>VZRM01008029.1:271240-470247 GCA_013397955.1 Grantiella picta | reverse complement strand
GGGGAACGCCGCGCTGCCCTGCCCGTGCTGCTGCTCGACTGGGGGAACGTCTGCTAAATGCGTCAGAAAATATGGCTATACACTTAAGGGAAACAGCATGTGAAATACTATAGCACAGGCTAACTATGCTGGATATTGTCATTTTCGACATGCCTGGTGAATACGGCAGATAAATTACTCTCGCAGTGATTTTATGATAAATGGGACTTTGTATGCGGCCCTTTAATACGTCATGCAGTGAAAGGAAGGTGAAATTATCTGTAACGTCAGTGGACAAGATACTGCAATAATGTATCTTGGGGAAAAACGGGGGGGGGGGAACGAAACTCTAAGCTTACTGACAAAAAAAGTGACCGTTTAAAAATTTTCTCTTTTATCTTACTTTCTTCTTGCTTGTTTATCTAAAAAGGTGCAAAGGTACTTGATCCTTATATAGAACAAACGGTAAATAGAAGATGTGCCTGACATGAAATTTCCATACTCCAATACTTGAGGTCGATCACTGAAATTAATATACTTGCAGACTAGATGTACATAAGTTTGACAGCACCTAGTAGCAAAATGTTGGAGTATATTAGGTTGTCCACCATTTGATATTTTAAGAGTAAGGCAGTTAATTTGAAAAAGACATGATCTGCCTAACCAAGAGAAATCCAGTTTAAGCAGAATTCCTTATGTGATACATTTTTTTCATGTCTAATGCTTGATTGAAAGGCATTTTCTGTTCTTCTGATTGTTAGTGATGTGAATATTAAAATTATGAAATAGTTGTCAACAAGCTAAAAGGACTTGTTGGCACTTTGGTAGCAAATATGGGAAGTGAAATTAAAGAAATGAATAATTAAGCACAAGTTAAAGAAATGTCTTGGAAGAAGCAGGAGAAAGTGTAATACTGATGCATGCAAATTATATTTGGGGGAAAAAATTAAAAAGTAAAATCAAAAGGATACTGGTAAAATAACAGCATTTCACAAAGTAATATGGGGGCTGTAATGTAAATATGAGTCAGCAATGTGCTACCATAAAAGAAAAAAGACAGCCTCATTGTGGAGTGTATTAATAGGTGTGCAGTACATCTGACAGGAGAAATTATTTTTCTGCAAGGGGTTGATGAAGCCAACTGTGTTTGGTCTCAAACTGAAGGCAGTGCAGAGGAAAATTACAAAGTACTAGAACATGTAGAAAGTAAGATATAGGTGTAGAAGTTGAAAGAACACTAGTCTAAGAAGATAAAAGTAAATGGTCTCCTTATGTGGTAAGTGTTGCTGTGGAAAGGACAGAAATATTTCATTCTTTCTGGGAAAAAAATTGAATAACCTAAATTATTCATAAAGTTCATATTCAATGTCGGACAAAATTTTCTAAAATGTTACGGTTTATATACTGGAATATATATATATGTTTATATATTCTGGAACAATAGTGTTCTGAATTTAGCATTTGGAGCAAGATACTTACCTAGTAGATGGTGTGGAATCTCTTCCATATGTAGGTTTGATAGGCAAGATTATTATAGTTAACCTCTCTATTCTTAGGGAAATGGATTGTATTATGAGAGCTAGTAAACTTTTTAATTCTATGAAGAGTAGTTCAGTAATTTCTTTCCTTTTATTTCTATGAATTCATGACTGTAACAAGTATGAAGGAAACGCTAACTAACTTTATACTGTCCCTTTCGTTTTTCCGCTTTCCCAAAGGGACTTAGTGTGTGCCCTCAGTGAGCACTAGCTGTATTTTTTCGAGTCTATCTTGTAGAGTCTGCCATTAGTGTAATATCGAGAAATGGAAACGGAAATGGAAATAGATAAGTTACTGTAACTGGAATTTCATTTGTCTGCCCTGCCAGGACTGCTGTAGCTATTTATTGTGAAAAGCACAGGGCCATAAATACAGCTATCTCCTTCCTTTACGCTCTATCCATTGGAAGAAAAAAGAAGAAAAGCAATAGTATGAATAGAATGGTGGACAACAAAGGCACCTGAATATTTCTTAAGTGTTTGAGGAAGAGAGAGAAAGATCACACAGGTAGAGAGAGATTGGTAAGGAAAGAGAGTAGCAATGTATGAATAGGAGCACCAAGGGAGAGACAAGGCATATGAAGGACAGAGAAGACATCTGAAGTGAAAAAAGATCATTCAGGAATGCTTGTGTGAGTGAAGAAATGCCAGCAATGGTGGGAAAGGGCTTTGAATATTTATGAGTAAGCTGCGGGCAGAAACATACAAGAGTAGGGTCTGAGCCTCATGAGACAAATAAGATGGAAAAAGAAAATAGAAAAGAATTTAAATCTCCATGCAGAGCACTGTTTGTACTTATGTGTGTACGGGATTATGGTAGAGATTAAAGAAAAGACAAAAAATGCAACAAAAATGAAAGGGTAAGTAAACAAGTAAAGAAGGGAGAAAGCAGAATAATGAAAGAGGAAAGAAGTGTTTGTTGAAGTGCTTGAATGTTTCAAGTCATGTACTTTGTAAGCATCTTACAGATTTTTATCCTAATCAAATACCCATATGATTTTTATATTCTTGCCCAGAATATAAAAATTATCAGTTATCAGCAGTAATTAATAAGCAGTGAGCTTGTTTATAGGGAAGCAAAATTGAAAAACTGAAATTGAAAGTTTTAGTTCTAAAACTTTCAGCCTTTTAAAAAAGGCAGGGAGAGAAGTCTCTCTCCCTCAGTCCATATACCATCAGAGTTTCTTAGACTCTAGAATATATCTTTTATGGATGACTACAGGCACAGGTTTGCAATGAATGAATAACAGAATCTGACACTGACATGATGCATTCCCATGTACAGCTTTGAACACAAGGCAAAAATCTTTCATTGTTCTGTTTACCAATTATGAATAGAAATTCATATGATAATTTATTTTTTTAAATGAAATTATTACATGTTGTTCTTTCTGCATTTTGTGTTGCTTAGCTGCAGATAGTACCAGCTGGAACTTTTAAGTAAGAGAGCTTCATTACAAGATATAGCAAACAGCAAAGATTGAAGGTAGATATCTCATATTTCACACATACATTTAGTTGTGGTTTGGAAAAGATTTTCTAAATACCTTGCTTTTTGCTCATGAAATGAGATTTTCGTAGATGTGTCCATATGAATTCTGTTTGACTGTTTGAAAGGTCCTACAGGATGTGAAGGCAATGAGTGAGTTTAACAGCATGGGAGGGATTGTTACATTGAATATAAATTCCTGTCAGGATCACGCTCATATTGCCTGTGTTCAGGTATCTATTTACCCAAGGTTCACTGTAGGTTATCCTGTCAGGAAGTAGAACTGATTTACACTGTCAGTGCACTTTACTATGTTGTCTTGCAGCTCCATCGATGGCTTTATAAAGAACCTAAGTAATGATAACAAGAAATGACAGTGTAAAACCGCACACACAGTTGTAGAATCACAAGGAAAATGCTTAGAGTCATAAAAATCCGTAATATTTCAGAATATTTTGCTTTGTGTGTGTTTGCAGCTTTTGACAAAGAGCCAGTGAAGTCAGAGAGGAAGAAAATCTGAAAGTATATTTTTTTTAAAGGAAGTTCTAAATTGAATTTCTAATTAATAGAACCATAATATCATAGAATAATTTAGGTTCAATAATACCTTTTTAAGTCATGTCCAACTCTGCACAAAGCCAAGGAAACTCAGGTTACTCTGGTGCTTGCTCAGGGAGTTATGAATTGAGTAAGTCTAACCCAGGCATCATTTCCTCATCTACAATATGATTTCTCTGTCTCAGGGAGCTATTTTGAGGGTAAAATCTCTTCTGTGAGGCATTTGTCAGCCTTTTACTTATTTTGATCTCTGTAGAGACAACACCCATTTCAACAAGTAGAACAGTTATCTCCTGATCTCTTGAAGGCAGAAGTGGTCAGGAGAAATAGGTTGTGGTGGTTTTGATTGGCCCAAAACATCAGTAAAGTATTTTTAACATCTAGGAGAAATTAGACCCCTCAGAAGCTGTTGTGATAGGCCTGGAGAGGTGTCTGAGGGGTGGGGAGTGGCACAAAGATGGCTCCTGTGTGTCCTGAGTGAGAGTTCTGGAACTTTTTACATCAAGTCCAGCAGAGCCAATCTCTGATGGCTCTGAAGGTGATGGACATGCTGCCGGCCAAGTTTGGGCCTATTGGAGGTGCTGGTTACACCTCTGTGAAAACATATTTAAGAAGAAATCAAAACAAAGCAGGCACGCACTTCTTTCACTTCTTTGTAGTTGGAGCAGGAGGAGGTGGAGGTGAAAATATGTGAGGGAGAATAGCATGGAGACGCCAAGGTCAGTGAAGAAGGTGGGGGAGGAGGTGCTCCAGGCGCCGGAGCTGAAAACCCTCTGCTAGCTGTGGTGAAGGCCATGGGGGGCAGGAGGTCCCCTGCAGCCCATGGAGTCCACAGGGGTGCAGAAATCCACCCACAGCCCACTCCAGAGGACCAGGTGGATGCCTGGAAAAGACTGTGAACCCGTAGGAGTCTCATCTAAGAGTTAAAACTGCAAAGGCCTTGCAAGGAAGAGAAAGACCTTTTCCTTGCTCCTGGGATGGAAGCAGCCTGGCCTCAGCTCGGGAGAATCTGCACAGCACCCTATGGACAAAAGGACTCATGCTGCAGCAAGATTCGGGCGGGATGTTGCTCGTGAGATTAGACCCATGCCAAAGAAGTTCCCAGAGGACTGTCTCTCGTGGGAAGGACCCCATGGCTAAGTAGAGAACCCCTCTCCCTGATTGAGCTGACCAGAGAACCCCTCTCAACCTGCCCCCATCTGTGTTGCTAGTTTGAAAAGAGGGAAGGGGAGTTGAGCAGAAAGACTGCTTCCTAAGAGAGTAAGAGTAAGAGCAAAAAAACTGTCTAGAAAGAAAAAGAAAAATAAGTAAAGATAGTAAGTAAAGAAAGTATTTATAGTAAAAAAATTGTAGTGATGAATAAATTTAAGAATCTGCTCTGTAGACTAAAAAAAAACCCACACCCTGCCTTCCTACCCAAGTTCGTTAACTATAAAAGAAGAAAAGAAGTAAATACTATTAAGTTCGTAAGAGGGAGGAGGGGAGTGAACAAAAACTGTATGAAAAGTTTATTTTTGCCTTGCATTTATACTCCAACTCTGTTAAGTGATTAAATCACCTTTTTGGAACTTTAGGTGAAGCCTCCTTGCCCTTTCTCTTTTTCTGTACGTCCTCCTACAAATCCGTGTCCTATCTCATTTGACTCATGAGATTAGTGTGTATTGTTATAGTGGGTTTTTTTCTGTTGCAAGAGAGAGTCGAGGTGCCTGGCGTTTAGTCAGGGTCAAACCTTGACATAGGTACAGAAAATAGAATTCTGTAGCTGAATACTGAGAGAAATCCATTTCAAAGAGAAAAAACAGAGTGAGAAAGAGAAATGGTTCCTGGATGAAAAACATCGATAAGTATACAATAATAAAAATATCTATTCTTTTGATAATAACATTTTTAGGAACATGAGTTGTTATTGGGTTAGTGAAGAAGAGGTAAAAAAATGCACGGAGGCAGTCAAGTCCTTACTTATTTATTCTGGGCAACTGTTCACATGAAACTTTATTTTCTTTGCTTTATGGCAATTTTCATGATGCTTTTTTCTCTCCCACTCTTGATGCATTCTCTCCATGCTTTCTTTGCTTTTTTTGCTTTCTTGCAGAGCAAGAAAGGCCCATTCAAGTATTAAGTCCATCAACAATCCCCCAAAACATTTATCTCAAATTAGAGGATTCTTTATAGCCAAAAGGTTACAAGCAGTCCAGCTGTCCTTTGGACTGTGCCGGTGATTATTCACTGAGTTTACAGTAGGGTCTGAATGGCAGCCCAGTGATTGTTGTAAGATTTTAACAATCTCCTTCATTTTTATGAGGTGTCCTGTGTTTAAGATTGATATTGCTATTATCTAAGAGAAGAACACAGTACATGAAACAGGAAAAAAAAACACAGAACACTATCAGGTGAGTCTGGCAGATTTGAGGAAGACACGAGAAGTTCTAAGAGAATGCACAGGCATGGCAAAACACTTGAAAAGTAACCAAGTCCTCTGAGAAATGTTGAAGGGTTTGGCCAAGAAAAACACAACCAGGTGTCTGTCATAAATATGTTTGAAAGGTGTTTAAAGGTCTAGTTAATAGAAGGTTTCTATAACGTGAATACAAAAGCCTCCATAGCTCTATGTCAATTTGAATCATAAATGGAAGATAATTATTCCAGGTTTTGTATTGCTCAAACCCAGCTGGAAATTCTACATCAAGAGGCTTTAAATAAGCATTTTTTATATTACTCTATTAATTAACATCCCCAAATCAACTATACTTAGAGCCGGCATCATTTGTTTCATTGCCCACAAAAATTAATTTGTTGTGATGCAAGCTGTATTTCCCCACCTCTTTTCTTCCTTATATGTCTTCCCTTCCCACGTGGTCCTGGCCACGCCTTCAGCTTTCAACACACTAAATACATTTTTCCCCCATATTTTTACAGCATAAATGAGCATTGGAAGTGTTACATGGAACAAGGTAAGTCTTGGCAATTGGAGTTTGAGAGAAATAGCATTGTGTTTGGCAAAAGTAAACCTAAGACTGGAATTTCACAGATGTATTGGATATATCTCGCAAAAAGAGTACCACTAAAATAGATCGGAATGTTAATATTTAAATATCTTTGCTGAGTTTCAGAGTTAATTACTAGTGTCACTAATGAAATCGCTGCACCTCTTAAAGCTATTTTTCTTCAGTCTTGGGAAAGAAAATAGTTATTATGCCTGACATATACATTCAAGGATATCTTTACTGTGACAGCATAATTTCTTTACTTATTTACTTTCCCATGAATTAAAGTTTAGGTTCTTAGCTTTAGTAGCCCAAGTACTGGAGATACTTCCCTCAAAACCACCAGACACATGTAAGTCCTTAAGATCATTTTACTTCATGTCACACACGTATGAGGTTTTTGTTCAAGAGCTGAGAGGAGAGCTTAGAGAAGAAAAAACTGCATATTGCTTGTAAAGGGAGAGCAGTGTTACAAAAGAAAATGTGTTCTAAAAGGGCACACTTGAAAATACATCTGGAGAGGCCAGCCTTCGGGAAAGTGGAGGTTTCCTAAGGTTAAGGGGTTTTATTACTTAACTCTGCAATACGGATACACCCAAAGTGACAGATACATATCCAATAGAAACAGTTACTCAAGTGAGAGAGGAAAAATCACACAGAGAGAGTTCAGTTTCTATGTATCTGTATTCAACTACAATCTGTTTGTTTTCCCCTTTTATTGACAACCTTCCATGTTACCATTATCTTGGCATGCTTTTGCTGTAATTGACTAACTATTTGTCATTTGGGAAGTGGTGGTGAGGTCAAAGAGGGCTACAAAATAATGCATTCTCATGAGACTAGCATAAAGGTTCCATTTGTAATTTCAACTTTTTGTCTTGAATGCTGGTGGCTTAATAAGAAACATTTATTTAGAAGTGCAGCTTTTAAGTGCAAGGATATTAGAATACGGGTTAATATTTATAGTCACACTAATCTAAAGGTGAAACATTTGGGAAGGTAAGGAGAAGAAAAGATTCAGAAGATGAATTCTTTGAAATAGTAGGGTGGACATGTTTACCAGGGTGTTGCCATCTGAAAACACACTGCACACTCCCAGAATCTGGTTGCATCATGTAGATGATTTTACATGCTTTTGGGGAATGTAAATTTGGACCTCAGTTTTCCTGTGCCCAGACTCCTGTGACTAAAGAATGTTCAGTTCCTCCATTTTTTTAACACAGTGTACCTCTTAATTAGAGCACTGTGATCACTCTCTTCTTGCTCTTACAGGTGGTTTTTAATTTATATTCCAGAAGGAGATGACACTTTAAAGGAGGAAAATTATTTTAAAGTAATTGAGCTGAAACTACACGTTGCCCTGTTAACTTTTTTCATCAGTCAAATTTCATGGCCACCTTTGCTGTTCTTTGCTATTCCAGTGGCAGTCATAACCTTAGCAACAGAAATTTATATAATTAGCATAGAATATGTGGAAAAGGATGAAGGTGCTGGTGTAGATGTAATTGTTAAGAAGAGGAGGATATATCTGATGATCCACCCCAATAGCATTTAACATTTTGGTGGGGACAACCTCATGTAAACAGTCACATTTCTAACCTGTCCATACATATGATGATATTGTAGGTGTGTGTAGAGCTACTAAAATAGATTTAAGTTCATTATATTTCTAATACACACAGATAAAGGAAAAAGATGGGGAGATTGGGTGGTTTGAACGAGATGATCTTTAAAGTCCCTTCCAATCCAGACCAATCTATGATCCTACGATTCTATGATTCTCTAAAAAGGTGAGGCACAACTGATGGTTGTTAGCTTTGAAAGGTCTGTATACATGGCTCCTGGTGACAGTGACATTGGCAAGAAAGTGAGATAAGCCGTCCAGTTTTACATCTACATTCTGGAAAGAGCATATATAAAGTAGTTTGGTTATGCTGTAGACTTTTATCAAGTCTTACTGGTTCAGTTTGGTGTGACCTGCATAATTCAGGCACATCAAAGTCACACAAAAATTACTGAAGATCTTTGCAACACAACCCACCTACCTGCACCCTCTTCCACCCCGATTCTTCTCTGTACACAGTGTGAACACAAATATAATCCTGGTTCTTGTAATGTCTTGTATTACCTTTTTCCAAGAAAAAGTATTATTTATAAATTTTTGATGTATATATTTTCTAATAGTCCTTGATCTAGGACATGAAGAACTTTTTATCTTTCCTCTGCCTGGATTTTTCTGGTCTTCTCAATTTTATTTTCTTCCAATTTCTGCATTGCAAGACGCTTCATAAAAGCACAAGAACTGGCTGTCCAGTATTTCTGTATCATTAAGCAAGCTTCCAGTAGAAATCTTATGCATATGTTCTTACTCATGCATAACTGAAGAAGAGACAGAGTTATGCTAAGACTTTTAGCTAGAGAGAAGCTTCAAAATAGTACCCTTACTTTCAAGGTTGAAATTTCAAGGAACCTACAAGATTTGAACACTTATTTCTCATTAATTTTTTATGACAACTGGTCAAACTGATCCCACAGGCATTTTGGAAAACACTAGGCTTACACTTTATCTATTTCATTGTCCTGTGTTGGAAAGTATTATGTAAAAATGAAAAAGCAAAAGTAGTAGAATTAGAAAGAGGCTTACTAATGTACATAATTGTTTTTAAAAGTACATTTGCTGTTTAGTTGCTAAGTCATCACCTGAGGTTTACATAGAGTTTACATTAATTGATTAATGTTGCAGTTGCAACTTATTAACTGCTCTGAAAACCTTTCTTACTCTTCATATGATTTCCACTATTGTGTCCAGTTATTCATAGCAAAACCCACCTTCTTTATGTAGTCAGTTTGCTTTATGAGGTGAGGGGCCTTCAGCAGACTTCCAAAGCTTCAGCTCTCACTGACCCAAAGGCAGATGAAAACATTTGTATGTTTTAGAAAGTTTCTCACATTTTGTTAGACCAGGCATATGTTTGTCAGGATGAATAGAATTTCTGGAGGACAGAGGATGACAAAAAAGCCTAATTGAAAATATACAGGGTTTTTAATTGTAATACACATGCTAAGGCTGCTATTCTGTGAGAGTCTGTGTGTGTGTGTGTGTGAGAGAGAGAGAGAGCACAGAAGATAGAGTTCCACATTATCTTAAGAGACATAATATAATGTCTATTTCTTCATTACAAATATTTTTATATTTTTATTTGTGCTTCATTTATTTTACCAAAGTGGTGTTAACATATATAGTTGTAGTCTGTAAGTGCCTAATTTCAAGACGGGTGAAGAGAGACTTTTTTGCAGTGGCAAGTGGTGACAGGACAACAGGAATGGTTTTGAATTTAAAGAGACTAGGTTTTAGTTAAATATTAGGAAGAAATTCTTTATTGTGAGGCACTGGAATAGGTTGTCCAGAGAAATTATGGGTGCCCTATGCCTAGAAGTGTTCAAAACCATGTTGGATGGGGCTCTGAACAGCCTGGTCTAGTGGAAGGTGTCCCTGTCCATGGCAGGGGGGTTGGAACTGGATGATCTTTAAGGTCCCTTCTAATCCAAACCATTCTATGTTTCTATGAACTCTATGCTTTGTAGTTGTTTTTCCTCCTTATTTAATGTAATTCTGAGCAAAGCTTATCATTGAAACATTAAAAAACTAAAATGCAAGTGTTAAAAATCTAAACATCCACCAAGCACACAAATGATCAATAGTCTAAACAAAAACCAAAAAAGCTTATTTTACATTTAGATGAGGAGTTCAAATACATCTGTAAGTATATGATCATACAGAAGACCATAAGTAATAATTAGATGACTTATGAGGCTACACAGACTCATACAAGACTTGGAAATTTCCAGTAAGTGTATTGCAAATAACCTATGAATTTTAAATAATTTGATTAAACATTCCGCTCCAAAAAAGTGTAAAGCAGATAGAATCATTTCCAGCATTCAGCTCTATGTGCTATAGAGTGATACTTTCATTGTTTTCAATTGAGCTAATTTTACTGCCAAAGGAGATGTTTCAGGAAATTTGTATGTGGCTTAAATAATTTCTTGTAGCACAGTACAACTAGATACTTTGTTAATACATCAGAGAAGAGATTAATATTTATGGGATAAGAGAAGCAATAATAACTTCAAAAACTAAATAATGTTTTATTTTTTATAACATGAATTTCAGGTAAGTGCAAAGTCTATAGAGCTTAGGTCTTCAGTCTAACAAGATTACTTCAGTATTCAAAAGTGTTTCTCATGTGGTTAAAGGGAACCTTTTCATTATGGTGCTTTACAAATACTTAATAAAATTTAAGCCTTTTTTCTAGTCTTGCTATACAATTCTTTGGATTTTTTACTCACTTTTTAAAATCACAACGATATAGGTAACATGGTTTGATAACACTCACCACATACATGTAACTTTTTTTAAAATTTATAGTATTATCAATGGATACTCACTTTCCCAACCCTTTGGAAAATTTCAAGTTACTTGCCAGTACTTCATACAATGACATTGGCATCACGGTATCACACTGACACTGTGGAGTTTGCAACTATTCTGGAGATCAATGTATATCAGAGAAAAGACACCAAATCTGATTATATTTAGTGATGATCTATGCAAGTACCATTCTTGGCAAAGATGTTTTATGGGCAGTTACAAAAGGAGGAAAAGCAAGACAAGAAAGATTACAGAAAACTGTAGATATGCCATAATCTGAATTAAGGTTTCTAAAATGTTGCCAAAAAGGTAAATGTCATTCTGGGAATGGTTCATGGAAAACTGACAGCTCGGAGTGATATTTTTTTCTTCCTTCCTCAGTCTTGGCAAGGTTTCATCTAGAAATTAGGTTTGCACACCATTCTCTAAGAGAAAACAAACAGAATGTGCAAGTATCATGAAAAGAATATATTTATCCCCCATCACTGTGGGATAAATTTGACTTAATTTAAACCCAAGACAGTTAGGTTAGGCATATTTTTTCCTTGCTGTAACAACATTGGAGGAGGCTACTCTAAAAAGGCCATGGAAGTTAAAAACTAAGAATGTTTCAAGTTACCCCTACCTGAAAGCAAAGTAGATTGACTAAATTACTGACCCACTGAATTATCTCTTTAATGAATTACAGGTAAATAATACAATCAATCTTAGAAAAAAAAGCAAATTGATATTTGATCTGGGTTTAAATATGTATAGAAGTTTTTTATTAGTTCCAGCCCTTCGGAATGAATATAGGGCAGTGAAATATTTGCATTTCTAAAGTACATAGATTAAATTTATTTATTAAATATAAGTTTATTCCTTTTTAATTTTTTTTCTTCGTCAGGAAAAGATCACATGATGTGAAGTTTTGTGGGCTTTTGTGAAATGCTAGTGTGCTGACTAATGGGACTACTGTTTGAAACACTAGTATTGTCTCCTTTCATTTTTGCAGACAGATGGTATGTTTTTCTGTATCCCCTGGAACTAAAAGCTTTTCATTTAATGATTAAAAATATACTTCCTTGGAATGACATGAGCTTGCCGTTCTGAGAATATGGTGACAATAATACAATTGTGATGTAATTACAGCATGTACGGCTTTGGGAAGTGATCTCATTTTCTGAAAGCCATGGGTGCTCATAACAGTTACCAGTACAGCCTCTAAACTTACTGTTACAGATGGGAAAAGGGCAAAGTTTGTCTGGAACCCTGTGCAGATGTCAGTAATCAGACTGTAGCTGTCTTTTTGGGCATCGTGTTGCCATTTTCAAATTCTGAACTTCAGGATCTTGAATTGTTAAAAATATTGACAACAACAGCTTATTTTCTAGAAAATTTTCCATGTATTGGTAGATGAATAAGATAAGTAGGCAAAATAAAATGTTTCTGGTACCTGAACATAGACAACTTCTTCCAATATTTTGTTTCATTTTGTTTTTTCTTCACCAGGAATATATGCCACTTGCCATTTTTAGGGGGAGGAACTCAAGAGCAGATCAATGTTTGAAGCTTGGTCAACATTATTGAAGACCACTCTTATGAATGGAGCTGCAAAGGGTTTATTTCAAATTGAGCAGTGATACTGCTCACTATATCATTCATCTGCTTGCTTACTATATTAAACTGAGAGTCTCATTCAGCTTAAATGTCTACAGCCAGGAAGACCATTGACTTAGTGTTGATAATGAAGACAGTGAAAAAAAAATAGCATCTCTGAGCATGTAGACACTTTTCATGTGAGTAGACAAAATGATCAGTTGCCTATAGTGCTCAAATTATCTGTTAGATAGTACAGAAAAGAGGAAGGAAGCTAAAGTGGGGGAAAAAGTCATAAGACAGAAGCAACAGAGAGGTAGAACATGAGCTTAGAATGTCTGATACACCATTGAAGACTATCAACAATTTCTGGCATCATAGTCTTTTTTGCTGTTTCCTGTCATTGCATCTGCCTGTTCTCCAATTCTTTGGGAGGCATTTTCATTTTTATGGTGAGCAGAAGAAGCAATCTCTTCCCTGTTCGAAGTAGTAACATCCATCTGAACATCCATCTGTAACATCCACCTAAAGCCCACTTTCATATTGCTCCATAATAAGAAAAGAGCAGAGCAGAAAAATAATAATAATAATAATAATACCAAACCAACCAACCAAAAACGGCCCCCAAACAAAAAGCAAACCAAACCAACCAACCAAAAATGGCCCCCAAACAAAAAGCAAAGAAACAAAAAAAAAAAAAAAAACCACATAAAACAAAACAAAGCCAACCAAAAAAACCACAACAACAACAAGGATAAAGATAAGGACTGATAAAAAATGATGAGTCAAGCTGAGTGAGGGAATATCCTTTTTAGATGTAGGCAAGAGATTGATTGGATGTGGTAAAGATGAGATATCAGTGCCACTAAGAGAAAGCAGGAAAAATGATACTGTCTTAGGACATCATGATTGGAACAATGGAACAAAGAAATAGTGAAGTAATAGGATGAGATCAAGCAGTGGAACTATGACACTTTATTACTGCTTGACTGAACCGGGAGACAATATCCTTCGTCTGGAAATTGCCTAGTATATTTTAAAGTAGCAAGGGCAAAATTACTAGGTAGCGCAGAAAATAGTTTTGGATCCCTTTCAAGAGAAATCATGAAATCCTGGGTCCGCTGAAATTCAAATGGGCATCTTGCATAAAATTACAACCCAGAGATGGGAGTTCTCCCATTTTATGGAATCTTTACCTATAGATTTGTTTATCATAAAACTAGTCCTAGATTGTCATCCACAAATATCACTGTAAATCTGGATCCTGTCAATTTTATTAATAGAGTCAATGCAATAATTTCATAGAATGTTAAGAAATTCTTAACAAGACAAGCACAATTCCAACTCAGTCAGAATAGCAGAGATATTCCTTAATATGATGAATACACCTTAGTGGTATTTTTTATCTAGCCTAAGGATGGATCACACTTATGACCAAATGCTTGCTTTCATGAGCTGCATGTAAAGGTTCTTTGTAGTTGATCTAACCCCAAGAATAGTACAGAGATGGAATTGTTGCATGGCTGACACACATCTCACCTTGCTCATCCTTAGAAGCCATGTGTATGATGACTTATATTAGTGTGATGATACCTGTACTGTGAAGCACTTAAACTGATGAATATTTTATTATGGAAAAGGCCAGATTCCATTTCCTTGCATTCTTCTCTGAGGCTGTATAAGACACAGTATATCTGTCCACCTTTTAACCACCAGGTTAATGTTGCACACTTTCCCCACCCTCAGAGGTAAACTCCTAGATAGGCACCAAACTGTCCAAGTATGATTTATTTCTGTCTAATTTTAGGTTTAAGCTGTGGATGTCTCTTTTTTCACAGTGCTTTTGACTGTGATTTTTTGCCTAAATCAACAGTTGCTGTGAGAATATACTCGGTAAATTATGCAATCTGAAGCCAAATTTTAAACTGTAGATACAATGTAGCAGTTAAAGCTCTGGAAAGGGATTATAAGTGAAGGCTGGGTTTTATGAATATATTAGGCTTCTTCATGACAGGAGCAGAATAATACAAGATTAAAAAATATTCAGAATGATGCAAGGAATACATTGTGGAAAAATTTATCCCTAACTCTTTATGAGTGATGTGCAGAAGTCCTCTCTGCCCTTAAAACTCAGAAGCATTAAACGTGGTTCACAAAATTCAAGCAAATATAAATTTGTGCCCCATTTGCTAATACTGGATGTAAATTTGTTAGGGAAAAATTGTTGGTTTATGTACCTGCTTTCCAGGGAGTAGCAAAAGCCCTTGGTTAAAGGGGTCTGGTCTAGTCCAGAACATGATGTTTCACTGGTCATTGTAGCTCAGGACAGGCTGTCTGTCCTGGCATGAGGATCAATGAAACCACCATGCCCATGAGAGGAGTGTCTGGGTGAAGATCCAGGTGAGGCTGCTTAGGGTAGCTAAAGCCTGTTAATGTACTCCAGGCCCTTGTGTAAATCCAGAGTAATCCAATTCACTTCAAAGCATAAGCAATGGAATTTGCAGTGATCAGTTGCTCTCAGTGAAATTTTCAAGCCTGCTATGTGCTAAGATATGGTTTCAAAAAATTATGCATGATTTAATAAATATTTATGTAGCTTCTTATTGTGTGGAGTAAGTATTATTGATGGACTCCAAATATTAAAACAACTCCCACCGGATATTTGAAATATATTATTTTACCTATATTAATATTATAAGTTATAAATATTTAATTGTATTAATAGTAGAAATGCTGCAAAGTGGAAATTTGTTGTATTTGTGAAGCTATATTTTGCTCCCATTAATACTCCATATTTTGTAAAAAATTCAGGCATATTTTATCCCAAAGAGAGTGTCACTGAGTCTTGTTCCAAATTAAAATATCTAAAATATCATTGATTTTATATATAAAATTTATAAATAAATTTAGACACATGTGAAGGGGTCTAGCTGTGCTCTCTAGATTGACGATCAGTGCAATTTGCAATGGCAAGTGAGTTTCATTAAACAATGCTTTTAGAAGTCAACAAGTTAAGTACCCATGCTGGTGGTTTCTTTCTAAAATCCATCTACATCTTTATTAACCATAACTATTTTTATAAGATGAGTCCATTCAATTTTAATCTTTATAAAGTAATTTTAAAAGTCTTACATTTTTTTGCATGCCCTGATAATTTTCCAACATACTTCTGAAAATATTTTCTTTTGTTCCCTTTCTGTGCTCACCCTTTACTTTTTTCTCCGATAGAAATTCCTCTATAATTTCTCTGATAGATTTTCCAAGGCTTGCTCACTGTCCCCAACAGAACCTGTGCAAGTCTGACATGCTGACTAATTTCAGAAATTTAACCAAGCATTGAAGCTGCAATAAAATATGAATAATGGCTGAGAATTATTGAGACTGACTAATGGCCACACTGAAGAGCTGAAATCATAGAATCATAGAATTGTTTGAGTTAGAAGGGGCCTTAAAGATCATCCAGTTCCATCCCCCTGCCATGGACAGAGACACTTCCTTTACACCAGGTTGCTCATAGTGCCATCCAGCCTGGCCTTGAATGCCTCTAGGCATGGGGCATCCACAGCTGCTCTGGGCAGCTTGTGCCAGTGCCTCACCACCCTCACAGTAAAGAATTTTTCCTAATATCTAATCTAAACCTACCCTTTTTCAGTCTGAAGTAATTTCTCCTTGTCCTGTCACTACATTCCTGATGTACTGTTTGGGCCTTAGGCAGTCATGCCATACTTGACTGGTTGGTGCAACTGCCAGGTAGATTTTTGAACCTGTATTGCAAGAGACTTTTTTCATTGCTTGATGTAATACAGGAAGTTTCCTGTCTTCCAATATAATTTACATTTCATAATCCCCCGCACAGACCTTTTGAAAAGTAATTAGTGGGACATTTTTCAATCAAAGTTTTTTTCTGGTCCAGACTCATTCTCTATGTTAGAGAGAATATGTTTTTAAAATTTTTTTCAGATTAATTTATGCAATAGCAAATAAATTAGTCCACTAGAGGGCAATAACATTGTTAATCTAGCTGAAATAACTACATTTAATTTGGCTAAAAAATGTAAGTGAATAAGGAAAAGCACAGGAAACCATTTAAGTGGCAGAGTGTTTGTACTGACTCCAGACTGGGAACACTATTCATCCAGGTTCTTCATTTTTCCTAGTCCAGGCATACAAATGAAAACCCTGGTAAACACCTTCAGATGCACCAGTCATCTATTCCATGAGGAGAAAAGGAAATGTCAGAAGGACAATTTTGTAGGTGGAGAATTTCAGGGACCCCATTTACCTAGTGTAATTCAGCCTGAGATATTAAGCCCTTCAGTCTTTATCCTCAACAATAGTCTTATGTTCGACTAGTTTAAATGTTCTTTACTTACATAAATAAGTTGGAAAAGAAAAATACTTATCATCAAATCCCTTTTTGACATGTTAAGTACCAGAAAGACTTACCAGTGTCTTTAAAAGCTATACTTTAGGAGTATTCACTAAACCTTACAGTATGAGAAGGAAGAAAACATGAGTAAAGAATCAGAGAAAAGACAGAAGAGTAGTTAGGAGTCTCTTTCAAAATGTTTTGACAGTAAGGAATGGCAAAAAGAATATTCCTGAGGGAATTTTCCATTCATTTCCACACCTCATTCCTTAGAGCTTTGCTGCAGCTTTCTAACATGTATGTTTCACATCTGATGAAATTAGTAGTGGTTTCTACAGTAAGCGAAAATCTAATTTTTATCCATGAGTCATACAGAAAGTGTAAAAAAATGATTAATGCAATGCAATTTCAGACTTGTACTGGATACGTTATACTAAAGGGTTAGACATTTTACAGGTATATGCATAAGCCTGCTCATTTGCATTTCTAGATAAGTCTAATGCAAGACTTTTCGTATTGATATTGTGAAAGTTTTGGTGGAATAGAATATACACTTAATCTGCAAAATTCAATAAAACACATTGATAATATCAGCAAAGTATTTAATTTATATAATGAATTAATTTATTGGCTATGTAAGTAAAGCAGAATAAAAAGGCACAATAAACATCAGTAAATTAACTTTTGACTATATCAAGTGTTGAAATGAATTATGAGTAATGTGTGAATAATCGAGTAAATTTATAGTGTCAATTTATTTTTTCAGAATATTCATAAAGATAGAATTTGAATTCATTTGAAAGAGTATTAAAGCAATATTCTCATAATCCTGCTGTTTAGCTGAACTCCAGGAAGGTGCAGTTCTGATAAAGCTTGGCAAACCTGAGATTAAAACTGAATGTAAGGTTTTACTGGTTTTCAGTGAACTTTTATTGAGTGTATACATTTTTAACAAAGCAAATACTGAATGAACTAAGAAAACCTAGCAAGTGTGTGATGATCGCCATGACTGTAAGAATGACCAACTCCCAGACGACCCTGAAATTGTGCAGAAACTGCTCCCATTTGTAGCTGGATCCCTACAAATCTATGGGGCCTGATGGGATTCATCAAAGAATGCTCGAAGAGCTGTCTGATGTCATCACAAAACTTCTCTTGATGATTTTTGAGCGGTCTTGGGAATCTGGAAAGGTCCCACAGCTGACTGGAAGCTGGCCAACATTGTCCCAGTTTTTAAGAGCAAGAAGAAGCACTCTGGAAACCACAGGCTTGTCAGTCTCACTCCAGTGCCTGGTAAAGTTATGGAGAAGATTATTCTGGGAGATATTGAAAAATACCTGAAAGGCAATTCAGTCATTGGCCACAGCCAGCATGGCTTCATGAGAGGAAAATTCTTTGTGTCAAAACTGATTTCCTTTTATGACAAGGTAACCCACCTGGCTGATCAATGGGGAGGCAGTCGATCTTTTTGCATATCAGAAAAACTTTCAATGCTGTCTCTCACAGAATCCTTCTGGATAAAATATCCAGCCCACAGCTGGATAAACACATCATGGGATGGGTGAGCAGCTCACAACTCAGGCACAAAGGGTTACAGTGAATGGGGTGACATCAGACTGGGGACCTGTCACTGTGGGGTTCCACAGGGCTCCATCCTCGGCCCTGTGCTCTTCAACATCTTCATAAATGACTTGGATCCTGCATCTGGATCCCTCACTGGAAGGGACAGTGAACAAGTTTGCAGATGGTACCAAACTGGGAGGAACTGTTGACTCCCTCAAAGGCAGGGAGGCCCTGCAGAGAAACCTCAGCAAATTAGAAGGCTGGGCAATCACCAACTGTATGAAGTTCAGCAAGGGAAAGTGATGGATTCTGCACCTGGAATGGGGTAACTCTGGGCGTACAGACAGACTGGGGAATAAGACAATGAAAGCAATGCATTGAAAGCAATGCAGGGGAAAGGGTCCTGGGGGTCCTGGATGATGGAAAGTTGAATGTGAGTCAGCAGTGCCCTGGCAGCCAGGAGGGCCAAGCATTTCCTGGGGTGCATCAGGCACAGCATCGCCAGCCAGGCAAGGGAGAGGATTGTCCTGCTCTGCTCTGCTCTGCACTGCACTGGGGCAGCCTCACCTCGAGTGCTGGGTGCAGGTTTGGGTACCACAACATAAGAAAGCCATAAAGCAATTAGAGTTTCCAAAGGAGGGTGATGAAGATGGTGAAGGGTCTTGAGGGGAAGCTGTATGAGAAGCAGCTGAAGTTGCTTGGTCTGTTCAGCCTGGAGAAAAGGACATTGAGGGAAGACCTCATTGCAGTCTGAAAGTTCCTCATGAGGGGAAGAGGAGGGACAAACACTGATCTCTTCTCTCTGGTGACCAGGGACAGGACCTGAGGGAACAGAATGAAGCTGTGTCAGGGGAGGTTTAGGTTGGATATTAGAAAAAAGTTCTACATCCAGAGGGTATTTGGGCACTGGGACAGGTTTCTCAGAGAAGTGACCACAGCTCCAAGCCTGACAGAGTTCAAGAAGCATTTGGACAATGCTCTTGGGCCCATGGTGTGACACTTGGGGATGGTTCTGTGCAGGGACAGTAGCTGGATTCGATGATCCTTGTGTGTCCCTTACAAATCCGCTTATTCTGTGATTCTACGATTCTGTAAGACTCATTGGAGTGCAATGGCTAACAAAAGCTTTTAAACGGTCTATTGGTGTCCTTCACCTAGATTTTTCTATTTTAATGCTTATTACCACAAAAGACACTACATGCTTTTACATGTACTTCTATCATGTAGTGTCTTTTGGCCCTCTATTGTCATGCCAAAAAATCAGACTTTCCTTTAGGCTTTGTCCCCATAAGAATTGATACATTTACTGGTCTGTTCACAACTAGAGAAGAGAAGCAGCAGCTGGTGCTATTTGCAAACAATGCCAATACACTCTCCAAGAGTTAGTGAGCACCAGAGAGCTTTTTTTGTTATTATTCCCTGCATTAATGTTGTCTGTTGTCTACAAAAAGTCAAACCTTAAAAAAGAAAACATCTTTATGTCTTCATGGGTACTTTGAAGACCCTTCAGACTCAGAAACTCTGACAATTCTGTTACATATTTAATTCTTAACAGCCTTCCATAACAAAATATTGTTAGTTTTTTTAAGAAGGTTGAATGAAATTTGACAGGGAAAACAAGAACTAAATTTGGATACTTTATAAAGGCTATATGTAGTTTTGTCTAAGTGCCATTCTGTTTGGTATTATAAGAAAATGGTGCTCTCCAGAGTGCTTCGCTCCAGGGAAAAAAAACCATTACATGTGAATCCTGGGAACAGCAGCTAAGGAAATTTGAAGAAACATTACTCTGTAGTCACAGCACTAGTCAGGTCTCAGTGGCTCAGGTTTTTGAGGCAGAGGACATGCGGGTAGGAAATATGTATTAAGTAAGTAAGAAAACATTAACAAAGGCACATGTTAGAATGTTCTTCTGTGAAAAATAGTAACATCCATTTATCAGGAAACAAAAAATCCAGCTAGCCTACAGTCAGTTATAAAACTAATTTTGCAAATTCATTTGAGCAATTAAAGTAGGAATAAAATCTCTCTTTAAATTTCATCCCAGTATTGACAAAGCTTTAATGATAGCTCTAATTGCTATATACACATACACTTATGTGCAAGGTCTGAAATGGATTAAGGAAATAAACATGCATATGAAATTATAGGTAAATCAGTTTAAATGGAAATATGTTCCAGATGCCAAAGGAGATGCTGCTAAAATGCCTGGGATGTGACGTCAAAGATGATGAGTAAATGTTGTTTAGTAGTAACATTGAATTAATCCTGAAGATAAAGTAGCATTGATGTATGCTCCAGGAGGAATTCACACAGGAAACTGTAGTCTAGAATGTCTAAACTGTTGCACTAGATGGATGGGGGAATATATTCTGCTCGAGCCTTTTCTCTGGCACACCACAGATGCCCTATTATGCCAGGGCTGCTGAATTCCTTTTGCCTTCTAATAGGTACGCGTAAGCAAGGGAAATTGAATATGAAACCCTCTTTTCAAATTAATTCCTCAGCAACTTAGGAGAAATATTATTGTCATCATGTTTTTAAAGGGGCCTTAAGTGCTCTAACCAAGATCAGAATCCAAGTAGCACAAATAATATGTAATCTTATTAATTTTTTCTAGGAAGATTGCGTTATTTTTAGATTTCTACCAAATATACCTTATAAGGCAATTTTAAGTGGATTAGTGGGCTTTCTTTTTTGGAGTTACTAACACTTGCCAGGAGGTGGAGTGGAAAAAAAGGATAATCTTCACAGCTTTTTTCTTTGTCAGTTAGAAAGGTTCCTCCTAACTGAATAGGACTTTAACTTAACATGCTGAACTACTTCTGGAGGAAACTTTCTGCACAGATTATACAAGAAGCCAAAGCACAGGCATAATTACAGGTATAACTGTAATAAGATATACTTAGAATAAATTGGTTTTTTTTCTTTCTGAGGATGAGCCCAGCTATGTAGGCCTTTTCTACCTGGTAAATGATTTTCTGGAAGTCTGAAATTGTGCTATTATATATGGCCATTACATTATAAAATAATGTGTTTCTAAAAAAATCAGAACTAAAATCCAGTGACTCAAACAGCATGGTTGTGATGTTTGTCCCAATTTTGTGCTTGAACCACAATCTCTGCTAATCTTCTTTGAAAACTAATACACAAGTTTTATCAAGTAGCTAGCCTAGCCAATAGAAAAAACTTTGATGAAAAAGTACAAGGAAACATGTTTTTTTATAAGCTAAAGTATTCCTTTAGAAATTTTCCATTTTGTTTCAATGTCTTCCTTTTCCCCATGTGATTTACCAATTAGTTTCCATCAGGAAATTAAGACAAGAAATGACATTGGGATAGTTAAAATATCCTTCCTTTAGAATTATTCTTCAGGAAGCTGTGTCTGTGATGAGATGACTGAAAGACTAAAAAATTCTTTCAAGAATTTTGATGCCTTGTAGTTAATGCTCCTCAAAAGTGCCTATAGTTTCTTGCTGCCAAAATAATTGATGGTTTCTCATGTCTTTGCACGACCAGTCTTCTGTGTCTAAGGCACAAGGAACCAGATAATAAGATAAGAAACATGGTGTGAAACCTTAACCCAGAGAGACACAGAGGATGTCCAAAATGTGACTATGTCCGGCTCTTGAAAAGCTCTGCCTTTACTTATGTTGCCCTCTAAGGTTTGGTAAAGTCAGTTATGATGACAGACTAGATTCACCAGTGTGCTCCGCTCTGGAAATGTAAAATAACTCTCAGGACAGTTTAAGGGGTGTCTTAATTTCTTGGCATGGTAAAAAGTCTGATCTCAACAGTTAAATTTTTTTTTTCAGACTTGCTATTTCACATTTTCATGTCATTAGAAATCATGAAAGAAATATTCTCTGATTTCTTATTTCAGTTTTCTAATATTGATTGTTTGGCAATTCTTTAAATTTAATGTGAGTAAAAGAATTAAAATAATCCCTATTTTCTTTCTTGATGGGCCTGTTCTAATATTTCCCAAAAGAATGGCACAAATCCTAGCAGTTTTTCTATAAACTTAATGTTTTTTCAATCAGGTATTGGATTATGCAATGAATATGCTTGGGCCATTATACTCAAGTGGCCTCGAGTCCACTATAAAATAACATTATTATCCCAAACTCCTTACAGAGAAATGTCAGAATGATATAAAAAATAATATTTCTGAGCAAGTTGCTCTGATTTAGATCCACTGACTCTGTCACTTTGGATGACAAGTGATTTTGGTGATTCTCCTTGAAAAGGATTTTGAGTGTTCATGTTAAAAGAAATGCTCATTTCACTTTATATACAGATTTATTTTCAAGATAGAAAGTATCACACTAATGAAATTGAACTAATTTTAATATTTCTGTTATATTTTCACTAAAGTATGTACATTATTATGAACAAAGTAACAGGTAAACCAGCTTTAAGATTTGTTTTTCTCCCTTTTCTGTTCATAGTACTAGGTTCAAATAGTAATAAAAATAAAATGATCCTACGAACAATATCTGAATTTACCTCTTAATGAGACAATTGTCTCTCCACAGACTGAAATATGTCATCTCAGTTTAATAAATGGATGACAAGGAAGTTTAAAATGCTTTTATATATCAGCCTATATTCTTATCTTGGATTTTCCCCCCTATTCTACCTTGCTAAAATATAAATGTAATAGCATCTAGTTTTATTCATTGTCTTTCACATTCAGAGCACCCTGGAGTATGTTATAAAATATTGAGACGCAAGTTGGTATTTCCAATGAGTGTGTAAGAAAGAGTACAGTGTGTCTGGGAAAAGGAGGGGGGTGGTCTCCATATCTTTTTTGGTGTGATGTGAACTGACCTCACGCAGAACTGTCCTTAATAATAACTGTAGGCAGAGTTTTGCAAGAGGAGGACTGCTTGAGCAGGCAACCCAAATTTTATCCCTCCCAAGGAAAGGGGTATAGCTGAAGTATCAGTGGAACTTCTGCTCTAACCTCCCAGATCAGCTTGGCACAGGTTATGGTCTGAAGTACAAATTAAAGGGAAGAATAGAGAAAATGCAGACAGAGCACTACATATGTCTCCTTCCTCATCTCCAGTCTTTTTTTTTTTTTGCCCCATACAATATCAGGTCAAATAAATATCCAGCTGGATGAAAAGTAATGTACTTTCATTTTAGATGTTAATGTCTACATCACAAGAGAACAAAATAATTGCGAAATTGTTCAGGAAAGGACCGGCTGACATTTTAAACTGTCACAGATTTATATATACCAATATCAGTTAATTGCTGTTGCCCATATTGCCTGAAATTTCTGCAAAATATTTTGACTTACCAGACACAAGAAAGCTTTAAACAGTACAATGTAACCTAACAACTTTGGGCAGCAGCACCAAAATGTTCAAATGTAGTGGATACATGACTCACACCCCCCATCTCACCATCCTCTGTCCTAGGAGTGGTTTCTAAATAAGGCTTCTAAATTACTTCTTCAATGTAATCATATTGTCATCTTTCTGGTTATACAGCTGTATTGTGGCCATAAGATGTTACTCCACTTCTCTGCAAACATCATATAAGTTTAAATGCTTATCTCTGGGAATTGATATTTAAAGAATAGCACCTTAACCACAGTAGGTTGCTGGTCTCTGCTGTCTGCATCCAGGTTAAACACACTGATAATCGTGGCAGTTTGTGGACAGAATAGTATTAGACTTAGAAGAGTAGTGGCTTTGGAAGAATACTTTTTTTGAAGGAAGAAAGAAAACAGCTTATTTACAGCTAGACTTTTTCTGTATATAATAAGTAATTTATAAGCATTTTCTTAATAGAAAATCAATTTATCTTTAGAAAGTTTATGTGTCTTCATCTGTGTGTTGAGTTAATGTAACTAAAGTAACTATTGTTATGTTAGTCTTGGTGGCAGGGGTTTGTCTTATCAGATCCAGAGTTAAGCCAAGTATTTGATTAGTGCACAAATAAGTACTTTGGAACAAAGTACTTTGGAATGGGGATGCAGGGAGGGAAGTTACAGAACTTTGAAAACCAATGGTGAAACTCAGCTACATGGAGCAAAGAGGAACATTCTAGCTATTAACTCCATATAGGATAAAGAGGAGGAGATATCCGTTACCAATACTCTTGTTCTCTGATGCATATTAAGGATGCTGGCTGCAAGGTGTCCTGGGCGAGCATCTTTTTGTCACCCTAAGCTAGAGGTCTCCTCAGACCCAGGGCCCCTCCTCAGGTTCATCTGTCTCCAAGCTCATCTGAGCCAAGTCCCCTGCAACAGAGGTTCATGCCGCAGTTGAGGACATCGTGCATGGCACTGCCGTGCTAGGCACAGAGCAATCACTGCAATTATACCCTAAATAATCTGCCTTGAATTTTTTGTTGAAGGGTTCAAAACTCACTGGTAGAAGAACAACTACTGCTATGTAGCAAAATTGTGTTCTGACCTTTACCCAGTAAATACATACTGGCTCAAGATCCAGATTGGGATTAGGTGAGTTTATTAGTCTGTAGTCAGTAAATCAACAATGTGAGAAAACCAAATTCCTTAGGCTATTGAAGCCCCAGCATATGATGAATTAAATACTGTGAACAAACAATGGAGTTTGTTTACAGATAGATCTTGTAAAATTACCACAGGGATCAGGAGGTGGTGAGCTGCTACTTGGAATCCCTCCATGGGAGGAGCTGCCACCTGTGAAGGGACTGGAGGCTCTAGTCAGTTTGCAGAAGTAATGGCCTTGAAAATAGCCTTGGAACATGTTCAGAAGCATCACTGGCCCCAGTATATGTACATAAAGTCTTCTGGATAGTGGCTAATGCAATGTAAAAATGTCTCAAAAACTGAAATCATGTTAACTGGCAGCAACAAGCAGATGAGCCTAGGGAGAGGGGAGGAAAATGTTAGTGTTTAAATTGTGCCTTTTCCTTTTTTTTTTTTTTTAATACCTGAATCTGTAATCAAAAGTTTCTGTTAATTGCCAATAAAACATAAATAAAATTCTTCTAATTGAAAATATTTTGCCTCCCACAACTGTTGGCAGGGTGGCACAAACAAGATTCCTAGAGGATAGCTCTGAAAAGCAAAATACTAATCCCCTCATCTGGCAAGCATACCTTTAATTCTTGAAAATGCTAAGAAGCATACTGAATAGATGGACAGATCTTAAGGAACAAATATGCCAAACTGCTGAGGGGGCTGTGGAGGTAGCCCTTGCAGATTTAGGAGCAGACCTAATAAAAATGGATGTTTCATGCTGGACAAATATAGACAAGTGTCTGTGTATGCAAGATTATTTTGCAAATGTTTGAACGGTGAGAAGAGTGCAAACACAACAGAAGACATATAACCTCAACAAATTCTCAACTAGACCTAGAAAAGATCAGATCAGTATTTAGGAAATATTTGGATGCCAGAAGATTAATTTCCAATTTCTAAGAGAAAGTCTATCCAGAGGGCAAAATATGTCATGACAAAACTAAAGATAGATTTCTGACCTATCTGACATTGAGTCAGGAAATGAGCAACATATTACAGAAGAATTCTAGTACTTCAGTGGCATCTGGGAATCTGAAAACATAATGGATAGCAGTAGGCATGCATAATCCCTTGGAAAGACATCCAAGAATCTAATTACAAGGGCAAACAAACAGAAAAGGATCCTCACCTTGTAGTGTTGGATCCAGCAAAACATCTTCACAGGTAACAAAACAAAGTGTGATGAGCTAGAAAAACATTTTTATCCCCTGAAGTCATCTGGACCCCATCAGAGAAATGACAGATTCTGTCACAGTTAGGAGAGTGCCAAGCAATGCAGGCAGCCCTCTATAGCAAGGAAGATCTACAGCTGAGCATGATCACCTCCGACTGTCAAATTGCCAAACCATGGAAATAGCCCATCTTCCCATGGAAAATATTTCCTATAAGGTAAACACAGACTGAGAGAAAAGTGGAGAGAAAACTGTGGACAGCTGTATGGAATTGGCAGACTGACAGTATGTACAGGACAGAAGGAAAGCAACAGAGTGACCTAGAGTGACATCCTATGAGAAATGAATGTGCCTAATATATCTACAGGGAGGGTTACATAGATTGATAAGTCCTTGTATGTACTACAAAATCAGGCTTTCATAGACCAAAATATTTTTAACATTGATAGGAGTTGTGAAAAGATTTTTTTCCATTCTGATCCAGAAGTAATAATCAAATTTTATCCTCCCATAAGAAATCTGGATTTAGCCATCTGTACATCAGACCTGTTTCAAACTGACAGCAAGATCTTTCATTTTTTTCCAGCAGATTCCATCTATGACTTTGTTTTAATGTCTAAGCTATTATAGTATATAGACTTTCTGAAAATGCACAAAATAAATAGCTTAAACAATATCTGATATTCCAAGAGTGAGTTATTTAACAATACATTAATTTGGTGCAGGTTCTTCAAGCAGTTAGAACAAAAACAAAGGGAATGAAAATCTCTTTTATTAAATATAGCACAAATAAACAGAACTTCAAATTTTCCCCTGATTTGATTTTTAAGTGAGAAATAATGCATTTATCCTGTATAATCAATATTAAGGATGTATATAGAATAATCTTTTTTATATTCATAGAACACCGTCATAAATGGATTATCTGTGTTGTGGATTCTAAATTTAATCTAGGTAGAACTGGTTACCAATGTAAGTGACAGAATTACATCAAAGTAAAATTATACAATGCTTGTCTTCACAGTACCAGGGAAGAACTTTCTAATTAACACTACTTAGGGATTTCAGGTTTTACTTAATTTGTATGAGGGAACTCAAAGCAGTTTCTTAATTTTAAATCCACCACATTAGCACCAATGGAACGTCAATGTTTTAAATGGAAATTTGCACTGGCAGGTTAAAATTTGATGGGAAACAGTGAGATTGCATTTAGAAGGGTAACACCTTCCTTGGCCTCCTCTCAGTGAGACTGTAAGAGAGCTGACAATGTAGTAGCGCCCATTTCACTGTTTATTCACATTTTTTCAGGTAAACTTACTGAAAGGAATCTCTCAATTAAATGGAAAAATACAATTGATCCATTGTAGAGACTCAGGATGGATGAAAGAACCGGTGCAAAGTACTGTAAAAATAAACCAAATATATACTTTGCTGTGATGTATATGGTATGCTGGATGTGAAATACTAAAGTAGAGCTTTTCAAAATACAGCCATGGAGAGTCATGATGCTTAGGCATCAAACCAAATATACCTTCCCTATCTGTGAAGTATCTAAGTAAAAGAGATCATCGTTTTTGACATATGTAGGCTTGAAATATGATGGAATGTTTTCTTTTGTTTATTTTTTAAAGTAGGCAGTTATACCTCTTTTGGTTATTTTATTAAAAAAAACTATGCATATATTTTCAAAGCTCTCTGTATGATTTTGGACATTCTTACAAAATATAAAGCCATTCAAGGAGCTATTCTGGTTAATGCTATTTATGAAAAGATATCAGAGAATAAACTTTAATCCTAGTTGCCATTGTAAACAATATTTTTTAATACTTCACAAGCAGATGATCATGGTTTTAATATAATTTCTGGATTTTATCTAGAATACCTAACCTTAAAGTAGGAAGATAATCTAAAGAGATAGTTACTAAACTGAGGAATTGATATAATATTATCTTTCAAAATTAGTTACTTCAGTTAATGGAAGCAATTAACTACTGAGACAGTTCAGCAGGAGCTGTGTGAGATTTTCATGACACAGGATTGAAAACTGAATACATTCCTAAAATTCATTGTCTAATAAATGAATGATTTAAAGGGCATGTGGTGAATTTCTATTCCTTTCATAGACACAAGATGTATTCTCACCTGATGTACTCTAAAAATATCTCTTACCTAACAATATAACAGTAAATTTTCATCACAATAGGGATGAACATACTTCCGTCCTAAAGAAAAAAATTAAACATCTGTTGGTGCTTACGGCATGCTGTGATATGAGAGCATTTTTCTGACACCCTTCGCTTCCATTCTCATTGCTTCTAGTGCAACATTTTGGCTAGCAATAAATATTTGAAGCACATGAAAACATAGAAGTATCCACTGACATGGCATTGGAAAACTTTCCCTCTGGAAAACAGTTTCATATTTTATGTTTGCTAGCTGGAAATTATATTTTAAATACATGTAGATTAAAGGTTGATTTTATAGGTTTTAAAATTGCTCAATCATAGTTGTGCTTGTGTGTTCATAGATATAGTATCATATAATGTGAAGGGAGGAGGGGAGAGTTAACAACCTTACAGTCTGTTTCTATTACCATATTTTTATTGGAATGAGCTATCCATTTCACTATATCATTACAGTGCTGATTTAGAGCCTTAAAATGTAATACATAATTTCCCTGAGCAAAAAAAAAAAAAAAAGTGAGGATTGGAATATAGCTTATCTTCAAGGGAAATAAAGAGTTTGAAATAAAGTAGCAAAATGTGGGTAGGTAGTTTTTTAGTAGGTTAGTACTTTTGAATGCAAATTTTGAAATGTTAAAAATAATTTTAATTGCCCTGGCATAGCATGAACATTATTGGATTAGTCATTAATTCAAGCTGGCAGCAGATTTTTTAATACCTTCCCCACTTTGCTGTGTGAGAAAACAGATCATTTTAATGGATATTTAAAGCCTCAGGATGTACTTAATACTGGAAAAGCTTCAATGCAAAACTGGCAAAACCATAGTGACTTCCTAATTTTATTTAAAACTGTCTCAATGTGGCTAATACGTCACACATCTCACGAAAGGGAGTTCTTGTTTACAGAGTGACAGCAACGATGAGGTTGGCTCCATTTGTGCTGTGCCTTTTTTGCTTTTCCTACTTTTGATATTTTATAGAGCAGCGCATGTAGAAATTTCCTGTTTCCTTCCAGTCTGGAAGGCTTTCACTGAGAATGGTTAATGGGATTGAAGAGTAGTTTGGAAACTAAATAATTGATAGTTAATTCTAAAATAATTGATTCCCATTTGGTTGTGTTTTCCTACTCAAGGTTGGACTAACCACAGACTGACCTGCAAAAATAAGTAATAAACTTCTTTGAGGATAGATGGAGGACTAGATTTAGTGAGAGATTTAGGTGCACAGAAGTGTTTGACCACAGCTAAATGCACCTTACTATGTGCATTCCCCAGATAGCTCAAAAAGAGATGATATGACTGTACTAGCATCCCAAGTTACTTGCCCAGATGCTGAAAATGTTCAGTTTTGTCATCCAAAGCTCCCCATACCTGAAAAAAAGGATGTTATGCAGCACAGTACCATTCACAAAAGCACAAGTGTTTGCTGGCATAGCAGAGCATACAAAACCCTGGTAACTGTAAGTATCTTGAAATCTTTTGCAGTGTGTGGTATTTACACATTCTTGACTCATAAAATCATGAACAATGATTCATTTAACTAAATAAACAAACAATCAAAATCCGAAGTTTTATTACTCCTAATTACACTGTACAGTCTTTACTGGTGTCCTTGTAAAAGGAGCTTTAAGCCTAACAAAACCCTTGTTAGTGATTCAACACTAACAACCAACAGTAAAACTTTGAAACCCAAAGGAAATATGTAAAAAACAATCGAAGCACTTGAAACTTAAATAATCAATGAATGTGAGTAAACAAAATATTGCTAACTGCAATATTAATTGCAAATACAATTTTTTTTTTTTTTAACTTTTAATTGTATAGAATCTTAGGCAGGAAAAGACTCACTTGAAAACATTCAAAAAACATTAGCAATGATAGGATTCAATATGCTGTTTGTGTCAGAAGAGAAGCAAGCTAAGCTATATTATGTTGAACAGTTATTGCTGCTGCAGAAATCCAGTGAATTTTCTTTTAATATATGCAAGGGCAGGAAAAAGATAAAAAGTTGGTGAGACTCAATTGCAACTTAAAAATAAGGAAGTTCCAAGTGGAGTGTGCCATCTTATCTGTCACTTCCAGACTTGATAAATGTCTACCCACTCCTGTGAACAGAGGAATAAGAGTCTGATGTAAGAAAACTTAAGTTTCCTGACTTATTTAAGTTTATGTAGGCAATCTGTGTGTGTGTAAAACAACCTATCCCAAGATTGTCAGAACTTACACCAGAGTTCATCCTGACCCATCTCCAGTTAGCTGGAGAAAATGCTTTACTCCTAAATCCTCATAGTGCTAAGCTATCTCCTCTTCCTTCAATCTGTACATTTGAAATGGAAATCCAATGGGGATTCTTGCTTAAAGTCTATAAAGGAGAGGGATTTTGACCTGCTTCCCTTCCTAACTTCTGCATTTGCTCAACAATGTAATTTCTAGATTGCCTAATACATCATGTACAATGTGAGAGATCAAAACTCTTAATTGTTATTTTAGATTCCAGGCTGGTAGGTCTGGCATGTCAAACCAATACTCCCCTAGGGTTTAAATACACCTGATTTAACTTAGATAACTTGCTAACACCCCCATTTTACATATTTAATGTGGCAAGAATTTTGTGTACTGCAAGCATATGTTTGTCCACCTAAATTAGGCAGATATGATGTCACTCATGAGGACTTCAAAGGCACCTACTCTCTCCACTGACCAAATGGACCTGATCTCTACCTCTAGAAGTTTGCATGCTTTTATACAACTAAAATGGAAGGCAAACAGAGCATGCTATGGCCTAAGAATACTTTGGGGTCTAGCTTGCAATGCCATGCTCTACATTTTGAGATCTTTGTATTGTCCCATTTATGTTTTATTCCAGTCCTCAGATTCATTTAGTCATCTTCACGTGACATCCTGTGTTTAAAGTGCTTTTCAATTCTCTATCATCAATAAATTTCATTATCACATTGACACTTTTGTGCCAAGTCCCCAATGAAATATTTAAATAACATCAGACCCAAAGCTAACCTTTTATGAACTTCACCAATAAATTTCTTCTGAAAAAGAAAAATCTAATTTCAGTTCTTTTTCAGATTTCATTGGTCATTTCTTACCTATCATACACTTTGTCTATTTTTCCTCATTATTACTGGTTTAATGAACGTCTCATGTGACACTGCATTAATTTCTTTCAGTGAAGAGCTGATTAAATCTGCTGTATTTCTCGAAATGGTTTAGAAACAAAGGAACTTGACCCATTATATTAAGTCAGCTCAGAAATTATATCTCAGGAAAGTTTAGCATAAAATGATAATAATTTTAAGATATTCATCAAAAATGATAAGTAATATTCTCAGAATTCACTCAGAGCCCTAACTCCTTATTAAAACAGGTGAAGATATTCCAAAACAGCACTCTCCAGAAAAAAAAAAAATTGATGTAAATAATTAAGCTTTTTAAAATGGCAGTTATTAACTGAGATATTTTTAGTGATCTGATATTTAGATATCAGTCAGCTGGGTACCTTACTCCCTTGGTAACTGGAAATACTGGTTTTACAATATGATATGATGTTTTATTTCTCTCCTCCTTGGTTCTTTCTTTCTGACAGTGTGATGAATTATATTGGTGTTGCAGGTTATTGAGTCACTAAAGTTAGGGCAAAAACTTATTTTTATGACAGCAATAAGATATTACTCTGCCTATTCCTTGAAAATGAAGAGACTTTTTGAAGCTGCACCTGTTTCTATATGCACCAAAAAAACCAATTTCTGTGGTCTCTTAAGAGAAAAATTATTTTCTAATACACATCACATCCATGTGTCACATATGAGACCAATAAAACCTGGTATGTTTCTTTCTTCATGTCAATGCCTGAAATACAGCACTGCTCCAGAGGAAAGGAATAACCAGAGAAGTACAGATAAACAGAGGACTCTTGTGATAGAAATGTCTTACTGGGTGCAGTGGCGAACATGTTTTGTATACTATTTTCCATTCAAGACAGACTATATTTTTTCTTCTTTTGTGAGCAGAAGAGATTAGGACCAAGATGTGTAATAATGCTTATCAGACAGCAAAACCAGAAGTGGACAAAATCAAGAGCAATTTATTATTCACAAAACAGAGGACTGAAATTGAGGGGTGATCTATGAGAATGACAAATGTGAAAAAAGTGGATGAAATATTCGTTCCACTGAAGACGGTGAAATATTGCCATTAATTTGAACAGAGATAATATTATATTTTCTTGCTTTTGTCTTTATTTTCACTCTTTTGGCTACATGGACAATTCATATTAATAGTTTCATTTTTCAGTTTGGGCCAGGAAAAAATTTGCGTATCTCTATGTCCAAAGCACTTGAGTCATCTCACAATATTTTGATTGATTATTTTTATATGCAAATTTATTCCTGAGCATTACTGTGGAAAGGGCTGGAACATCTGTGAGAAAGGTGATCAGGTGAAGGGCAATTGCAGAGATTTGACAGAAATTCAATAGTAAACAAGTATGACTTACTGTCTTTAACAATGCCTCTGTCTCTACAGAAAACTGGTGCTCTTAAGCAGGATTAAAAGTTATCTACCAAGATGGTCAGAGAAAAAAGCCTGTAGGAAGAAGTTAAGGGAGATTTCTTGGACTGTCAGAGGTAAGACTAAGAGACAAGGAATTAATTACCTGAAGGGCAGTTACAAACATAAGGGAGCAAAACTCTTCTCAGCAAATGTTTCAACAAGTGGCAATAAGATCATTCAGGATAGACAGGAACACGAGAAATCTCTAGGCTGACCTTCTACTCAAAGCATAGTCAGCCAACTATGCAGGTTGGACCTGTTTGCTCATGGTTTCACACAGTCTGGTGTAAAAACCTTCAGGGATGGAAACTGCATAACTTCTCTTGCCAACCTCTTCCATTTTTTGATTGCCCTCATTGTATAAAAGTGTCGTGGTTTGACCTTGTTAAGTGCCAGGCACTATGACCTCCCCATCCTTCAGACACTTCTTCAGGCCTACCACAAAAGCTTTTGAAGGGTTTAAATTTCTCTTAGATGCTAAAGATACCTTGCTGATGTTCTGGGCTTAGCAAAACCAACACAAAATTTTATATTCAGCCTTTGCCTCTCTTGCTTCAACTTATGCACCCACTATGCACCACTGTTAAGAGCCTGACATCCTATCCCCCTGACCTGCCTGTTAGTACTGCTAGGTTGCCATTAGGCCTTTTTGAAGCCTTTCATTCTCTGATGTGAACTAGTCCAGCTTCCTCAGTCTTTCCTTATGAGGCAAATGCTCCAGCACCAAGCCACCAACTTCCTGAATTTAATTCACTTGTTCAGAGTATTTTTTACACTGGGAGATCCAAGACTGGATGCAGTATTCCAGACATGGTCTCATGAGTGCTGGGTAGAATGGAACATCCCCATATGTGTTTGCTGTTCTGCTGTTCATTTCACCCAGAGCACAGTTGGCTGTCTTTGCTGCCAGGACCCTCTCCTGGCTCATGCTCAGCCTGCTGTCAATGAAGTCCTCAAGGTCCTTTACAGCAGAACAGCTCTCCAGCCAGGCTCTTCCCAGCCCATGTTGTTTCCAGGGCTTCTTCTTTCTAAGAAGCAGTATTTTGTATTTGTCCTTGGGGAATTTTATAGGGCTCCTGTTGGACCATACCTTTAGCCTGTCCAGGACACCTTGGATGGCAGTTTTGCTCTCAAAACATGTCAGCTGTTTGCTCCATTTTAGTGTGTTCTGAAAACCTGGGGAGACTGCACAGTCATTTCTTCAAGATAATGGTGTTAAACAGAACAAGTACCAGAGCAGACCCCTGCAGTTCTACACTTTTTGCCACCTCCAGATAGAGCACAAATCCATTAAGCTCTGAGCCTACTACCCTCCATTCATCTTTTTACCCATCTAGATTGAAATGTACTAATTTGGATTCAAGAATATTGTGTAAGTCAGTATCAAAAGACTTGCTAAAGGTAAATGATATTTACTGCTCTCATCTAATTCACAGACCTTGATATTTTGTCATACAAGGCAACTAAGTTGATTAGATATGATTTACCTTTGGTAAATCCATGCCACTGGTTCCAATTACCTCCTTCTCTCTCATATCTCCAGGAAAGTGTACCAAAAGGACTTCTTCCATTATTTTCCTAGGGACTAAGCAGGCTGCCTGGCCTGCCACAGGCTTGTAAAGCTGAGGCTTGTAATGCTGAGGTTGGTGATTAGGTAAAAAATTTGATAAGCAGTAATGCAGTGCTGGAACAGATGAAATTTCCATTTCTGGAGCTTGTCAAGACTCCATAGGGCAAAGCTGTTACTGACCTAATTAAACACTTGTGATCTCCTATATTAAAGAATTTTACCAGATTACATGACCTGCAAAAGTCTGCCTTACTAGCACTTCTCTGATTTTATAGCCCCTTTGATATAAATAATCCTGAAATTCATAAGGTTTTGAATATTCTATATATGATACGATGTTGAGATGCATTTATTGCTCTTAATAGAGCTATTGTCTTGTGAAAATTTACTTTGTGTTGCACCACAATCACATTTTTATAAGAATCAGTTTAAGCCACTTTGTGGCTCTCATGAAGCATACATAGGACTATGTTTTGCCCATTGTACATTATTTTTTAATTACTCTGGAGAAAATATAAGTAGTTAAGGATGCTGTAAGGCAACATTTTAAGTACAGCCAAGAGAGTGTTATAAAGCATTATACAGAAAATACACAGACATTTAAGTCTGGTCTTATATGAAATTCACAAATACTCTAATAGTTGGAACAAAGAAACTAGGTAATATTGTCCCTCCTCAACCACCCTAAACCCTATACAGACACCCAAAGAAATTTTTAGGTTCTAGTGTGCAATATGAATGACTACATTTCAAACTGCTTTGCATCCAAGGATGACCCAAGTACCTCACAAATGTTGCATTCCATCAACCATATCACACAGATTTTAAGAGTGGCATTTTAGTAGTATTATGAGCACTCAGCATCCTGCAGGGTTATGCCAAATAAGTTCCATTCAAGAAAACTCTGTAAAACTGACTTTTTGGGAATCACAATAGAGAGGATGCTGTTCTAACAAAGCTGTGTTTTCCATCTTTTTGTGTCATCATCATGTTCAGTAGGACCTGTGTGCAAATGACTTTAAGTTGCCTAAGGCTTTTTATATAGAGATGCTTTTTTTCAGGTCCTCAAAGTTATACTATTATACCTTGATTTCATTTACAAAATCAGAGACTTATTAGTTATTGAAACTAATGGGAATTTGACCTGAATTAAAACCTTGTAAAATATATAAAAATTCAGAGATTTTATAGTAATTTAAAGAATTAAATATAATTTATCATGCAATCTGTTAAAATATATTGAGAGGTTTTTTTAGCAATTAAGTATGGCACTCCATGTATTTATTTTTTCTATCTGATTTTACAAATTTGTGTATTTGAATGCTTTTTTAAAAGCTGGGTGAAATTTGATTTTCTCTTTCAGTGTATCATATTATATATGTATAATTTGCTGTCCATCCAAGGATATGGCTACAGAAAGGGATATCATCTTTACAGCATTGTACTGGCATAGGATAGCTTTCAGAAGAATGTGATATATTCATTAAAGACTCGAATTAGATTGTCTGTTTTCATCTCTACTCACTACCCTATTTTCTCCATGATTTACTATAATTTCCAGACCTTGGGGAAACATCAACCAACTGCTTAAGAAAATAAAATCAATGCACTGAAAAAGTATTTTCCATCTTCTACATTGCAGACCCTACTGCTACATCCTCATTTTCTTTTTTGAAATCATGATCTCACAGAAATAATTTTTAAGGCCTGGTTTCAAATCTAGCTCAGTTTTAAAATGGAATGAGCAGAAGTTTTCCACCTCTTGCCTAGAAAAACTTTGTGACATTTTAAACATACGTATTAACCCACAGTTGTTGCCTTTGTCAAGAGACAGAAAATAGTCAGAGAGCTCAAAACTGAATGGTAAGCGAGAACCCAGTGCTGCAAAACAGTGGTGGAATTTTAGTTGTGTCATTTTGTTCCCAACCAGGCTCCACAAGGAGGTCAGAAGGGCCTCTCGGGGAGCTGCTGGTCTGGCTCATCCCCACACAGATCTCTCTGACAGTCGGGCCTGTTGCTCACCTGCTGCTGGGTGCCAGACGATGGCAGATGCTGCCCCAGCGTGTTCCTCACTGCGTGCCAAATGGAGCCACCTCCTATCTCTCCAGACTAGTCTTATCCAGTTTGTTATCAGGCCAATCCCTGCTGCTTTAATATTTATCTCTAACCAAAGAATTTTCACAAAGTGAACCTAAACTAGGTTTTTAAAGATCAAAGCTGTCTATATCATCTGATTACCTGCTAGGAAATGATGAGTCTGAACACCCTGGAGTCACTCAGGTTTGACAGATTAGTGGCCCTTGAAACCCTAAAGTATCAGTGAACAGCAAACAAACATTTTCTCATCTGAAAGCTATACTGTGAGAACACTCTATAGCTTGTTGGGCAAAAACAAACAGCTTCGTACCCCATGCAACTGATGTTTTGTACAGCCTGGGCATTGACATAACAAGCTTATGAAGTTGGGGCCAGGCCAGTTTTGATTCCAGGAACACAGCAAGAGATTGATTAAAGTGAGCTTTATACCATCTGTGGTCAGGTTATGCTTGGTACAGTTCATATATCTGCACAAGTAGCAATAAATATGCCATAAGAGAGGACAGGTTTTCATGAATTGAGAATAGAAATAGGAGGTGACTAGGAAGATACCTTCTGCCTATCCACAATGATTTGAGGAGTGGCTCCTTGTCACCTGTTAGAGAAGATCACGCACAAAGGAAAGCTAGTGCTGGGAGATGTTCCCTCAGAAATGAATTTATGATTCAAACTCAGATTCATTCCAATATTTATTCAATTAAATTTGGTATAGGCATTTTGGCAGAAGTTCAAAGTCTACATTAGCAAGACAGCAGCAAAATATATATCTAGTTAGGAATGATTGGCTCTCAACTGCGTCACCCTACTAATGAAATTGAAAGTAAAGACCAAATTATGGCCAGGGCATAAACAGGCACAGTTTAATTGTCTTTGATGGTATGGTACATATTTATGCCAGGTAAAAGTTTTGCCACAGGTCAGTCTGTAAGTAGTAGTTTTTTCTCTACACCTTCAACTCACACTAGCAGCTGTCGCTCCCACCACAAAAATTCCTTGATTCTATGTGCATGCCATTTCTGATCCATCCACAGCATAGGCCTTGTGCCAGCTCCTGCTGTGGGTGGTTTGGCAGGGAGCTCCATTAAGATCTGAATTACCAGCACACATAATCACCAATGTCAGTTGTTAAATATGAGGCTATTTTTTATCACAGGAAAAGGCAGAGAATATAGTTTGTGATTAATCTCCTGTTTGTTTTGTTGTCTCAATCATCCAATTGAACTCAGAAAATATTTGTTAGTGCCTATAACCATTTTAGCACTGAACGCATAAAAGTTGGAATACTACAGGAAACACTTTCCGTGTTTAAGAGAAGGCAAGAAGTAGATAGCTGAGAACAGTATAATTTTAGCAAGTAAACTAATATTGTGTTCTCAGATTCACTTACACCGGAGTAATTCAGATACACTTTTGTTGCCATTTTCACTGGGATTTTGATATAAAATTTTCCAAGATGGGTTATGTGTGTATATATAGTAATAGAAACATAAGGCATATTTCTAATAGTAGTCTTTATCTGTGAGTTTCTCAGGCATGTCTGATGACTGTTGAATCTGTTCTGGAGCCATATCTTCTCTTTAAAGAGTACCTAATCCATTCTATGCTATTAATTAATGCTATCATTATTACATGTATTCTCTGATGGAGTTTGCCGGAGTAGACCCTGCTTCTCACTAATGTCCTCCTCAAATCCCTTTAACATGGGATTAGACAGCAGCACTAACAGACCAAAGAGCTGTCTTGGACTGCTAATATCATCTTCTGGCATTGTCTTTTAGATGCTATCTGATTATAAAGGAAGTCCAATAATCTCACTTTTTTTGGATTGTCTTTTCTTACTTTACATAACAATGTTTTTCAAACTGTATAATACCAGAGGCAGTCTTTGGATGTATCTCTGGATATCCTTTGGAACAGTCTTGAATATTAACCTACTTGTTACTTAATAGTTTTAAGCTTTATTCCTTTTTTGACCCATTTAATGTAATTTTTGATGGCCAGAATATCTCTTTAAATGTTAGGTATACAGTTGCTGTTTACACATTAGGATTAACATACAGAACTCCCATTAGCTTTTTTGATTTATGGATTTTCTGGTAAATGTTTCATTTGACCAGGCTAATGCTATTCTCTTTTTTTCCCTGGATTTTGTGGTTGAACTTCTTTTGCCTATAGAAAAAGCCATATGCCAGCCTGAGGATGTGTGTCTTTTTGATAATTGAATACCACAGAATCTTCCCAGGAACCCTAAGCCACAAAAGAAAAATATGTTGCAAGTTAGGTACCTTTCATGTTCTTGGTCTCATACAAATAGATCTCTGACTATGCTGATCATTTTGAAGAAGCATTTTTAAGCATTACATTTTCCTTTGCACATCTTAACAGACCTCTTCTTCTTTTAAACCTAAGATTACCAGGTCCAAAAAACCCCATACTTTGGACTCTCTGTGAAGCAATAGCTCTCCATTACAAGCTGGGAATCCATATGGCTGCTTTATTTGATCTTCAGTAACAGAATCCTCTCAGATTTATTTATCTTTTTAGACAAATTAAAGCAGATTAAGATAAGAAGCCAAGTTCATAAGAGAGAGCTATCCATGGCTCAGAGAGCATGAAAAACTGATTCCGTTGTTACCATGGTGAATGACAAGACTCCCAAATACAGGTCCAAGATTTGTCACCACTTTTGTCACCTCCCCTAAGTTTAACATCACTGAGGGATATTCTGAGTGTTTTATGACCATAAGCCTAAGGTGGAAAACTGCCAATTCTTAGGTTAGTTTTAGGTTCAGTGTTCTCTTCAACTCAAGTGAATAGAAAATGGATGTCATGAGGAAGGCCAACAGAGCAATCCCGTTACAAAGAAGCTTAGGAAACAGAACTCACCCAACCACAGACGCAGTGGGCACAACACATGCATAGGCTTTAAGTCAATCTCAGAATAACTGTCTGATAACATGTGACTCATAAATTTTAGACGGGCTTATAGCCCTGTGGGGTTTTTCACGGAGGAGGCAAAGGGATGAGCTTCACATCTCCAGTATAACATTGTTTTGTATTCAGATGTTTGCTGTGCTTCTTGAATTGTGAGAAATAGCCACTGGGTGATTTCTAAACATAGGCAACACAGTTCTTTCTCACACTTCAGGTTTGGATGAAGTTGAACTACTTTGTGTGAATTTTATGAAGTTTAGACCAAGGCATACATCTGGTAAGAAAATTGTAGCTCCATTGCTGAAATTTCAGAAAGGTAATTACAAGTGGAAACAGAAATAAGTGAAGGAATGGCATCATTACTAAAAGGTTCTTCTGAGACTTGCATTTTATTTGCAAGAGATCTCGAAAAAGCAGTCATATAAACACAATTGCCCTGTAGTATCTAATTACATTACCAGGATACACTTGTTACTGAGATTATGTTCTGCAATAAGTGCAATAATCAATAATATCCGAGAAGGATTTGCTGAAGAAATTCCAAAGGCTGAATTGCCATTTTTGTTAAAATGATTACATCGGGAAGAGTTTCAAAATTACGAGAGGAGCCATTCACTTAAACCATGTAGAAAGGATTAAACAGTGGTGGCAGTGCTACATTGAGATCGTCTTTGGCCCATCCTCAACATAGCTGAGAGTATGTGAGCACTCACAAAATTCTTAGCTCAGCAGGAATCTTCTGCATTAAGTTTTGATGTGTTCTTTTTAATTCCCCCTTTAAATAACATCAATTGGGAGACATATTTCAAGTAAGATAGGTTTTCTTTCTTTATTTTTGCACCATCAGCTTTTGTTAAAACTGAGAAATGAAAGGCTAAATCTTAACCAAATGGGAAAAATAAGTGGAGAATATAAGCTGCCTGTGTGAAAAAAAAAAATGTAGGGGGCCAAAAATCTGTATGGCACCAGACCTGACATAAACTTCTCTGTCCCTGAAGTAACTTATGACATTTAAAGCCATGGGACTGTGCATGGTATTTGTCCATTTTACTGAAAACAATCCACACCCAGAGATCCTCATTCATATTCCTCTTACATAGAAGGCATTACGTTTTTATTGGTAGAAATCAAAGTGATCATTTATATGCCTTAAAGAAGAGTAGAGAGCTAGGGCCGAGAAACTTTGTCTTCTAATTTCCTCCTTTCTGGAGTCTTCATGTGAGGAGTTATCATTAAGCATATCTAGCACAAGAGGCTAATAATAGGAGTCCACTATCTGTAGACTATTATACCCTATCATGAAGAAAATGCTTGCTCTATAAGGCAAGCATTTGAGATTTCGGATTGGAGGTGAAAGTCCTTAGAGTCCTATTAATTTATGTCATAAAAGTAGACAGACAGACTTGTGCACTGTGCTACTGTGGATGGAAGAAGCTCTAAAAGATTAATTGGGAAGCTATAATTCCCTGCAGGAACTCATATATGAGTTAAGAGGAAAACTGGATTAAGATGCTAAGAAAACTGTACTACCTCCTAACTGCTCCTCTGGGGAATAACTAAGATGCTGATTTTAATAAGACTTGAATCTGGAATGAAATTCACATAGCTAAAAGGATTTTTTGGGGGTGAGAGCTCTGGCCATACTTATGAGATTCTTGTGGTAAGTATAAAGAAATCAAAGACAAAATGTGCATTTAGGTTGGATCATGTCCCAACTACAGTTAAATACTCATATTAATTTTGAATTCCTGCCTCTCTACCATCTTCAATTAATAAAATACATTTTATTTCTAATTTCTAAAATCCAACCAACCTCAAAATATTATAATAGCCTTGGTTAAGAAAATAATGAAATACAACTAGGGAAATGGAAAAGATGCTTGGTGGAAATGTCCCATCCTTAGATTAATTTCATTGAACAGTTTAATCTAAACTATGAATTTTTTATTATAGATTTAATTCCATAAGAACACTTATTAATGTTTTTTCAGTGGAAGCTTTAGTCTTCATTAGTATTGTAAAAGCTAGTTGGCAAATTGGGATTTTTGTAGAAGTATTTGGAATATATTTCAAACACAGAAATACTATTCCATTAGATAAACATGTCATGGACACCTTTGAAGCCAAATAAAAAAATTCCTAATGTAAACATCACAGTAAGTAATACAATATCTCTACTGGATTTAAACACTGTAAATTTATTGCCCTCCTGACCTTTGAATACCTACAAGATTATCAATTTAATAACTTCCCTGTCTTTAAAAGGAAATGGAGAAAGTCTCAATTGTGCAAAGCAATATTGTTATTTTGGAAGTACAAACTGTGTGTTGATAGTAATGCAGAATACAAGACTGTAAAAAAAAATTTAAAAATCAGTATGTCTTAAATGCTTTCTTTGACTCAGGCAACATATAAAATATACATCACAGAGGAAAAATGCAAAGCCCATCCATGTATGATCCCATATTTTTCTGTAGGACACACTTTATGTAATTCACCAGTTACAAAGAAAAGCATAGTCAGAATGTCTGTGATTTCCCATGGATACAATACCCGCATACTGCTCTCGCCCTTTCAAAACCCAAAAGCATTTCTGAGATATATTCAGAGGTCACTAAGTCTGGGCTATCATTGACTGTGAGACAGCAGCATATAGACCAAGGTGACCAGGAGTCAGAAATCCAGACAGTTTGGGTAAGCAGAGACTCCACATTTGATCTCCCATACCGTGGCAACAAGAAGATGGTTACAAAGTGATAAAAATGTACCAGGCAAATGGCTACTGTAACCAATTTTCAAGTTTCTGCTTTCCCTCTAAAACTTCAATGTTATATTAATATGCTCTTCATCAACACATCACCCATTTGAAAGTACAGCAAGATTCATGTGCTAGAGGATGGCAGATGGTCTGGCTAGTTCTAGCGAAAAGGTCTAGGAACCTCTCAATTGAATGACCCAACTCTGAGTTTAGTGGAAGCTGAAAGAACAATGAGAAATTTCTTCAGGCAAGTGATGCTTCTTTAAGGGTCACTTAAGAATTGTGTGCAATGGAAGAGACAGTGTTTGATAAGCATTTGGAGACCCTTACATGAAAAATGCTATTTAAATGATAATATAACTATGTATTTATTCATGAGGGAGGCTGAAGTGGGATTGGCTTTCTGTCAAAAACTGTCAAACAGAAATAGGATTCCTTCTGGATAGCTGTCTTGAGGATTCCTCCTGCTACCTCAGAGATTTACGTGGAAAGAGTTGCCAATGTATTAGGGGGCAGTAGGTAATACACAGGACTAGTTATGGAAAGAATTATATTCTACTAATATCTCTGACCTTAACTATTTTGTGATCTTTGACACATCATCATTCAGCCTTCCTTTTTTCCCCCTATCTGTTGTCAAATCTTTCTTCTTTTGAAAATTTGTAAGGGCAAAGGAAGGTAAGGAGGGTTATGAGCTCTAATGACCCAGTAGTGCAAATAGAGATATCGCAATAATGTCTTTATAGCTTTCTAGCCACCTTCAACATCTGTCTAACTCCTTGTCAGAGGCAGTGACTGTCTTCTGGTATATATTTTTGTGATAAATTAAAAAATGCAATCTGATTATTCTCTAGATGTTTTTGCAATATTACTACTACTGTTATTATCACTGCTAATATTTTTCATAATTATAATAAAGTTGTTGAACATATATTCATATAAAAACTGTTTGGCTGTGCATTAGTGTCTCAGACTACAAGTTCACATAACTGGGAGATCTCCTGGCCATATCAATATGTCAAAAACAGACATCAGTTTCAGTCTGGTTATAGAAAGAACTGTAATGCACTCTTACAGACCTTGATCTGAACAGCAGAGTGACCAGGAACCCCACTAGATTTATGTAGGTAGTAAATTAATTCTTTTCAGAATGTGAAGAAGCCATAGGCCATACATGTTTTTGTCTTGAGAGCTACACTAAGAAATGTATGCATGAGTAAGATTGTACAGATTCCCTTTCAGCTAGCTGCATGTGCCCATATAATAGTCATATTCAGAACAATCAGATTAATCTATAATCTATCCATGAAAAATTCATGCTTTGACTTTTCCTTTAAACATTATGCTTTATTGATTTTTAAATGTCACGAAAAGGACATATAATTATTTAACATAGAAGAAAACCAGGTTTAGATCTTTCAATAAACAGAGGAGACAGAAGAAAGACTCATAATAAGAAATGACAATTTGCAGACCTTATTTCATAAATTATGGAAAAGAGAAGAGAAAGAAAGTAATAACAATTTAATGGTTATAAACCAGCTAAAGGAAGATAATACAAAATATTTTCTGTGATTATCTGATTGACTTTTTTGTGCATTTCCGTTATTCACATTTTCTACTTTGTGTTTTGTTTTCTATTTTTTTATTAAAGCCAGTACAAATTACTTTTTGCAGCTAAAATGTTTGCAAACAGAGACCACAAGGTCACTTTTATGAAAATAACCTGAAATCTAAATTATGTTTGCTTGTCTGAGAATTTGTAGTAGAGCTGTTTGGATGTCTATCCAATCAAGAAATAAGAACAGTACCATATTACTTTCTTGATCAAGGTATCCAATACATAAATAATCTGTGAAAACAACTCATATTCGGTCCCTAAAACTAACTTTTTAAAGAAGCTATTTTAATTCTGAATATTTTACAAATTTGAAAGAACAGCAATCTGCTCATAGATGTGGCATAAGAAAAGGATTTTGATAAATAATTCATAACAAGCCATTCACTCATCTGTGTTCTAAACAATATCCATCAATATCAAATGTTCCTGAAGTGTTTTATATAACAGCAAAATGTATAAATATAGATATGAGAGTGAACTGCTCTATATTATGCTTGAGAAAAATAAAGAAAAAACTTATTATTTCAACCTATAACCCACAATTTGAAAACAATTAGTAAAGTAACTTTTACAATAAAATTTCCAGATTTTGTTTGCATTTTATTATCCTGCAGGTCAATTGTAGAAGGAGCAGTTTGGTAGCTGAGTCTCTGATTTGACAGAGGTTGTGTGTCACCATCCTTGGTGTAGTTAAAACAAACCAGCCAAAAATTCAAAATGAGATAATATTTTCCCCAAAGCACTGAAGCTGCTCTAATCTAGTGAAGATGTTGAAATATTGGACAGGAGAAAAATAAATTAACTGTTTGAACATGCTTCCGTATAAGAACACGCAAATATTTTTCTTAAAATGACCAGAAATTAATTCCATAATAGAAGATACTATATTATATGGTTTCAATTCTGTAAAGCTGTAGAAATATCAGTTATTCAAAACCTATTCAGATGGGACATGCATTCACATGTAGACTGAGACCTAAACTGTATATTTATATGTGCAAGGTCAAGTCATGAATCCAGAGTTGTCAGTAGGACCTCAGAGGAATATGGACACAGAATATGGAAATGGATATAATTCAGGGATGAAGGATTATTAAAATTTGTCTTGTTTTTTTAAGTAATAAAGCCAAAATCTGGGGCCTGATATAGCACATGGATGACACTTAAGGACTTTAGTTCTCCTTTTGCCCTCCACACCAATCTGTGCCCCTGAGTTAGAGATGCTGTGACATAGGACAAATTCTGGGGCATCTGTTCTTTGTTGTACAATTGGCTCAGCATTTTAACTCTCATTTTCCTGAAAACCCCAAAGTAATGTGGTATGTCATCCCCTCAGGAAAAGCCATACTTTAGGTGTGAGATAAATGTTAAATAAATAAACTCCACAGTGAGCATTAAAGGAATCTGCGTTTTGGGCTGTGATGTCTGTGAAGTGACAACTGTATTAGCAAACGCCCAAACCACTCCCAAGAATTTTTTTTTGTAAAAAACTGTTTCTCTGTGTCATTACTGTCCCTGTACCAGGGCAATGACTATGCTAACAACTGTACAACATAGATAATAACATTCTGATTCCTGAAAAAACTGTCTATACATTCATGGGTTTGCAGGACAGCATACTTCCTGGGAATTCTCTGGCAAAAATGAAGGGGTTCAGTTTCTTTTTTTTTTGCTGTTCGCAGACCCTGATACTGACACTTCAAAGACTTCCACATATTCAGGGTGTGGGTAGTTACGAATCTCAATATAAAGTTTTATTCTCAAGCATGCAACATATCTGCTTGTTTTATATGATTAGACACAGCATCTGTTGAAACACAGGGAGGTTTCATTTCCAGTATAACATTTATCATTATTTAGTGTTTACTGTGGGAAGAAAATCATCATTGTGTGGGTAGCAGACACCAGTAATAAAGAAATATTAATTGCACTGTAAATGAGATTCGTGTAGTACTGAGAGACTTGGTTGTAGGGCAGCTACACTGTGTGGAGAATCTGTAAAGGAATAGGTTTCTCTAACTTCATACTCTCAGTTATAGACTTTAAGAGACTTGTGGTAGTACAATTTGTGTTAATGTTGAGGAATAAATACAAAGAAACCTTTATCTGATTGTCTTGTTGAAAATAAGCATCCCTAGTATAAAGAACACTTAGCACTTGTGACCGATGCTCCCCAGAACAATTCATTTTCTGTTTTACAAAAAAGAAAATATAAGATGAGCGAGAACATCCTTAGGATTTGTGGGAATGGTGCTAGTCCTAGTATTAGTTTCACTATCTATTGAACAACAGGCTACAAGGGCATATGACAAATGACTCTCATCGAGGGGCTGAAAATTAAAGGGAATGCATCTTCAAATATTACTCACTAGTCCCTTAAGGAGTATCTGGCCCTTTCCCATGCAGTTTCAGACTTTTTTAAAAAAAATTTAGTTAATTATCTTATTGAGTTCACCCAGGGGCGCGTGTGTCTGTGTGTGTCTGTGTGTGTCTGTGTCTGTCTGTGTGTGTGTGTGTGCGTGTGTGACAGGAAGGCTTGGGGGCTATGTGTTACAGTAGGATTTTGTCTTGTAATTACTCAAAAGAGTCTGAATTCCTGAGGCTTGTCAGACAAGTGATATTTGTCTGATTTAGGTAAACGATGTTAGGTAATGTCTGAAAGAGCAGAAGGTGCTTGAATAGAATATTCCATCATTTAGCATACATAGTACATGGAGTCACATATGGTAGGAGCTTTGAGTTGTAGCTACCACTGAGGCTGTCAACACAGACGTTCAGACAGGATTGAATGGGGCAAGTAAATTTAATTGCTGAAAAAAAAAGTTGAGAGGAGATGTATGCCTGAAAGCTAATCTAATTGCTAGTTTTTCGGAGAAATGAAGATTTTTTTTAAAAGGTTATATTATCTAAAATAGGTATTATGTTGTTTTAAAGTAATCAGCAGGAGGATTATTGCATTCCCAGAAGAGATGGAGAGGGCACCTTGGCCCAGCACAACCTGTTCTTAAATGCATTGGGAAGGCGACTGAAAGTGTGTAGAAACTTCAAGGCAAACATCAGCTCCTTCTGCATTAGATTGTTTTGCCAGGAAGGATTCATCTTGCTAGATAAGTGTGCACTAAAAAAAAGTGATATCTGGATTTCTCAGGGTCTTCCATACTTTAGTACTTTCAGATTTTATCATCATTCTGGCTTAGATAACGCTACTGTTTCAAGTTTTGCATTTTTCCACTGCTGAGAAAGAAAAATACCACAAAAATAGTCTGTTCATTTGAAAGTCAAAATGTGATCAAAATTTGTTTTGTTTTGTTTTAATTATTATTTCCAGTGTAATTATTATCTCCTCTATAATTTATATTTTAAAAAAAATTCCTTTTCCATTTTTGTGCTGGAGTTCTTGCTTTTTGAGAAATGAAATGAATATATGTTTGCTGTCTTCTATATATTTCTTGTCTTCTACCATCACTTAAGAGATTTCGCAAGGGTGCAGGTGAGGTAAACTTCCCAAAGGGATTTTACACCCAAGATCATAGATTAATCTCTTTCTGAAAAGCAGAGAAATCAAGTCAGTAGAAATTTTCACTCAGAAACAGTTTTCCAGTTTCTTTAACTTTCTTGTAGATCTTATTAATTTGCTCTTTGAAACATTTTCCATTAATGTCTTTGAACTTGGAATCTGCTTCTGCCAAGGTTATTCATATTTTAAATTGCCAACTGTTAGCTCTTTCAAAGCTATTATTTACTGTTTGTCAGAAAAGTGTATCTTGTGAATATCTGTGACAACTTCTCTTTTTTTTTTTTAAGGGGTTGGGGTGTTGGTTGTTTTTTTTTTGAGGTTTTTTTTGTCATTTCCAGAATACAGTCCAGAGTTAAACACCTATGTCCAGTCCTCATAAATGCATGTGTGTTTGATGGATTTACACAATTCATTTATCTGCAGCTGGATGAGAAAGAATGAGATCCTGCTGTCTTCTCATTGATATATCATCCTGTATATTAGTCTTCACAATAAAAGTACACTATTTCAATATGAACACATGTAGACAAAGTTCTCCCTTGGTATTAAATTTTAAAATAAAAATTAAAGGAAGGAAAGAATTAATCTTCTGATAGTTTTTTTTTTTTTTTTGCTCTGAGGTATAGGTGATTGAGGGACTAGAGTATGTGAACTTCAAATGTGTTAACTTCACGTTTCTATGCTTTTCTATGAGGCATTATATCAGTTAAAAGATTAAAAGGAGTTACCTATCCAAATAAGAAAAGCCCTTTGTTTTTTAAGAACAGACACAGAAAAGATGATGCTGACTTAATTGTGACAGAAATCTACAATGCCCAGGTGAAGTCCACTGTCTACTAAAACTGTTTTCTAGTTTATATTCTATTTCATGAATGCACAATAATGTTGTGCCTCTTTAGAATTATAATTCCTGTGTCAAAAAAATCTTGCATTTCATGGAATGTATTGCTGAGAAAAGAACAGAAAATCTGATTTTTATATATATCACATATAAAAACAATTGTTTTGAGCTATCAGTGTGTGAATTGAAGATGATAGTATCAGGCATTTATGCAGGGCAGTTTGTCCTCAGAAATCCAGAGCTGTCCACACTGTTAGTGAAAATGTTTGTGCTTTCCCATAGCATAAAATTGGGGTTTGAAATAATTCCATTATATCCCTTATGTTTCTTGCTAGTTGTCCCTTTTTCTGTGGGTTAGTTTTTAAACTCTGTTTCTGTATATGTGATGCCTTAAAAGCTAGATAAATAAAAGGCAGACACTGTAGCATAGGGGAAAAAAGGGTATTACCTTGGTTTTAATAGGATCCCAGGTGCACCCTCATCAAAGGTGGAAACACACCGAGGAGCACACCCTGTGTACAACACATGTACAATTTTATGGACCTCACAAATTAGCATATCTACCTAAAATCCCCCAATAGGAATCTTAACAAATGAAGTAATTGTCCCCCTATTCTAATTATCCCCCGCCAAGTGAGACTACAGTCTAGTTTACAAAAACATGTTCCAGAGAGGAGACTCAGTCCAAGGTTGGAGCCTCTAGATCTGAGATAGTAAGGATGTTTCGTCTTCCCCCCCAGAGAACCCCAAACTAAGCTAAGTAACAGAGTACAAGGGTTATAGACGTGTAGGGCTAAGGTACAAGGAGTGTTTGTGAAGGGTACAGGGAAAGGAAAAGGGTATAAAAATTTATAAAAAGGGTATAAAAAAGAGTATAAAAAGAAAAGACAAAAAACCATCAGGCATTACATGTGTGCTAATTTAATTGTGGTTTCAACTGTATCCCACATAATGTGAACACATCACAGAATCATAGAATATCTCAAGCTGAAAAGGACCCATAAGCATCACTGAGTCAAATCCCCTGCTCCATATAGGACTATGAGAAACTAAGCCATATTATTAAAAGCATTGCCCAGACACTCTTTAAACTGTCAGGCTTGGTACCATGACCACTTCCCTGGGGAGCCCATTCCATGATCATCTTCTCAGGGAAGATACATTTCCTAATGTCCCATTGGAACTCCTCCAGTCACAACTTCATTCAATTTCCTTGTGGTCACCAATGATAGAGAGATCAGCAGCTCTCCTTCTGCAATGAGTGTGGCAGGACGTCCTCCCCTTCGCCATCTCCCACATGGCTGGTGCATAAGATAACTCAGGCTGGGTCAAAAGCCCGTCAAGGGGTTATCTCCTGGTGCCTGAGAGTCTGGAGCCTCCAACCAAAAATCCACATCTTGGTATGGAGAGCAGATATGGAAAGAGATGAAAAGAATAAGTAAGTGACAGAAAGACACACTTGTACACTATAAAAGACACACGAACTATCACACAGGCAGAAGTCTCCTACACACATTCTGCAAATGTGCAAAGGCTTCTCCCCAGAGTTGGACACAGGGTCTGCTGGTTACTTTCCTGGGGATTGACCAAAAGGATTCCGAGGTATACTTCAGCACCAAATTGGCTTTGGTAAGATACATTGGTTCCCAAGTTATGTTATTTTTTGCTAGCTATAATAACAGGTACCTTTTAGTGCTCTGAATTCTCTCTACTGGTAGTTTCTTTTATTTTATTTTATTCCTGTGTAGTATGTAGTTTTGTCCCAAGTCCTATGTCTGTTATTTTCTGTGTCTAATAAATGATAATTTATGTCATATTGGACCTAACTGACCATTATTAAAGAACTTGTGAATGAGATTGGGTCTTGGGGTGCCAGCCATCCTAATAAGAGCTACTGCCTGCTGCCAAAGGCCTAGGCAAAATGCAGAGACTTATCTACGCTCCTGTCTGCATTCGTAACAATGAGGTACAAAGTGACTTCAGCCACTCCTTCTAAGTGTGGCCCTCGAGGCCTTTCAGCACCTTGGTGCTTGCTCTGGACACGGTGCAGAGCATTCTTTGAATGCTCTGGTGCCCAAAACTGCACTCAGTTCTTGAGGAGGAACTACACCAGTGCAGCACAGAATGGGACAGTCACCTACCTTAACCATCAGCAATGCTGTGCCTGACATACCCCAGGACATGGTGGCCTTTTTGGCTCTCAGGGTGCACCTTTAACTCATATTCGACTTGTCATCAACTAGGCACACAGATCTCTTTCCACAGGGCTGCTCCTCAGCGTAACACCCCCTCAATGTTTAAGTACAAAGGTTTGCTCTCCAGTCTGTCACAAACTGGCTCTTTCCGCAAGCAATACAAGGAGTGTGGTAGGATATTGACCAAATTGATTTTATATCCATATTATTGGTACTTGAAAGAGTAGTCAGATATGCTTACCTTTTTCTCCCTTTAGAACTGATTCCAGTAAGACACTTCTTAACTTCTTACTTCACTGAGTGTTTTTCTCTTTCCTTTCCCCCCACCTTTTTTTTTTAACAGCCTGTGTCTTTTTTCCACCGGAGACTGCTTAAAATAGATTTTTTTCCTTTCTGAAGTGGATGTGCCAGATATTTCTCTAAGACATGGATAAGCAGCAAACAAAAATACAGTTTAGGCACAACATTGAAGAAACTGTAGTGGAAAAAATAGTGAATTTGGTGCATATGCCAAAATGAGAGGGGAAACCTCTCTTCTGAAGCTTTCTTCCTTATTGTTCAGAGTCAAAGTTGTGCTTTGATGTTTACACACAATGGAAGAACTCTGGCACAGGATCCTGTAAAATGTCCATCATCTGTCCCAGAATATCCTTAAATTGGAGACTGAAGAAGTTAGAGTTAAATCTCTACTGCAAATCAAGCAAGGAAAAAACTTCTATCTGGAAATTGAGTCACACACATGCATGTTGACTTAGCTTCCAGGAAATCCTTCCACTGTTTGCTTGTTAATAGCCAGATTGTAACTAAAATTGTATGGCCCATTGTAAATGGTTGGGTGAAATCACTGTAAGAGTGGCCTCTTCTGGAAAAAGAAAGACTCGGGTTGACAGCAGCTGTAAGTCTGGATTTTCAGCGACTGTGAAGTCTAAGCAGTGGAATGTATGGAAATTAATTTCCATAGGCTTCAGGGACTCCAGATACTGAGGGCTACAGAGCCAGGATCATCTTGAAGTGCTGTTTTCCTGAGGGCTATAAGGTTTGATGTGTCAGAGAAAGTTGCAGCTATGAACAAAATTTACTGATCTGTGATCTATTGCTGTCACCCAACACAGGTATGATTCTGCTTTGTAGCAGACAACTTTCAGGATCTTGCATAGCTATCCGGCTAGGATATCCCTCACAGTAATTCAGTGAGTGAGCAGTCATTCATAGCTGTGATTTCGCATGGGCTCCACATCTGCTCCTCTGACCTTCATTCTCCATGGTATCACAAGGACCAGGCAAAATACTCATGGCAAAGAGGATCTATATGAGGAAGACAAAACCAGATTCCAGCCAAAGACTAAAACTTCTGCATTTTCCATACTTTTCACTTATTCAGCTGCTCTAATATCATACCAGAAAAAGCTCTGGAAGCAACCAATATTGCTATGAACAGTTCTATAGTGTCAGGTATCCTAAAATTGGTAGGATATATTATATAATTCTGAATTAACATTAATTATCTATAGCTGTTAAATAGATAAACTAGTAACATGAACATGGCCAGCACCTTTCTCTGACTTGGTGCTAACCAGAAAAAGGGTGTACTAGTTGAGTCTTATTAAACTCTCTTGAAATTCAGAGAAGTCTGAAATACCAGAAATACTCTGCAGCTTGCACTGATGCCCAGACTGGCTGGTAATAATTTGAAACAGCACAGTATGGGCCAAAACTCCATCAAACAAAACTGAAACAAGTTAGCACTAACACAGTCAGATTTAGGACCCCAGAAATGTTCCTTGTAAGTGCACACTGTATATTATGGTTTGTTTGTCCAGCATCAGCCAGGGAAGTTTTATGGAAGATATGGACATAGGAGCTAGATGTCAGTGCATCCTCAAAATGGGGAATAATACCTCTGGAACTGCATTGTGGTAAATCTGGAGATATGAGTTGGTATTGCCAGCTTCTAAATGTTTCTTCCACCCATTTTCACTCTGCAGCAGTTATCCTCCATAGTAAATGAGGAGTGACCTCAGGACAAGCCACCACAAATGTGGGTTCTCCTTCAATTGGCTCTTCTCCTGCATTTCTAGTAAGATGGTCTGCCGTTAGTTTTTTGTTCTTTTCAGAGGCTGAGTGCAGTAGGAAGCCATTCGTCACCATGCTGAAGGTCAGTTCAGACTCCTGTAATTTAATTTCTTTATGTGCTTCTTGTCTCGGTATCTGGTCTGTGGTAAACAAGACAGCTTGCTCCCATTCATCAGTTTGACCATAGTTGAGCAGATGAAGTCTTTTGTGGCAGCTGCTTTGTGTTTGTCTTGTCAGAATGGGCCACAGATGAGAATAAGATTTGGGTCAGCAATTCTACCATGCAGATGGCCACCTGAACCAGCAGTAGGATGTTACTGCTCTTTTAAAGGAGCTTGCTTCTCAGGTACTGGTCAGCTCTGAAACCTAAGGAAAACCACAGGGGCACAGCTGGCATTCCAGACTGCAAACAGATCACAGACAGAGAGATGACAGCACTGAAGTTTAAATGCACTGACTGTTTAAGAGTAATAAAAGATTAAGTCTAAGAGTAACAAGGTCAAAAATCTCAGTTGCATGTTCTTGCTAATTTATCAATATAATTTGACATGCGATAATGAGACTGAACTCGCTCAACCCTACTGCTGAGCTCTGCAAGCATTAACTTGCTAGTGCTAGTTATTTTCTTTCTCTGCCAATAACTTCTGCTTTGTGAATGTTAACTGCTGTTTTGTTGTTGTGCATCAAAATGTTGTATAATGTTGTTATTTAATATATTATGATAAGTAAAATAAGAGCAGTGTGATGACTTACTATTAGTTTTTTGCTGCTACTTCTTGGGTTTAATATTGTTGGTGTGGGCCCAAAATAGCCGTTTTCCAGCTTTCCTACAAGGCTTAGCAAAAGATAATCCATTTCCCCACAAGCCTTTCATGTATAAATAGGTGGGGCTGTCACAGAATCCTTTAAGTTCGAAGGGAACTATTGAGATCATCTGGTCCAATTGCTCTGCTTGAGCATCTTGCCTAGGAACCTCTCCAGCCAGGTTTTGATTATCTCCACGGAGGAAGATTTCACAACCTCTCCATGCCAATGTTTTAGTGCCATCACTGTAAAAGAACCCCTGTTTTCTCATGTTCAGATGGGTTGTAATGCTTTCTGTGTTTTTTTTTTCTTTTTCATTTGTCTCCATCATCTTGTTCTGTCACTTGGCACTACTGAGAGAGCCTGGCTCCCTCTTCATCATTCCCTCCCACAAAGTATTTATACACATGGATAGGTTTCCCTCCAAGCCTTTTCTTTCCCAGGCTGAATCTTTATCTACATAGTCAAAGAAGTCATTAAGAAGGTCTAAAAGTGAAATAAAATACTCTTTTCCCCAACTGAAATTAAACCTTTATCTGGAGGGATTTGTACAACAGTAAGTAGGATTTTTTTAATAGCACTTGCTGTGGTTTTTTTTCCTTTTTTTCTTTTATTTTCTTTTCTTTCTGAGACGTCCTTACATTTTTTTAAGAATTTGAATTATTGCTATTAATTGCACCTGTTATGTCAATGCCATATTGTGTCTCTAAACTAATGAACTATTTTTCTGGGGATTTTTTTGTTTGGTTGGTTGTTTGGTTTTTTTTCTATCTTCACCAATGCTTTTTTCCACCTATAGAAAATATCCACATCCTGTGAGTTTTATAAACATCACCTTTTAGAAGGAAGACCTGATGTTTTTCCTATAGATGTTCAATAATGTGGCTACTGTTAGGAATAGCCCTGGTAAAGTATAAATAAAAAGTTATATGTGGTAGTTTTATTTCTAAATGCTAATAGCATGGTATCAGCTCATAAATCATTAATGATGATCTCCTAACTATGTGCCAGCATCACAGTGTGATCCAACCTAATACCAAAAATTTACATATTCATGAATACACCAATATTCATGAATGGGAAAATGCAGAATACAGCAGAAATCAAACAGTTTTCTCTGAACTGCTATTTGGGTGAATTGCCTCCTCTCCTAACGTCCTTCTTCCAGGTATTTACTTATGATATATACTCAAATTTCAAAAAGTTTTCTTTGGAATTAAATTTTAGACTGTACATAGCTCCAACTTGTCCAAAAGAATGTGTGCAGTCTGCAATGTTACAGGTAATGAATACCTCCTATAATTAGTGTCCACTCCAGTTCTACTTGCTGACATGAATTTTGAGTTTAAAATGTGACTGGAATATGTTTAGTCTAGAACTAAGGGGCTTTTATCTAAATTTTCTGTGATGTAAGTTGGAACTCATGTTTTTTAAAAAAATCTACTCTTTCTTCAGAGGATATTTACAGTTGTCTGGAAATGGGAAAGTTTGTTTTGGATAGTGTAGGCACTGCAACAGATCAGCTATAAGGGATGATTTGTACCTGCAAGTGGTACAAGAGGCAGTTTCAGAGGGAGGGAAGAAGATGGGCTTTATTTGTTGTGTTTTCACAGAGCCTCACCTTACAGGACCTACAAAACATCAGCTTTATTGATGTGAAAGGAATCAACCTTTCCCAGCCCTGAAAGGAACTGGTGTGAGAGTTTCTTTTCAGGCACAATTATATTCTTCAGAATAAAACTTGAGTAAACATTAAAACAAACATTTTTTAATGTTTCCTGCTGGTTCTCAGCCCTGGAGACTTGCAATGTCTTTTCTTTTGTACCTCTTCGAGAGTGATACTCTCTTCTTTACCCTGCTCAGTCTTTGGATCTAATGTGGCAGCTCACCTGTAGATCTCTTTCAAATGAGTCACTTCCTACCTCTGTAATCATTTCCATCTTTTTGATTGAAACCATTAATTGAAAAATATGTGCTGGCTCCTGACACCATGTCTCCTTTCTCTGTCCAGGCTGCCGTCTCTGCTCGGGACTTGTGGCCACTGCTGCAATTCAGACACCAGTGATAGTTATTTTTAATTTAATATATCTATGACCAGTTATGTGTATTTCTACAGAAGCCATTATTCAAGGGTCCTTAAGCAGTTTTTGCAATTAAGAATTATTAAGATTTATATCAGACCTGCACAGCATGTAATGATAATAAGAAAATTACTATATCTAGCACTGAGCAAGCTCTATTTTGAAAGCAGTATCTTTTAAAAATGACTTGCCGAGAAATTCAGAATGCCTATTTTTTTCCCCACCTGCTCCCCAACCAGCCCCACAAACTGTATACATGTACCCTTCTCATAGGTATCACAGTGGCATAGTGTCCTTGCTGCTCCACTAGCCAGATGCTGTTGGTCAGAGAATGGAGAAGCTCCTCCTGATTGCACATTTTCCCATGCCAGCTGAATCCCATCCTTGTTATTCAACAAACAGACACTCTAACACAAGACTCAATATTGGGCCATGTGACGGGTCTGCCGAGGCATGAAATGAAAGTTCAATATCTAAGGGAAATTGCACAAGGAATTTGTTGAGTCACTCTTACCCAAAGTATGGCAGGGTGAAAACTGCCAAGTTGTTCTGCAACAGTGGTTTGCATAGCCCAAAAATCTGTGTTTGGCAGAGAGAAGTGTTGGGTGCTTTCATACAATGTGCTATAAATTCAGTAGTTATATGGTAAGGAATAAAAAATCTGATGAAATAAAAAGTCTTTTCAACTCTTACTTTTGAAATGTGCTGCTTTGTTCTCTCCATCCTTAGACTACCACAGCAGCTTCCCTCCTGACAGGACCTTCTCCTTTTCCCTTCCTCTATTCCAGTTTATGCTTGAAATCACAGGCAGAGCCTTGCTTATCCTCTCAGCTAAGTATTTTTCCTGCATGCAGAGTCCACAGTGCTGTGTCACCGAGGTTGTGCCTGTCCTTTGGGTTGTCACCGAGGCTGTGCCTGGACAGCTCTGGCTCTATCTGGAGGAGACAGGAACACAGTCTGAAACTAGCAATGTTCCAGCCCTTGGTAGTGGTTCATGATCTACATCAGAACAAAATAAGAAGAATTATCTGGTAAGGAAATGAGAGGTGTTTTTCATTACCCATCATCCTTGAATGTTCTAATTTTATTCAAATCTGTCCTTCATTATTTTTGTGACAAAAATCCTAGTATGCATATTGTAGTGAAAAATAAATAAAAAATTAGTAGATTAATTATCAATACACAGTCCTAATGTATAGAAATTATACAGTTGCATAAACGAATATATTGAAACCATGCAGTCCTACAAATGACTACATTTAATTTTTTTTAGGGTCACCTTAGCATTATTATACGTGACTTTAAAACACTTGACAGAGGGCAAATAATGTGGTAATATACTCTCCAGATTACATAACCAAGTAACCTTCTAGTGCAATTGCAAGCAATCTATTTTCCTGTTTACATGATGCTGCCAGAGGAGTACAGCAGTTGTTGGACTAAAACCATGTGAGGCAGCATTGTAGTATGCCAGGCTTACCTGTGGTTTTGCCCTGCTGATGCTCATTTTTGCTTACATAAGTTAGAAGACTTTATATAAACTATTTTTTGCAAAACCCACTTTCCTTAGAGCAATTTCTTCTATGTTGAACTAATGTGTAACCTTAATATTTAGAAAACCTCTTTTGCAAACAACACTAATAAAGAATTTTTTTAAGAGTTCAGCTAAAAACCCCCCAACATTCTGATCCTTCCAGCATATCCAAATATAGCTTTCTCATGCCTACTTCTATCCCAGTGATATCCCTGTGGCTTTTAATCCTTCGTTCTACTGTGTGCATCACTGGTGTCCTTACACACCAGGGAAGCCTTTTAATGTACAGAAATCTCCAGAAATGGGATGTGGCAGCTCAGTACTGCAAGGTCATTTAAAATGTTTTCTCAGCTGACTTCCTATTTCCCCAGGGGAAATTGCTTTGCAGGATAACCTTCCTTCTTGGTGGAGAAAGATTAAGAATCTTGTCATATATCACATTGGGATTTTTTTTTTACATAATCAGAAGTGCTTGAAGTTGAATAATGCTCACAAAAAACAAGATACCCCATGCTAGGTTAAGAAAAGGGACAATGCTTGCAAGGCATATTTTTAAGCAATGATGCTTCTAGATTTCTATAAGAGCACTTGGAAGTTGCTGGTTTAAGGTGCCTGACCTTAGTGCAGTGCTCATTCTCCCACTGGATTCACCTGGTTCTTTTCTGAGCCCCTAACTATTTTAAACCCAAAGGGCAAAATTTTACCCTGGCAAAATGCGCCTCTCCCAGTGGAGCTCAGCCAACTGACATAAGAAATATTCTTATGGGAAAATTTCCTTAATTTCTTTAATTATTTCCATTTTGTTAATTTTTAGATGTATGTTTTCTAGAAATATGAGCCAGCAATATTTTCTTACTTTCTTAAGTCATGTCTACAATTTCCTGTCATAAAAATATTTTTTTGCCTGCAGGAACATGATTCTGCTGGTCGCAAATCAGCAAATTGTTCAGCATCTGTGGAGGTGCTTACTATCACATGAAATCTCAAAATTAATAAATTTCCTAGAAGAAATGGAAGATATGTTTGAATGACTCCACCAAGCAATCTGGATTTTGATTTGGTGTTCCTAGTCTAAAAGTCATGTTGTTGGTATTTCAAAAGTTAGGAAAAGTAAGCTTTTTAAACAGTGGAAGGTAATTAAACATTTGTGCTTTATTAAATCTGGACATTGCTTACATTGGAATTAAAACAGTAAAAATAAAATAAACCCAAACCAAAAAGGTTTAAAAGGATCTCTGGAGGTCCTGCTCAAAGCAAGCATAAGTTTGAAGTTAGACTGGTCTGCTGTACAGCTTTTCCAGTGGTGTTTTAAATATTCCAAAGACAGGGATTCCATGGTCTCTCTGGGTTGTTACATTCCCATGCGAAAGAATAATATACATGCAAGACTCTTACAGAGAATGCTTGTATAGATTCATAATGGTCTGCATCATGTATTTTGCATGTAGCTTTAGAAGCATATAGAGCACTTAGTTTAATGACCCTCTTCTGACTTTCAGCTCAGCTGTTCTATCACTTTTCTGTTCTTTACACTATAAGATCTACCTAAAATCTATTCTGTATACGTTGTTTTCCATTAGTAAGAGACAAATATTTCATACAAAATCTTGACCCACCCAGAAGTTAATGTCAAAGGTCCCATATATTACAGTGATATTAAGGTTCCACTGAAGATAGACATATAATATGGCCTTTCTCTGATTGCTACAAATATGAAAATATCTTTGGCAATATAAAAAATGGATATTTTCCATACCACATTATTTACCTTTATTGCGATATTTGTACTATTTCTGACACTATTTCATGTAGAAAATTCCTCAAACACTCCATAAATTTAAGGAAGGATTCTGGAAAATGTCCAGTTGTTGTTGGCTTCCAATGTAAGATGAAAGATAGAACATATAATACCATACAGTGCTCACCCAAAAAATAAATCTATTTATGCCTTGGACATCTTTTGACTCTGAAAATTTCTTGAAGTCAAAGTATCTCAGCTAGAGCATAATTCCAGGCAATTTTTCTAGGTCAGTGGCAAAAGCAGTCTTTCTTGCGTTTTAAGGAAGCTTTTAGTAAAATTTCAAGCACTTGATTGAGATTTAAATGGAACATGAAGGGGTTAAGGAACATGCAAAAAAGAAGGAGGGAATGACTGAATATTGCCATAGGTGTAAGAAGAAAACAAGAAGCATTCTGTGTGGAAGTAGGGGAGACCTGGGAAACTTGGGAGAAGTCTCTTCTAGAAAAAGTTGTTAAATTTATTTGAAAAAGAGGTGATGCAATTTATATGCACTTTTTCCACTAACTATGCTGTAAAGCAGCCACTATGGCCCCTAACTTATTTCTTGCTCAGGTCAGACAGCAACCTTACAAACAATTTCTAGCCACCTTTTAGAAGTTAGAGCTGGGCAAGACTCAAATTCAAATGTTACTGGCTTATTTGGGGGAAAAATAATAAGCATAGGGCTGGATATGATTGGTTGAGGTAGTAATAATTGCTTCAGCGCAGACACAGACTCAGACTAAGTCATAGAATCACAGAATTATTTAATCATTAAGGTTGGAAAAGACCTCTAAGATCATCAGGTCCAAATTTTTAACCTGGCATTTTGAACATGGATTTTTAACCTGCTGTGTTCACCACAAAGCCATATTCCCAACTGCCACATCCACACATCTTTTGAACAGTTCCAGGGATGGATTCCACCACTTCCCTGAGCAGTCTGTGCCAGTATTTGACAACCCTTTCAGTGCAGAATTTTTTCCCAATATCCAATCTAAACCTTCGCCTNGACCTCTAAGATCATCAGGTCCAAATTTTTAACCTGGCATTTTGAACATGGATTTTTAACCTGCTGTGTTCACCACAAAGCCATATTCCCAACTGCCACATCCACACATCTTTTGAACAGTTCCAGGGATGGATTCCACCACTTCCCTGAGCAGTCTGTGCCAGTTTTTGACAACCCTTTCAGTGCAGAATTTTTTCCCAATATCCAATCTAAACCTTCGCCTGTGCAACTGGAGGCCATTTCTTCTTGTCTTGTCACTTGTGACTTGGGAGAAGAGGCTGACCCCCCCCTGGCTACAACCTCCTTTCAGGCAGTTGTAGAGGGCAATAAAGACCCCCCCAGTCTTCTTTTCTGCAGGATAAATNCTTCCCTGAGCAGTCTGTGCCAGTTTTTGACAACCCTTTCAGTGCAGAATTTTTTCCCAATATCCAATCTAAACCTTCGCCTGTGCAACTTGAGGCCATTTCTTCTTGTCTTGTCACTTGTGACTTGGGAGAAGAGGCTGACCCCCACCTGGCTACAACCTCCTTTCAGGCAGTTGTAGAGGGCAATAAAGACCCCCCCAGTCTTCTTTTCTGCAGGATAAATACCCCCAGCTTCCTCAGCCACTACTCATACATCTTGTGCTCCAGACACTTCAACAACTTCATTACCCTTCTCTGGATATGCTCCAGCACCTCAATATTTTTCCTAGACACAAGTTATTAGAAATAATGTATCCTTACAGTACTTTTTCAAATGCATCATATCTCTGCTCTCGACTTAAAGTCAACATAAAGTTTCTGACTACTCTTCAGCTTACTTGCCGTTTGAACCTTCTCTGCATCCACATTGTGACTTCCAGAATGGAAGTCCGTCTCTGAAAACGTAAAGTCTCTGCCGCACTGTGATCCCTAGTTCTTTGATTTCTAGCACTGGCAGAGAAGAAGCCAAGTCGAATGGAGCATTGTGTCCTGAGGTATCCAAGAGACACTTCTCAAATGGCTTTGCTGCATATGGGCTTGAACAAGCTGTGTGCTGCTGGGTATTTCTGTAAGAGGAGAGCAGATATAAAGAAAGGCCGAGGGGGAACATGGAAGTACTACAGTGGTTTTTTGTTTGTTTGTTTGTTTGTTTAATTTGAGGTAGCAAACACCTACTTCTACCAGAAAATTGCAGCTAGTGTGGGAATTTCACACTGCTTAGCAGGAGAATGGGCTGTTGTTTTGTTTGACGGATGGGGCTGTGAAGATTACATTTATATTTATCAGTTCCCCTGTTTGTAAAGCTAAAATATTTTTGTTTTGTAAGTATTATAATTTTCCTGGCTAGAAATGAAAGATCATGTGCCTCACCTTTATTGTATTTAATAGTAGTGTGGGGAAGCAGAGTGTAACGTGAATTAGCTCATGACAGCTGGCATTGCAAATACCCTATCAGTCATCCTGTAGTGGTTTACTGAAGTTCTAATTGTTTGTAGCTGTCATGCTCCTTCATTATATCTTTGCAACTGCTCAGATGAAGATTACACTCTTTGCCACGTGCATTCATCTCCCCTGATTACATGCAATTCTGCTTCTTTTTCCATGCATTCCCTAGTGCTAAAAATTTGGGTATGATTTTCAGGGGGAGTAAGCACTGCCTGGTGGTTGGTGGTTTCTGTTATAGTCCAGCCCTCAGTGGAGATGCATTCTCCTAGACAAAATATATTATTTCAGCAAGTTCTCACTTTTGGCTACTCCAAGAAAACCTCACAAAATAGCAAGACTGCAGAGATTCAATTAGTTTGTAAGCTACAGAAATAGTGTCCGGAGCACAGCTTCACATATTTTGTGGGGGCCATGCAGATAAACACTCTAATTGTCCCTGACTAGATATTTGTTCTTTGCAAGTGATTTTCACCGTCATCAATCAGTCAATTGATATTTGCAACACTTTCAGAAGAAAGAGAAATAAATATTCTTTCAAAGGTTTTCTTAGTCATCAGGATCTCCAGTCCCCCTTTCCATTTTCAAATATTAAGGAACATTTATTTTCTAATCAGTAAAGATGTGTGGCATTATAGGAAGACAAAAAGCTTTTGAAAACAAAAGAGACTGTGAACAGAGCTCTAGTGTATGAGCAGTAGAAAAACAGATTGGCTTACTTTAAGTAGTATAAGTTTTAGACACTAGAAAAGTTACTTTCAATTTACACTGGTACAGATGAACAAGTTACCCTGTTACAAATGAACTTAGATGCTGCCTTTGTAAGGAAAATAAATGTTGGAACTGTTACTGTGGTTTTGGTGGTGGCTTTTCAGTCTCCCAGAAAGTGGAATCATGATGTATGAACTCAGTATTTGATTACCATTTCCTCACTGTGCCTTGGATGGCAATCACTTAAAATAAAATGTAGTATTAACTAAAATTCAAAAACACATGGCAACAACTTAGTCCCTTATGATACAGTTATTTTGAAATTGCTTTCAAAAATGTGCACCCCTGTAGCCTGGCTTTTAATTTGTATATTTTCTTAAGCACATAATAGTATAGACATCCCACTGCAAGACTGGCACCATTCATAAGTGGAGGGAATGAAAATTCAGTTTGTTTTTATTAATTCATGCAGGAGCAGCCCATGTCTGGTATGCACAACCTACATTCACCAGTTTGTGTTTAAACGCTGAAAAATAAATACATTCCCTCTTTATTGCTACAGTTGCTTTAAATTAAAATTGCAAAGAAATACAATGTTAGGTAACACAGAGCTTCTTTCACTTCTCTTTAACAAAAAGTTTTATGAACACACTGATGTATTTTGTAAACACAATAAATTTTATCTAGTGAATCAGTGGGAAAACACAGCCCCAAGGCTCAACTCTTTTGGTGTCTCTCTGAAATGATACTGCTAAAGTTATTTGCTAAAACTGTCATAAAAGTAAGGAGGACAAACCTTTTAGCACGTGCTTGCAGCATTTTAATACTAATGGTATGGCATTTGCTCAAATGAAAACATTTTGGTAAATGCTTACAGAGCAAAAGGCACTGCATTTTCTTTACACAAATTAAAGATAGAGCATTAAAGGTCATATGTAAAACTGCCAAATAGCTCCCTGTATTGCTTTTACAGGATGTTAAGGGGAGAGTCTCTAGTCTGCTCGTGACAAGGAGAAGGAGTGCTGGTTTGACTGCTTTGTGAAAGTCTGAAGGATCAATGGAGCAAACCACAGAGTGAGAAGATATGGCTGGTTCAAAGACAATGATCTAGGCAAACCTTCAAGGTCTAAGGTGACAAAGAGCAACCCCAAGATGTCGTCAGCGGATATTGCAGGTTCTCGTGTTCATTGATTTTCCATCCTGGGTTTTGCCAACTGTAATGCCACTGTCAGTCTAATGCTGAGGCTCTGGAAAAACAGCAGCCCATGTGAGGGATATTCCCAAGGCTATACTGGAAAAGCTGAAGGAGGAGGAAAAGGCAATGAAAAGCTATTGTAGTAATTTCTTTTGTTAATGGACAGTAGTGCTCTCAGTCATTTGTGTTAAGGAAAACATTTTTCCCACTTTTTCAATGTGTTCCTCTGATTCATAAAGGCAAGAGTTGGACCCAAACTTCACAGTGGCTTGGCAATCCTCATGCAGCTATCTTCAAGAAAAAGATAAAGTGAGACCTCCATATAGGTTTCCAAGCTGATTCCTGTCAACACATCTTCTACATTACTTGGGTTGGGCTTAGAAAGCCCTTTACTATAAATGTTTTTAAAACCTCATTATATAGACTAGGCCAGATGTACAGCTATGTTAATTTTGTCTCCATTTTTCATCTGTAAGAAAGAAACACCTTTTTTATATGTGTACATATTGAGAAAGAAAATATTTCAGGCACAATATATAGAAATGTAAAATAAAATTAGAAATATATTTTATTCCAGACTATGTTTTTTGTTTGTTTGTTTGTTTTTATGAGGCTTTTTTCATTCCTCTGGGAAACTGAGTTTGCTGCTAAGGGTTGCTTCTGCCATCAACAGGGAAGCCTTGAATGGAGGTTTTGAGTAGTGTCAGCTGAAAGCATTCTGAAATGCACATTAAATATGTCAAGGTGAAATACCAAAACTAGTGTTTATGTTGCTAGTTACGTTATATTTACCTTCCATTAAAATTGCTAGCTTATACAAATTATACTATACTATATTACAAGTAGATCAATCTTGCCAAATAATGTTCAACCATAAGAGTTTCTCAGTTTGATTGTAATTTGAAAGAAATCCCTAGTCTTTTGATTTGCCTCAAAGTAATTGCTAAGAGCACTATAAGATATAATTTGTGTTGTGTCAAAATCATCAGAAAATAACATGTTTTACTCCTACAAATAGTCTGGTTTGATAGATTGAATTTTATGTAGAATCTCTTGGCATGACTGTGTTTTCTCCAGCTTGGACAATGCTCTTGCACACAGTAGTCTCCCTAAAGTGATTTAGACAGTTTCCATTTTATCTCCAAGTAATTTTTAATTAGTATTTGACATCTGAATGAATATTTTTAATGAATCTTAATTTTAGTGTAACTTTGATACCTGAATTGACAAAATGCAGGATTGGAGGTATTTTTTCAGAGTAGTAGAATAATAAATATAACCACAATATTTACTGGTATACAATTATGTAAAATTATAAATGGAGTGGGAGAAGGAATGTCACTAATTATTTGAAAGAAAAAATTAGCGAAGGGTCAGACTATGTAGTCTGATGGAAATTAGTTTAAAGAAATATTTAGGTGACAGTTGAAGGGAAAAAATGTTACCAAGCAGCTTTAGTAGGCTATGCAATAGCTTTTTAAAGAGAAACAGTTGAAGTCTTCTCATTTGAGATATATAAAGTTTCAAGTGACAGAAAAATAAAAATTATACTGTAGGGAAGAGTTGCAGCCTGGTAGAGAGACACACAAAATGGTCTAAGAAATGTTTTTCTTTCCCAGTTTCTATGATCCTACAAAAATATTTCTCTAATATTAGAGATCTGTGTGAAATATAGTGGCAAAACAAGCTGTCCCCTTTCTTCTCTATAGGAGAATGAAGGGGAATGGACAACTGGATAGTACAAAGGGAGAAATGGCTAGACTAGTTGTAGATATAAAAATAGCAGTCATATTTGAATCTGCATGTATTATATTGACAGGCACCACACAAAAAAGAGTCATTTTGGAATGCTACATCAGGAAACAATCCTACTCTTGCCACTGAAAAATAGTAATCTCAAAGCTGCTGTGATATTTCTTAGCCAAGTCCCCTCCTGCTATGAGCACAAGCAGAGAGAAAATGTAATAAAATTATGAACAAAATACATGAGATATAAACAGGAGAAAAAAGGTTTAGTAGGATAAGAAATGCGTCTCTTACAATTTTTTCAATTCCAATTCTTTCCAAAATACAGTGCAGAAAATGACTGGTTGTATCTGTTTTCAGAGGGGAGAAATCTGTGCTAAGTTAAGAGTTCACACACAGGAGGTTTTGTCTTATTCGATCTGAAACTATCCTCACCCCACAGATATGTGTAGGAGCCATTAAAATGCCATTATCCTGTCTGTCAAATCTTTTTGAACATCTTTTTGCAAACCCCAAAAGGAATAGATTGACTGTCTCAACACCATCATCTTTCTCTTTTTCTGAAGAATATAAAAGTCACCAAGAGAGATGAGCACAACTGACCAACTGACTCACCATCAACAAATTTGTCACTGCTTGAGGCAAGATTTTGGGTGGTTGGAATCTGAAGGCTTAAGTCTCAGATCAAAGCAGTAAGAAAGTAAAAAACACTCTAAAATTTACACGTCAACAATTTCCTTCACACATTGGTCAGATGGAGAACCAGAACCATATTATGTTTGTAATGGGTATCTGTCCACTGTCCCATGTGGAGCTCTGAGCAATCTGACCTAGTGAAAGGTGTCCCTGTCCATAGCAGGAGGATTGGAGCTAGATGATCTTAAAGATCCCTGCCAACACAAGCCATTCTATGATTCTATAATATTGTTTTAATTACCTGCATGCTGCTCATCTCTCAATGTCCATTTGAATGGAGAGACAACAAAAATAGATAAATAAAATTGTGCTGGGAAGGCATCTTTCAATTAACATTTCAAAATACCACAACATAAGTGAGTGAGTAATCTGATTTTTGTGTTACAGATAGAGACCAAGGAACAGAGAGGTAGTTTAAAAAATAAGAAATGCACACAACTAAAAGTACCAATGTACACCGGAGTTTTTTCTTCATTTAGGTGTCTCATCCCACTGAAAATGCAATTAAAATTCTGACTCAAAAAACTGAGTAAATTAATAAGTCCTACGATACATTTTGAGCCAGGGGTAAAATTTTAGAAAATGAGACATCAAACTTGTCTAATCTTTCAGTAAGACTGCGTTTTATCTAAAATCCAGTATAATATACCCATTTACTTTTGTTTTAGCCATGAACTTAGGGGAGTTTTAACATTTTATTCAGCTGAGCTGAGTCAGGTCATCCAGATTTTAAATAATGAGCAAGTATCTTTCAAAGAAAGTAGATGCCAGTGCTTACTAGTCAACTTGCATAAAGGAGCAGCAGAGCTCTTTGGTTCTAAATAAAGTGAGACCAATTTAGAAAAGCTTGAGGAATAGCTGGTCTCATCTGATCAATTTTATAAAGAGATTTTGGAATATCATTGAAAACCAGGAAAGAAGCCAGCGGGGCAGAGTAGGAGAGAGAGGTCAAGAACAACAGTTGTGAATGCTGGGTAACTGTCAGAAAATACGAAGGATGGAGGCTGAGATTGGAACCACTATCTTTTAAATGGCATTTATTAATAAGTTTACGGATTGACTGTTTAAACTTACATTTGGCTTCAACTTGTAACACAGCCTGCTAGCCTAATTGCAATTTTTTTAATGTTAAAAATGTCTAATTCTAGGTTAATTTAAAAACCCAGATTAATCATTTCTGTATTTAAAAAAAATCATCTGGAATGAAAAAGAAAATTGTCACCCTAAAATGAAAAGCAGATTGTAGATATTTCTGTGAACACATGTTCTTTATTTGCTGCTGTCATTGACCACATTGGGGTTCCAGAGATGTAATTTGCCTTTTGAAAAACATGTACTGCATCTGCCTGTTGGATGCCATATCAAAATCTCTCTACCTGATGACTACTGACATTGATCTGCTCTAGCCACTGATGCAATGTTTGTCTTTTCTGTGAGATTTTCACATCCTTATATTGCTGCAAAAAGAGTAATTGTTCTAATGTCAAGTCCAGAGATATTTAAAATCCACTTTTTAAAATCCAAATTTTTTAATTCATGCACATATGCACTGACTACTTCCATGAAATGAAGTAAAGAATATTGAAAAATACATGAAATTAAAGCAAAAGGGGGAAAAAAAAAAAGCTGTATTTCATTATCTGGTTCTTGAGTGAAGCAGAATGGAATGAGTATAAATTCCCAAATACATTCATCCTATATTGCAAGAATGGTGAAGATGTAGTAGGTTGTATTGTTAGTGTAGGAAAAGATCATTTACAATTCAAGTCAGGGTGAGTGGAACAGACTCTTAAGGTGAACATGCAGAGTTCATCCAGAAGTTGTACAAAGTGTAAGGCAGTCTAATATCATACTGTACCTTATTTACAGCTATTAAATGGTACTTGTCTTGTTCTATAGGTGATTCTTCTGATTCCAGTTAGGCTGTGGTGCTGTAGTAGACACAAGAGATGTATCTTAAATTTATGATTGCTCCAAAAAGCCTATTTTCTCAGTCTTGACAATACACCTATATACTATTGATGGGAAATTGGTAGTCTAATTTTGCTCCCCATTTTACTTTAGGGTAAAGCTATCTTTAGGGAGAACGTATTAGGGCCAAAATTCAGAGTTCGAGAGTCACGAACTACTTGTTGACGTGATAGATACCATGATGAGAAATCCAGATGATAAATAGAATGAAAAACTAATGCCCATACTGAGTCATGTCTAAGACTGAAGGGTCTGGATTTTAGTGGCCATGAGCAGATACTCAGGAAGATGAAGAAAGGAGCAAGTATTTATGATACAACTCCTTAACAATTTTCTAACCTTCAGTTACTTCATACCTGGTGATTCCTTATTCCATATTATTTTTTTAACTGAGGAATCCCCAATTTCTTTCCATCAATAAAAGCAATCTTCCAATTAACCTATACAAACTCTGGCAGAGTAATGCATCTAACGTAGTCTAGGAAGAAAGAAAATAATAAGGGAAATGTAGCATGCTTCAACCACATATTTTTCCTTTCCACCACAGGTGTTTCTGTACTATTTCTGTCTTATCTCTGAGTTATGAAATAAGTAGACTGCAGAATATCTCTGAAAGTTTTTTGGTCCGACTTCCATACTAGATGAGTCCTAATGCATGTTGACAGAAATGCAACCTACAAATTAATTCCCAAATGACACAGAAGACAACTACCACTGACTAAATACTTCTTAAGTGCTCTTTTCTCTCACTCTCTGTCTTACAGTAGGTAGCTGGACAATTTGTTTCACCTTAAATAATGAAGGGAAATAAGGTTGATATAAAGTGAAGGTTCTAGGTGTATTTTGCATTAGCTAGGCTATGTCAAATGAGATCAACACAGCAGGTATTTAGTCTTGAATTTGATGTCTCTTTTTAATACCCACTTTTTTTTAGTAAAATATACACCATAAAAGAGCTCATGACAGTTGTGAAATGAAACTTCTGTTTTCTAGCTGATTAAGTAATTAATCTTTACATGATTAGTTTTCTGCAGTTCCATTTGATCAGATATTTTACAAGTTGCATGGTTGCCTGCTTTGGAAAACTTGCTCAACAGTGTACTTGCAGTTTCTCAGGCAGTATCTTCTTGAAAGACTTCATTTAATGTGAATACTCTGTATCAGAGCTTCATTCTGGTGTATGTCAATATACTGTCATATACCATATGGGATTATGTACACCATATATATCAACAACAGAACTGAAAAGAAATTGTAACCCATAATAGCAAAAATTCAGGTCAGTCATTGCTTTTTTTTCATATGGTGCCTGGGAAATATTCTTAAAGATATTTTCAGGAGAGAAATAATTATCTCTGTAGTGACTTACAACCAAACAAACAAACATCCCCCTACCCTCAGAAAATCACAAGTAACAGAATTGGAGGAAAAAAAAAGGCTTTCTAGATTTATATAGTTAAACACTAAACATTAATCTTTTCATGAGAAAGAAACGTGCAGAATTACACACAGACAAAGGTTAACAGAGCTCATTAATCAGACAGATGAACATATTTTATTTAAAGCAAACACAAACTTTAATTAGTAGTGGGGGGAAACAATGAAATGCGGCTTCCTAGCCAAAATTATTGTGCAGACAGATCTATCCTCACTTTCCTGATAGTGCTAATGTAATTACTATGAAATGACAATAAGTCTTCTGTTGATTTCTATATGTCAATATTTTAGTCAAGGTTTTAACTTAAAAAAATGTGTAAATCTGTATGTTAATGGACACAGTCCATCATTTAAACTCCAAACAAATACTACAGTTACTTCACAGGAAATTATAATAATGATAAAGTCATTTTACTCAGGGAAAAAGAAAAACCCTAAACCCCTCCTGTGGAGAATGAGAACCCAGAGGAATTCTATGAATAATTTAAAGATCAATTAGCACTGTGCTGTTAGGAACTTTTACTAATTCTTTAAAGACAGAGTGTTTTTTTCTGTGCAGACAGCAATAATTCCTATATTATTTATGAAAGACAATAAATGATTATAGCTTTTAAGACATGGAGTGATATTAATCAGTTGCAGCTGTAAAACAAAGTTAAAGACTTAGCTGTTCAGCCCATTTTATACAGATTGATTTACCCACAATAATAATGATATCCAGATTTCAGAAAGAAAATCTGTGAAGGGATATATATATGCATATATGTGAAATCCTTGAATTTTATCTTGCTAGTTGATACATTTCTGCCTAACAGATAGAAGAGTGCAAGGCAGTAGTCTTCACCCAAGTAAATTTATCTCCGAAAACACATGTATATGTAATGTGACAGACTGGATTTGCTCTATAATTAAAATGCTGAATTGCTCTTTTGCCAGATGCATGAACAGAGTTTCTGTTTACCTGTTCAGGTTATACTAGCCTCATGTAGGGGAAGGAGGAATTTTTCTTGCACAAACTGGTGTTAACTTACTTCCTTTACTGCAAGAGTTTGGAACAATTATATGTACTCAGAATAATCCAATGGCACTGCCAAGCAGTTAATTCCCGTTTTCTTGAAGCAGCATATTCTGGTGATTAAGGAGTCTACATATGTGTCTAATTTAATATCAGGATGTTCAATTAGCTACAGAGGGGTGACCCTTGGAAGTCCGACTGCTAACTCAGTCGAGAATCACACAAATTCAAAGCCATTTGCAAGCCAGACTACGTGTGTTGAATTGGAAGATGTTATTAGCACAGAGATGGCAGGTCTATGCTCTCAAGAGCAGCCTCTGGATTTAACCCCAAGAGATGTTTAGCTGAGATCATGTGGCCTGCCTGGTGGAAGATCCCATTTCTCTCTTGCCACACCAAGTTTTCTGGCTTGCTGGGCACATGTACCTGAGTGGTCTTGAGGAAAGCCTCAGGAGTTCCCTTCAAGCTGTACACACTTAGATGGGGAGCCTGGACGATTATGTTTTGAACATTTATCCTAATTTTCAGGCCTACAATTCGTAGTGACAATCCATAAAGATAAGAGCTATTTTGTGTTGTGGGATACACATTTATTTTGCAAGTAATAAGACTGGCATGTTATAAGATGCATAATTAAGAGCTGCATACATTAAATTGTGTATGTGTGAAGGAGATCTTATTTAACTGTAAGTTTAAGATATAAGAATAAAAAGTTTTGCAGCCCTGAAATACTTACAGTGTAGCAGAACTAGGAATAGAGTTTCAGAGATTGATATAATATTGTCTTTATGTTTTTACTATTTCATAATATAATTGCCTAAGAGAAACACAAAAAAGACAGCATGGTGACTGTGTGGAACTGTAGAAGGGCAGTTACACATAGATCATCTGTTAATGTGCCAAAAACTTTGGTTAAATATTTTTTTGTCATGTTTCCCTTTTGGACTAGGGGAATACTAGCCTGGTGAGATGGCTCCTTTTGTTCCCAGTCTATGACACCCAGGTGCATCTGTGGCTTGATTCTCTTTTCTCTATTCTGCTGTGACAGATGGGTAATGACCAATGACCCTGCAGTGACCACCTTTAGATGCTTCAGTTCTTTTTCTGAAGCTGTTCTCTAATTTCTTTGTTAGTCACAGTTATTTCAAAGTAGCACAGTTTTAGTAGCAATACATGTAGATTAAATTCTTGTTTAGGAAAAAAACCACTATTTTATTTTGTAATGCGAAGATGAAAAATTGTGTCGCCCTAATTTGTGTCACTTTTGAGAGATTTTCCATGTAATGTATCCATATTTAAAGTATCTGTTAGCATTTTGGAAAAGAGGTTTAACCCCATGACCAAATGAAAGTATTTAATTCGAAAGTCATGCTGTTCATTATCTCTCATCCTCATTAACATTTGTCACATTCTCTTACAGCAGGAGGTCAGTAATTTGTCATTTCTCTTCCTGAAAAGTTGTTAGCACAAAAAATGAGACAACATTTTTGTTTCTCAAGAAGAGCACAAAAGAGAAATTAAGAAATTTCCTACTTGAATAAAAATATATAGGAACAGTTTGCTGATGTAAAAACCACCCACTAATATAACTAGAAGGTAGGAAGTCTGTGAGTACTGATCGATATAGAATATATAGTATTTAATTAGATGCATGGAATTGAAGTCTAATTAAAATACTAAAATATTGCAATTGTTATGAGCAATTTTAAACAATGTGCTCAAGAAGATATTTCAGATGTTGGCAAAGGTATTTGGAATTTGTGCTAGTCTCATGTTTCTGTGGATTTTTCTTCCTTTAAAATATATAAGAAGTATGAATTGCAAGTGAATCTTCAGTAATAAAAATAGTTTTCCCCGTAATTCACCCCAAAGTGAACTTTATATTGTATTACAAGAAAAGGTCAACATTTTGTTGCTTGAGATGATGAATAATTTATTCAAAGCAGAAAAGGAAGATTAGCTAAATGTAGGTCTCAATTTTTGCCTGTTTCCTAGTTAGAAATTATTCTATTTTACCAAGAATAGTAATTTAACTTAATTTTTTACTGTTCACATCCCATGTATAGTTTTTTTTTCTTAACTGTATGTTTAATAGTCTTTCCTTATTCTATAATAATGCATCTGCTTTGAGGAGTGCATGTATCTGGGTCGTGGCCACGGGTGAGTGTGTGTTAGAGAAGAACAAACTCAAGCTTTATATTATATTTTTATAACAAGATTAAGTTCCTTGTATTCATATTTGAAGGGTTAAAGTAACCAAGGGGTGTTCAGAGTTTGATGTTCGATTCATATGGAAATTTTGTTCTATACCTCTATATAGGTCACAGAATCAAGAACTTTAAGATCTTCCTTGAGAATATCAGTACATATTAAAAATAATAAAAATCAAAGATGACACAAGTTACTTATCTACAAGGAATAATACAATAATGCAATTATGTCAGGTATTGTATGTAGCAGCAAGGCTAACAAGCCAGTATAAGGTAACATCTTTTTATGCAGACAGCACTACCTGTCTATGAACAGCTGAGGCTGTAATTTGTTTCTCAAAGCTATAAGAAAAATATATGGTTTCAAAATTCAAAGGTTAGTAAGAAAAAGGAAAAAGAAAAAAACTAATCAAATTTAGTGTGTTTAACATGATAGGCTAGATAAAAAAATGTACTGAAATACCTATTTTATTATGGATATTGGCCAAGGTGCTTTCCTTAAAGACAAATTATAATTCTGAGGGAAAGAAGTGTTAATTGTCTACAGTCCACAAGCTCAAGACCTCTACAAATATTTACCAATCAGAGAATAACTATGACAGAAGATACTTTTTCTGTAATTTATCTGGCAATCCCATGCAAATGTCTTTAACAAATGTCTTTAACTTCTCCCCTTTACAAAGGAGTCACACTGATACATGTGGTGAGGAAATATTGTTGTCTTTACACCTAGAAACTAGCTGTGACTGAAAACATTTCTGTGTTCCTGTTATGTATTAAAATCCACTTTGAATAAAAATAGACCTATATAATAAAGTCAAAATTATTATTAAACAGCATTTGCAGTGCTTTGCTTATGAAATGCATAAAAGGGAAATACAATCTCTAAGCTCTTATTAAAATGCAATGTTTGAGAAGAGCCCTTTTTTTTCATGTTTTTAATGTTAAAAAAAAGAGCTGCTGTATTCTGTCTTCATTCTAATAATTTTAGTTTGAACTTTAAAAAGGTAATTTATTTTGACAAGGCAAATATCTTTGTAGGAAAATGCCCTTGCTCATTATGACATAATATATTTAAAAAATAATGTTTATATCAATAAGTGTGAATACTATTATGGCTTAAATCTTATTGCACATTCAATACTAGTGTTTTAACTTCATCTGAACTTGTTAAACCCTGAATTTATTTTAGTGATACTTTTTATTTTATTGATAACCTTTTTTATCAGCAAAAAGTCTTAAAACATTTTGTTGTGAAACATTACTGGAGTAGTTGAGAAACTACCAATAATGATGTGAAAGAATTTTTGTGTAGTTCTGAATTCTGCTCCTCTGAGTCAATGTCTCACTTGCATTATGAGGATGAACAATAGAAGCAAGAACAATGTCTGTTTAAAGTGAATGTTAACACTGAAGATTCGAATAAATGACATGAGCAATTGCCCATCATATTGATAATTCAGGTAGTATCTTTTTTTTTTTTTGGAAACCAACATATTGTATGTCAAAGTGTATGTGAGCTGTCTTACATCTTTTACAGATCATATTTGAATGAATTTATTTGTCACTTTTATTGTTCTCAATTGCATTATATTTCATCAATTTCTGCTTTCTGAAGCAGTGTATTACATCCTTGGTCAGCATTTCCGAGCAGTACAACTGCTATATAAATAAATCCAGTGCAATGACATCTGATGGATGATGTAGTCCTACTACAGATAACCTTTGGTTTAGACATCATATTTGCTATCTCAGAAGAACTAATTCTGTTTCAATCTTAGTTATTAAATTTATTTAGATCACTAATATTATGTGATGGAAGTAAAAAATGGAAACACATTTTGCTAATAGTTTGCTTGTTTTCTGTATGTTCTTTTTAATTTTGCCTCAATTTTTGGCTACAGTGGGAGAATTTTTTGTCAAAATAAGTCCTAAGAATATTTTTGGCAATTTTGCAAGATACACTAAATCAATTACAACTAGGAAGGTTTAAAACTGTAACTTGCACACTTGTGGCTACCAGTGTGACAAAAAAGTGACAGAAAATTATTTTAAAAAACCCCAAAACCAAACACTCTAAGCCCTCAACCAACCAAATAATCAAGATTATTTAACATGTCTGGTTACCACTTAATACACTGTTTCGAATTTTAACTAAAACAGTAAAAAGGTAGTGAGATGCGATCTTGATGGAAGAGTTTTCCCTGCTATACCTTGCACCTGGCTGCAAGTTCTCGTCACTTCACAGCCTTGAACAGCTCCATGCTCTTCAGTGCTGATCCTGCACAAGCTGAAAGCAGCATCAATTTTCACATAGATTGTGACAGAAACACCATTAAGTCCTTAGACTGTGATGGGCAAGCATGCCTTGAATGAAATTAGTTCTGGGAAACTTAACAGCCACCTTATGGCTGATTAAGGAACAACAGCATCATCCATTTATTCGCTGAAAGATACTAGCGCTGACAAAAATCCTTGTGGTGGGCTTAAATCAGGCATATCAGACTTCCATTAAGTATATATACTATTTCCTGGAAAAAAATAAGACCACTGAACTAATAAACATGAAATATTGAGGAACGTCCCCTGACAGGAAAGCTCAAGGACAGTCTGTCAGAAAGCTGAGCAGTCTGTTCTGCCTGAAACATCCTCTCTGGACATACTACACTGGGCATAGTAATGGAATTATCAGAACTTTCTCCCTGGCTAATGATCACACTCTTCTGTGAAGAAAAACCTTAGGGACAGAATCATGTGCAATAAATTATACAAACATGGTTCTGATCAGGATGAAAGAACAAAGTAGCCTCCAAGTCAGACAGTGTCAAAGGTGGGATCTGAACTAGGTGGGCCTTCAGTCTGGTCCAGAACAATGTCTTCTGCCTTCTCATGAAAGCAAACAAATTTTGTGGTTTGCAGTTTTGTAGAAAAAGGTGATGCAGAAGAATATTGCTAGCCAGAGAAGTGCCCTTGGTAATCTGCTTCCACAAATGTGTGCCCTTTTGCTCATTGCCTTCCACACAACACAGAGCTGCAGACTTCTGCAGCCAGGATATCCTCAGCAATTCTGTAGGCTTGCCATAGAGATGACAGGCCACTGTCCTTCCCAGAGAGCAGGAAGCTGCTTCTTCTCGGTGGCACAGTTCTAGGAGACCTGAGCAGGGGTAGGTAGACACATCCCTAGTGCTGTCTCCCTATCCAGAAATGCATTATTTCACCTCACACTGTCTTACAAACAGTCTTACTGGTACTGTTAGCCTGTAAATAATGGTACATTGCGTGCTTGCCTATTTTGCCTGGAATTTCATGGGTTGTGCTCATGTATTTATGGAGTTGTTGTTGTCTTTTATGAGAAATGAAAAGTAAGGAAAAACAAGATTTCAGTGTACTTTCTTCAAACCCGATGGAAGAAGTAGCAGACTGCTTTCCAAGGATGTTGAGAGATTGAGTAATTTAAATGCCAAGTAGAAAAAGTTGTCAAGAACATTTCATACAGGTTGACTGGCTTTGAATTGTAATGTTTCATTTAATTTGTTTCATTGCATAACTGATTCAGGAACACCTCTTAGTTTGAACATCTCTTGCATTTTATCACTCAGTCTCTAAAACTTTTCCATAGAAACTTTAATGAAAAAGGTGAGATATTTGTGCTGGGTAAAATGATAAGAAGGTCAGTAAAAATATAATTCTTTAAAAACTGCTCATTGTATACTTCCTGAAATGGAATGGTGTTTTCCTATGAAACTTTGCTAATTTTAACAGAGATTTTTCTTCACAGAAAGTGAGTTTCCTGCCTCAGAATTTTCTGCCACTGATTTTCTGAGCACAGACCTTAGGTTAATGGAAAATCTCTCAAACAACAGCATACTCCTTTAAAGTCAATAAATTGTCCATTAAATGTTCTATTTTTGATGGAAAAGTAATTGTTTGCTGTTTCCTTGTGCAGTTTAGGAGGACATACACTTCTGCTGCATTTTCACCTTCACAAAGACAGAAAATGTCTTCTTGTAACATGTCAGGTTTGCAGCCTTTTTTGGTTAATTCATTTTATGTTGAGGCAACATCTTCAACTCACCTTATTTCAAAATTATCCTTAATATATATGAGGCCTAAACATCTCTTCCTGAAAGAGATAAAAATGTAAAGTCTGATACAATTCACTGTCAGAGATGGAGCACTAAAATAAGCATCTCTTAGATGTAAGTCTGGTGTTGCCAAGTCAAATGTAAATTTCATGATTTAACAACCTGAAAAGCATCTTTCTTTTAATTTTATTGTAAACTAAGAGCTAAATATTAATTTCTTCCTATTTATCTTCCGTGTTCTATATTTTTGATCTCTAAATTCACATTTTTAACATTTAACTGCGAGTCTGTAGGGTTTCTTTTCCATTACAACAGCATCACTCCAGAAATTGTGACTTTAGAAATGTTGTACATCCCATTAGCTCAAATTGTATGAGCTGATAGCAACTGTTGTAACAATTGCCATTTATTAGTTGAGACCTAACAAAATCCAGTCATGTTGAAAGTTATGTTACAATTCTAGTAAATTATTTTTTATTACGTTTCTCTTAACAGTCTTCTGTGAATTTCTGAAACATACATATATAATTCTATCCAAGATAATGGTGATTTTTATGACAGGAATCCTTGATGACTTCCTATGTGGATGATCAAAAGAAAAATTCAATAAAAAGGTCAAAAACTTCTGATTAAAAAATTTAGTCTGGAAATTCAAAAATCTGGAATTAATGGAAAAAATTAATAAAATATCTTGATTTTTTTTCTCACTCTAGGGAAAAATATTTGAGAATTTAAAACATTTTTCTTTGCTTCAAATTTTGTGAATGCATTACAGTAACACAGACACTAGCAAATTAGGTATTTGAATACTTCAGTGTATCTTAATGTCTAAATACAACTATTTATATGGGAGCTTGGTGCTTGGTACCTTGCAGAAGGTAGTGGAGACCTAGGAGATGGTCTTGATTTGTAGAGATGCTGTAAAGTTGATCCTGGAGAAGACAATTTATAAATAACTCCTTGTCTGTATTTTCTATCAAGATTCATTGAGCAGAGAACTAACTCCAAAATTATGAAAAAATAAACAACAATAAATGCTCCTTTTATGCCACTGATTAATGAATCTAGACAATTTGCATCAGATTCTGCAGTGCTCATCTTCACTGTGTGTGAGAAATGTAAGAACTACACCGCAGCATTTTCTTTACTTTCTTTGGTACTATTTAGCCCTCCTTAAATGTTGACAAATTTTCCATTTGACTCTGTATGGAAATATGCACACTTTACATGCTGGGTAAGAGAGAATGACAAAGCAGCAGTGAAAAGACTCTACCAAAGACAATCGTCATCAAACTATATCCCTGCAGAACACTGCTGTGAATTTGAAAGTTGTCATGTTGTTCATCACTGTATGAAAGCGTGGCTTGCCTGTCATCTTGGAAAAGCCGAATCAGAGTAAGGAGAGCAAGGACGAGAGGCTATGAATAGATGAGGAAAACATTTCTTACACAATGTCCCATGGCTTTCTTTTGCCATAATCACATTGCATGCAGTTGCTCCAGCAAAAAAAATTGCCCGTAAGTGTAATTTCCTAGATTAAATGTCCCTTGTCTAAATGTCCGTTATATCCCTGGAAGTACATAATCAGCAATGCTGTCAATATTTTCATTCTCCTCTAGATAACTCTTGTCAATGCCCTGCCCATATAACATAAAAGGACATTTCTGTTTTATTTCTTTCACTAGTTAATATTCTTTGGTTTTACATAATTTGTGAAGTTTACAATCCTAATTATTAGTTTCAGTTCTCTTTTTCCTATTGAACACAAGCAAAACAGGAGGTGTATTTTGAATATCAGCATTTTAGCTGGTGTTCCTCTGTCCTGCTAATACATTCTTCTTCTTCCTGGTGCTACCAAGTGATCTCCTCTTCAAAGTCACAAATTGGTGGCTCTGTAAGAAGCTCTGCAATGGCCAAAGGTACAATTTCTATAACGTGATGTCCCAGAAACAGTATGTTCACTTGAGCACTATTCATGGTGGTGGGTACACAGCATTGGGTCTGTTTCCTTTAACAGGGATTGTGTCTTAGTTTAGAAAATACAATTTGGACTTTTTTAATGAATAAAGGCTCTTTTTTATATTATTTAATCATCCTAATGCTTGTATTTTTCTTTCTTTTTTTTTTTTTTTTTTGCAAAGATCAAGCAGATAAACAGATTAAATTAGAACTCCTTCCAATGAGCTCTTGGTTGATTTGCGATTAGCGTGTGTCACACTTCAGTAATGTCAGTTCAAACCTTTTACTCTAATTAGGAGAGGATAATAAGATATGACTTTTTTTAAAATGGTGTGGTTTACATTTCTTGCAATGAGGCACATTTGACACTGAGCATGACAATGAAAAAGCATCTGGCAATAAAGTAATATTAAAGTAAAATAAACAACATATAAAAAGCAGTCTTACATAATCAAAATAATGCCGCAAATTGAATAATATAATATTTTAGTTAATGTATCATACTCTAATATAATATGACATGCCAGTAGTGTTAATGCTTAATATGAAATGACGTGATGTCTAATACAGAAGAAAAACAAGTTTTAAAATGTTGGAATTTCCTATGCACCAGAAAATTTGACTGCCGTCTGGCTCTAAAGGCAGAAGAATGGCAAGGGTGTGAAGAAAAACTGAAAAATAGAAGGAGGGGAAAGTTTGAAGGAAAAGACAAGATGGTGTGGGTCATACTTTGGGATTAGTGAGATTCACCTCCACCAGAAATTTATAACCTTTGGTAACATCTTCCTGCATTGACTTATCCCCCACACTGAGCATACGCTGGAACTAACAGTGCCAGCCTGGTCTGTGAGAGGCAGGAGCAAGGAGCATGCACTGGCTCAGGAATATATCATGCCTGCAGTGAACAAATGCCCCAGTGGCTAAAAAAACATCAGAACCTACCCTGAGACAAATATTTTTGTGCTCGTTATCATGACCTACTGAGAGTTCAGAAGACGGGCTGTGTAAATGTGGTCAAAAAAGAAAAAACAAAAACTGGTGAATTATTTTAATTTCTATCAAACAACTATTTTTATTTTTATGGTATAAAACAGATTAAAAATGCTTATTGTAAGATCCAGGAGTAGCAAGATAAATTTGGATAAACAATTTTCAAATTCATCTCTAGAGATCTGCATATTAATAATGCACAACATAAGGAAATTCTAGTTTAAAGTAAAGGGGAGATGCTACTTAACACAATATTCTGATCAGTGGAAAGAGAGACCCATGGACAGGTATGCTTTTCATGTGTGTTTTTTCAATTGAACATTTTCCCTATTCACAGTGATGTTTCTCTGGAAATAAGATGTTCAAGGTCTCTACTGCTGATAATCTCAATTTTAAAATGAGGAATGCATATGTACTGCCTAGATTATCAGTTAGGGTTGGTACATAATTTGTTTAAATTCACTTGTATTAAATTGAGATTTCCCGTTATTCCTACAATACATACCTCAAGGAAAACTATATCCCCTGTAGGAAATCAAAATAAAAATTGATTCTTCCTTTTTTTCCTTTTTTTAAATACAATGAATATTTCTTCCGGCATCTTCAATTTTAGTCTGTGCCATTGCCATATAATTTAAGAGCAGGAAGAGGAGCACTTTGTTGTGCTAGATCAGGAGCATTTTGAATAATACTGAATTTTCGAACAGACTGGCTGGCTGACATCTTGGAATTCTGAAGAGTCTAGGGAAAATTTGAGAATTATAAAGCTATATCACTTTAGGATGAATTTTAGAGATATCTTAGGTCCGTCAGGATGAAGCTGCCATGCTTTGTCTCAAATTAATATGAGAGTTTTCCCTTTAAACTGGTATATGTATATCCATAAGTCTCTTTGGGTTATGGATAAACAAATTGTCAAAAATTCAACTTTAAAAAAATCCCATTTATTCAACAAAATATTTGTGAATATACTTTTTAAATATTAACAGTAATATATACGTGATCAACAGATAATTGAAAGTGAAAGACAGAAGGCTGTGATTTTTGGATATTAAGGATTTTTTTCTCTCTTACCAACAACACCTGTTCTTACCCCATAACAGCAAGATCTGGTGTAAACTTCTGATATTCATTTGAAGGAAATGAGTTTATATAAAGGTTGAATATCACCCAGTAGTATCTATTTTGATTTTATTTTTGAACTTAATTAAAACCCATCTGATTAGGATCTTAATTACGTTTGTCATACTTCATACAAAGACATAAGAGCATTCTTACATATATTGTTTTTAAAATGCACCTCTTAGAATCTAAAAGAAGCATTAAGATTAAAATAACTGCTTTTATTCACAAAATTATAGATATAATTGAATAGGATTCTGCTGGAAACATTTTAACAATATATTTATATTATAAACCATTAAGGACCTAATTTGTAAAGCAGCAGTTGTTCATCTATTATTAGGGTTTGCAGACTTTTGTTATAGCATCAGGAGCAAAGTAATTAATAATAATAACAACAAGAATTATATAACAACAACAATACTGTAAGAAATATTTTAAAGACTACTTTATAATTTTAGGAGGTATGCATTTGTCATGCAGTGAAGTTTGCTTGCACAGTGACCATTAAATATTTCTAATTTACTAGTGTTCATTGTAACTAGTTTGGCTCAAAGAGGCAGGAAATCTCTGCCTCAGAGAATGAAAAGTTATGTATATGGTTGACATTATTTAATAACTTATTTTCTGCATAGGGCTTCATTTACTGGAAGATATGAGCAGTACTACAAATCATGATGTCCATAGAGTGTAATTAGGGGAAGATAGTTCTCTAATTTTGTGTTTCATCCAGTTGGTCCCCTCTACATATTTTTCAAGAAGGTGAAGATTCACAACACATCTAGGCTTCAGAATCATTATTACCTGTCTCTGCATAATATTTCAATAAGAAACTCTTTGCATGCTTATCATGAAAGTAAACTCCTCCTAAACGATTTCTAATTTTTTTCTGATTTTGTTACAGATTAAAATTTCATGCTAATTTTCTTCGGCTTTCTTAGGAATTCATTATAATCAAAATTTTATTTCAAAAAAGTTATAATTTGAATTTTGTAACTGGCATTCTCCAGTCAAAAATGCTTTAGAAGAAAGAAGTTAATGACTGTTTCTTTTGTTTATTTTTATTTATACCTAGAACTGTCTTAAGAGTTCCTTTAAAAAGTTTAAAACAGTACATTCAATTATCAGTTCCTCAGAGCAGATGAAGTACAGGTTATGTGCTTAATAATGGGACAAATACTCCAAGTAATGTATAGCATGGCTTACTTTGTTGCATATTTCTTCAGATTATTTCATTTGCAGAAAATAAGTCTTCTTCATGGGTTTCGGTTACTCCTACTCTGTGTATTCTTTTTAAATAACATCTATCTCTGCATTCAAAGTGGTAACTTTTTTGCCTACACGCACAGATTTTCAAAATCTGTATTGGCTGAATTTTAGTAAAACAAACATTTCCCTTTCAATATTAAAATTGGACATTTTGTTCAATACCACTGTAGTTTTCTTAGCTGTTTTTCCTAAATCTCTTCTAAAGATCTTTCATTTTGGTATAATTTTTGCAATTCAGGAGGTGCTTCCTTATGATTCCATAACATTTTGTGAAAATAATTCCCTTCAAATTTCTATAGGTTTTGCTCCCAATAGTAGTACAATTATGTTGTAGTGCAGTGCCATAGTTATTAATGGCAACCGTTAATAGGACAGCTTCTATAGCTGAGTCACTCTCATGGTGGATGCTTTTTTTACTGTTTCAAGTCTCTGCAGTGCTCTTGTAGGTTTATTTTCTTCTAACATAGCCCTGCAATATCAACATTACCAAGAAAATCTGTAGAAATAAAATACATTCAACACGCATAGTTCTATTTCTTTCATACACATCTCTCCTCACATTTTTATCCATAGTGCTATCCTAGATACAAATCCAGTTAAAAAAGTCTTGAGTATGATATTGTGAGTTATAAATTACAAAACTAAGTTCAGAGGCAAAATATTACATTTAAGAGCATTCTTTATTAAGATTTGAGAGGTTTAAAAAAAATTAGATAGAAGAGCTGTTAAACTGATATGTTTTCAGTTAGCCTATTATGAGGTAAAAAAACACAGTTTAAAAATAAGTTTTTAAAAGAAAAGCAGTAGCTCAACATGTAAATTGTTCACCTTCAGAAATATTTTTGTGAAAGACTCTTCCTCAACCTGTTGTGATGTTTCTCCCTCAAAGAAAGGGACTATTAAACGCTGGAGAGAATTGTTCACAGAAATGATCCACTGAGCCTCCCAGTGAAGGAGAGGCAGAAGCATTCAGTAGCTCAGGGAGGTGCAAAATGACTGAAGTCTCCATAAGGTTTGTGTCTGCCCTGTGAGGAAAATCAGGTTATTCTAGACATCAACAAACATTTCAAAAGTCCTAAGAAGAAGTCTGCATGAAGGGTTGCCCATAACTAGGAAGTCACAGAAGGATTTGGGTAGAATTTAAGTTGCCAGGATATGTCAAAAAAGAAAAATAGTGGTTGATATACTGAAAAAAACAAGCTAAAATATTTATTTTCCAGTACTAGTCAGACAAGAAGGCATCTAGTTTTAAGACTTATCTCCCCTTATCAACATGTATTGGCATTAACAAATTTTAGTTATTAAGGTGATTGTGTATGAGGAAGTATTGCTTTCTGAATACATTGCAACAGAAGTCCACGGTTTCAAATTTAAATATGGATTATGTTACCATGTTTAAACTGGTCTGAACAAACACTGCGAGCCCTTTGATTTGGGCATCTGATTTCCTTGGGAACCTCTATTGTGTTCCCATGCTGTGTTTGAGAGCACCATGTCTGCATGCTGCTTTCTGCTTACTGTGATTTTTTTAAATATTGAGGAATATATTGACAGACTGATGTTAGAGACAAATCTGTCCTCCATTCTCCGTGAAAAATTGATGTTTTCAAAGCTGTGACACAAATGTTTGTAATTGACTGGTGATAAGTTGTTTCTAAAGGAGAGAAGCTTGTTTCAGCTCCTGTCATTTGAAGCTATGGTTCTTGTTTCATCTCTCTGAGTATCTAAACGCTTCTGCTGTGCTTCTTTTTCCCCCTCAAAGACCCATAATATTTCATTTGGTCCAAGTAGTGACTTTGGGCTCTTTGGGATGGGTTTAAATACTTTAAAAATTTGGTTTATATCACTTTGTATAATTTTGAAAGTCCAGTCAGGTATATTTGACCTCTTTATTTACCCATTTAATTGCGCTGTAAGAAATGTAAAGAAGAGAAAATGAGAGAGAGAAGAAAATAACGTGCAAACACAATTTTTTTTCCATAGAATCTATCTTATATTTTAAAGAATTAAAATGGAAGAGGCATAATACCCTTCAATGTTACTTCAGGTGATAACAAATCTGTATTCTGATACCTAGCAATATCTACCTAACCACCTGTAATTATTGTCATTACAGGAAGATCTGTGTAGATGGCATAAGCAGTTGAAATTCAGCAGCAAAGCTGACAGGGAAAGTGAGTAAAAATGCTGTGACTTTTAGACTATGCCTATGAAAATTAGTTTGGGTGAATAAATATGATGGAAAGTGAATGAGGCAATACTTTTGCAGAAGAAGAAAACACAAAAGTGTATATAGACACAACAACGTGAGAACATCAACAAAAGAGAGAAAGAGGATGAGAAGGAGATGACAAAACCCAATTACTGGAGAAGAAATGTTGAAACTGTAGTGGGGAACTACAGTCAGATATAAGAAAGGAAAAGATGAAAGAAAGGGGAAGAAAATATGGTTTACCTTAGTTCCTCCATATAGATGATCCTCATTAAGTGCTCCCTACACTTAGCACCTGATGCCAAATGCTGCAATGGGTACTGCAAACCTTACATTCTTTGTTCTTTACACTCATCACTCTCCGGAGAGAATCATCTACATTTTCATCTGCCTGCCCTGCAGGATTCTCATGGACACAAACACCACAAGCTCTTGGTTGATCCCCACTTTCTTCATGACCAGTGGGAGATCCGCTTTGTCTCAAAGTAGTTACTGTCTCCGTTCCATAGGATTCTTCTTGATACTTTAGCTTCAAATTGCCTAAGCCATGACAATGATTAGTCATTGCAAGGAGGTGGAGGTGGTTGGACCAGAAACTGTGTCTGTGTGATGTGACCGACATCCACCTTCAGAAATGGTTTTCTTTCTTTTGGACTGTGCTTCTGATTCCTTTTCCTATTCCTTTTGCTATCTTCACAGCAAATGTTACAGACAACCAGAATCGTAAAGGAGTATTTTTTTTCCTTTTACATTGTGATATGTTTTCCTGTTTGGAAAACATTCTCAACATTACAATTCTGTTGAGAACAGGTTGTTTGTCTTTCTCTACCAGCTTCCCTCAATACAAGACTTATAGACCTATTTATCTTTCTCTCTGGACTTGGGAACCCATCTCACACACAGAGAGGTGTTCTTAGTGTCCACTTCCCAAGTGTCTGTATTAGTTTGAAAACAAACCAGTGGGAGATCACAAGTCAGGATTAAAATTTAATCATAAAATTAAAGAACATAAGTGCAATAATACAAGGAAAAGCACTGACAAAGTCAGATACAACCTGACACCCTGTTAGGGTGGTGGGAGCAGTCCGAATGAAGTAGCTCACTTGAAGCAGTGATCCTGTGGAAGGTCTGGTCTCCAGCTGAAGGCCCAGTGGTAGCTCTTGTCCTCTGGGAATCCAGCAGATAGGGCTGCCTTGTGCAGTTCTAAAGCAGTTATATCCAGGTGGGAATGCTTGGCTCCTCCCTCCTGGGTGGAGCATCTCACAAAAGGATGAGATAAATCCATGAGTCATGCGGTGGGTTCTTCATGGCCCATTGTCTGTTATCAGGGGTGAGTCATAGCAGGAGATAACAGCTAATGCCCCACAGCTGGTGGTAATAGAATACTAAATACATCTATATTGTAACCTAGGACAGCATCACAGAAATTTGTTCCTCACATTGTAGATTGTAATGTTGAAGCAGGATATGAGCAAATGTTGTCCAGAACATCTCCAGTATTGACAAATGAACATTGATAAATATAGCAAACTTATTTAATTTATTAAAGGCCAGAATTAAATATATACCAGGGTTATCAAGAGTTAATATATATTAATATGAATTTCAGAAATACAGTGATAAATAGTCTCCACACATCACAAACCAGCTGACCTTAGCCATTCTAGCAAATAAAATTTATGGGTTTCAGTATTTCACAGAAGTCACCTACACTGCCTTAGACAGTATACATCTTTTATATATTTAATGGAGGCACATGTTATAAGCAAAGGACCTTCTATCATTGTCATGATGAATATAGAGTACTGAGAAAGTGTAGACATGCTCTTAATCAACTGATTGATGCTTTTGACACGTTTCAATTTGTGCTCAGTGTGTTTGACAGTTGAGATCTAGCCAAGTGTTTCCCGAAGAATTGTATATTTCTGCTTGCTCATACAACAGCTTTTTGTATTTGGTGCTTGTGTGGCTGTGGGAGACACTCCAGCATAGAGTATCAGGATCCTTTGGTGCTATGTGTAAGAAGTAAGAAGAATAAAAAGGTTGAATGACATACCAACAGAAACAGCAAAGAGGGTCCATTTAATTGGATTTTATTCACAAGCGAAAACCAGTGCATTTTTTTCTGTGATCCGTGCTTTTCTATCATCCAAGCCTTTTGTAGGTGAAGTAAATACACCAGTGGTATCTAGTAAACTTCATTAATAACCTCTATTATTTGCCTCTTTTTAAGAATAAACATCTTAATAAACACAATTTGCAGATTCCACTGGCTTTTTGAAGGCTGGTTCATGATTATAAATTGTCTTTTAATGTAAACTGTCTAAAAAGGCATGATTTGACTGTGAGTTGGTAGCCATTGACCAGATGGAATTCCTTTTGAAGGCAGTGAGCTTTTGGATGCATTCAAATACTACAACAAATAATTTGGCTGCCAGAGACTCTTGACTGAGAAATTTTTGTGCCCAACATCTTGTGCCTTGGTTTCTGTTCCAACAAAATAGGTAACATAGGTTTTGGCAGGTTGCAAGATCACTAAGAAGAACAAAACCAGAGCAGTTTGAGTGATTATCTGTCCCTGTTCACAGTTCTATACCTAAGGGTCAGCTGTACCTTTTCCCGACATATGTTAATGCCCCAAAACATAAAATTATGATGCCTTGCTGAGAACACCAACAGGGGAAGTTAATCTGATTCATAAAGTGATGATAAGAAATATAATCCCATTGCAGAGGGGTTAAAAAAGGTCTAAGAAGTGGGGTCTTCTTAGAACTTATAAGAAATAGAACTTATAAGAAAAAAAATATAAAAGAAACACATTTATTTGATTATCCTATTGAACAGGTAGAAATAAAGTTGTCAGGGTTCAATAAATCCATGCGTGACGGATACGACATAACATCAATGTGATGCAGAAAGTCATCCCACTTAATTTTTCAGCAGTGCTTCTTTTAAAGCCTTTTACCTTCCGTACACGCACCATGGAACTCTACGTATGGTTTGTACATGTGCCATGCGATTATATAATTGGTTACGTGTTATTAACACGAGCTAAGCACACATTATATGATTGGTATATACTAAAACCACAGTTCCTTACTTTTGGGCAATATTTCCTGTTTTCCTTGGCTAGCAAGGAATTTCCTACTTTGGGCAAGGTATCTGATTTTCTCTGGTCAGCTGCTTGCTTTCTTGCAGCATCAGCAAAATGCTTCCTCTTATCTATCTTCAAAGACTTTCATAGGTCTGTTAAGACAGACCAGCTGTTAAGACAGACTAGACTCTGACATAAAGTAAAATGTGCGTCCAAGTAAAATCAGTGAAGTAACACTAGCATGAAAGCAGAAGAGAGAAATCAGGTTTAGGTTCCTAGTCTTTTTGATGGTTAGAAGGACTAACAAAAGAGCTCGTTAAGAAGTAATAAACAAGTCAACAGGGATGATAATGGCTAAAATGCTGATAAAAAAATCACAGGACTCTGTTAACAAGAATGTTTTCTTTTGTTGATTTTAGCATAATTGCGGTGTAAAACTAGATTCATATAATGCAACATCAGCTAAATTACCTCAAAACCAAAATAAGTTAACTGTTTTCCATCAAAGATTAAGAGGTGTGCAGAAGGGAAGAGATCCTGGAATTATTCTATATGGCTGAAATAGGCCTTCAAACACTTGAAAACCTTGGTGTTTACTTCGCATTCTCTAACTTGCCCTGTTTTCCTGTCAGTAGTTTATTTGACATTTTTTCATTCTATTCACTTCTTTTATCTTCTTATGAATGAGTGAAAGACTAATGCAACTTGAAACGCCAAGTTTTGTGACATGGAAACTAATTAATTATTACCAGTAACAAACAAATCCTTCCACAAGTGTGTATTGCAGCATGACCAGGGACAGAATATCTTCTCTATTTCACTCTAGGAAACCAAGTAGACTGCTCAAGGTCCTCTTTAAAGGTGAAGGAGATATCCTATTGAGTCTTTAGGAGGCTTATGAGAATTCTATATCAAATAACCTGGATCCAAGTTTGATTCTGGCTTGTAATTTCCTGTGATTTACTTCAACTGACTGTTACAGATCCCATCACAGGATTAACTCAATCAGTGTTTACATGTGCAATAGCAAAAAAGATTAATAACAGAGGACTCTCTTGTTGCTTATCAGTCTTTCCAGAGTGCGGGCAGAAAAAACTCGCCTTCTTATAGCCTTAAATGAATACCTCAAGTATCCAAAATATAGATATTAACTTAATACTACACATTTATCTGATTAAAATAACTCAGAAAAAAGATTAAAATAAGGGATTTGTACGACATGTAGACAGTCCTATACCTTACATTTTATTACAGAGTAAATGTAACTTTGAGAGTCTTAGTGTTGGTGTTTGAAATAATTTCTCTAAGTCTATTCATTTAAGGTCAATCCATTTCTGATGGCCTATTTAAAAAAAAGGAAACAGTGAGGCCTAACTGAAAAAGTAATGGCTCAGAGGGTTTTTTCTGCATCCATACTCCAAGATGAATTTAAACCATACAGCAGGACTCATTTAGAAGTAAAAGTTTTGAGTCAGGCAGATCAGTCCCAGGGTTTTCTGATTTATTTTTAGTCCAGCATTTGTAGTGCTTAATTTTTAGGCCTTTCTGAAGAAAGTGAAGTGCCTGTTTCTGTACTCATGTCATTTTGGCTTATAACTGCAGCACTGCATATAGCAAGATGTACCTTGCATTTTCCATTATTAGAAAAAAAAAAAAAGCCACCAAGGAGATATGACCAAAGTTTGAACCACAGTATTTATTGTAGAATATCTGCCACACACTAAATTTGCTCCTAAAAATCAATGAAATTCTATTTTAGAACAATAATGAGGAAAATAAATAGTTTTTTCCATGCTCAGTCATTATTTTAAATAACTAATTCAGTTACTATACTTCAGAGTGAAAATTTAAATCTGGCTTATGAATGGTTATATGTAAAAAGCTATTTAAGTGTGGGTAAGTTGAAAGACTCTAAATCTCATATTGCCTAAAATTGAACAAACCTCTCAATCTCATATTGCTCAAAACTGAACATACTGAGTAGAGAATTCACCCTTCCACATCTTCACTTGACTGTCCCATGTACTCCTGCAAAGAGTAACTATTTTGGTCCCTTTAGTGGCTGTAAGGGGTTGACCATGGGAGGACAACTGATACCCACTGAAAGCACTCTATTCCTCTCAGCAGGACAGAGGAGAGGAAAAGGTTTGTGGATCAAGAGAAGGACAGGGAGAGATTACTCACCAATTGCCATCATTGACAAAACAGACTGACTTGGGGAAAATTATATAATTTATTACCAACCAAATCAGAGTAGGATAATGAAAAATAAAACCAAACCTTAAAAACCTTCCCCGCAAAACCACTACCTTCCTTATTCCCAGGCTTAACTTTACTTTCCATTTTCTCTTGCTCATCCCCATCAGTGTCACAGGAGGACAGGGAATGGGAGCTGCAGTCAGTTCATCACATGCTGTCTCTGCCATTCCTTCCTCCTCAGCAGGAAGACTCCTCACACTCTGTCCCTACAGCATGGGGTTCCTACCACAGGAGACACTGCACCATGAACACCTCTAAGGTGAGTCTCTCCCACTGGATGAAGTTCTTCATGAACTGCTCCACAAGGATCAGTCCCTCAGGAGCAGGCTGCTCCAGCGTGAGTCCCCCACAAGTCCTGCCAGAAAACCTACTCCACATTGGCTCCTCTGTCCATGGGTCCACAGGTCCATCACATATTCCAAGTCCTCTCTCCCGGTGTGATTGTACGGGATTTTTTTCCCCTTTCTTATATCTGTCATTCCAGAGGTGCTACCACGGTTGCTGATGGGTTTGGCCAGCGGCTGCTCTTTCTTGGACACAGCTGGCATTGGCCCTGTTGGACATGGGAGAAGCTTCTAGAAGCTTCTTGCAGAGTCACTCCTTCAGCCACCTGCTGCCAAAACCTTGCCACAAAAAACCAATACACAGGCCTGGAGCAAGAGAGAAACAGAAAACAGAATCCTGGTCAAAGCAAAGATGACTAGATTTTCAGAAAGCTTATCAGAGATTTTTATGAGACTTTTTCTTCTGAGAACTGAACTGCCTTTTTCTTCCAACATTTTTTCCTGTCTTCCACCTAAATCTCCTCCTGTCACCTCTTTCTAATTTCATCCAACCCACTTCCATTCAACAGTTCTTCTTAAATTCCTATTTCTTTCTCATTAGTTTAATTAGTCCTTGGACATTCTCACCCACAGCATTTACTTCCATTAACTAACACAGTTTGCTGGTATCTCTGTCCCTAATCTGTGGTGAAAAAATAGCTAAATAAATGTTTAAGACTTTATTGTCTAGTTAAATTGAAATCTTTTGGAGAAAGAGACTGTTATATTAAAAAGTATATAAAAAAGAGGACAAAAAAATTACAATGTAAAAGGAGAACAGAAATTGTAGAGAAATAATGGCAATTCTAAAAATGCCAAACCAAAAATTTCTTATACTGTCTTACGTGTCTTTTTGTGTACTTCTTATCAATGTTTTGTGATTGCCTATGTTCCTATAGACATGCATTTTCTTTTTGTTTTTTCACTCTCAGGACTTAAGTACTGAAACAAGGCTGCATAAAGAGAAGCTGGTTTAGTAACATTTTCTCAAAAAGATATGTTAAAGATTAGGCATCTCTGTTTCTTCCATGCATTTCCCATTAAATACTCAAACATTTAGATCCTTAGCAGTATTGTTACACTGTTAGCTCTACAGACCATACCCTCGTTAATTTGTATAGACCTTTAGCAACTGATGACCTGTACCAGGTCTTTAAGCTCTATATTAACAGAATTTTTCAAAATATATGATTAAAATACAATAGAATATGTACAAACTTACACAGGTACTACAACTGACCTAATTATAGATAGTTGTCAATGCTATTAATAGGGCTATTCTTTTTAATGTAGCTACTAATACTTAAGGTATTATTAAAATCAAAAAATATATTAATGGTAACTAAATAATTGTCATATGATAAATCAATGCAGAACTATTAGCTTTTAGAATACTACTTTTATTCATAAATTTAAAATAAAAATTATATTGCAGTAGAAGAAATAGGAAAAAGCGCAGCACCGCACTTAGTGTATCGTATGTGAAATCGCATCATCTGGGTGAATTTATCCATGAAAGAATAAATTTGTTTTCAAATGTTTCAACAGATTTTATTTACTTCAGTTTACTACTTGTTTCTTGTAGGGTATTTCTTTTGTTGAAGTTACTAAACTAAAAATGTGCTGCTTGCCAGGAGCTGTCTTTTTTTTAGAATAGACACTCATAAAATGAATGTATTGAGAAATACATTCTAATCTTTTCATTAATCCTAATCTTTTCAATAAGTTTCAAAGAAGTTTAATTGTTTTTAACATCACTTTTTTGAAGGAAAAAATTTCTGTGTTTGGCTCTCTCTGGGGAAAAAATGGAAATCTTTACCTTAGCAAAAAAGGTCTATGAATGCTTCATTTTAAGAGAGAAAATAATTTTGTTTTGAATTTTTTTAACCAGAAACATTTCAATAAGAGCTGCTGCTGAAGCATATTATAAAAGAGAATCTTCTGGTCCTGCTCTCTGAGCTTCATTTGTTACAGAAAGTCAGCCCAGAGAATCTTGGTCTCCACTATGTGAACTTTAAACGTTTAATCCATTCTAATAACATGAAAAGAAATTAGGACCCTACACACTAGCTCTCTACATTCCTGATGAGCTTCTGCTGTTAGACACTTGCTTCATAAATTATCTGTTGGCTCTAAGCCACATTCAGCCTCCACTTGATGCTCTGACCTCTAAATTGCCAGAGGATCTGAAATACAGGAGGATTCAGCAAGCTGTATTTTGTTATCATCCCAGCAGCTGAAGTCTGGCACAGCAGCATGACATTTGATTGGTAGATTGCCACCTAATAAATTAATGTAATAGATAATAGGATTTAATTGCTTGAGTCTCTCCTTTCTGTAGCATCAGCTAACCTGACGAGTAGCTTACATCTTTGCTGACACAGTCAGCAGTTCTGATGGCCTTTAAAATGGTAATATCACTTTTTGGCCAAGTTTGGAGAAAGTCTTTGAGGGTTCAGCTAACTTTTGTATTCCTGTCTCAGCTACCTATACAGACTTTGTGCAGGCTTAATTTTCTACACATCCATTCCCTACGTGGGAAAACTGCTCATAATTAATCATCAATAGAGAGAGAAACTATTTTTGGATGACCATGATCTGTGAGCCAAGTAGCACTCCTGCTCTTCCAAATCCCTGGGAACAAGTGTTGGGCTCCAAAGGCATCTCTTTTTACAAAATATATAACAGATTCTCCTGTAACTCCCTATTTTGCTACTACTGTGCAGACACATTTTATTTCACACTCTAAAAGGAATTACTTATATTTTTGAGATTGGATTTTGTAACTTAAGAAGCATGCTATTTTCTCCTTCTTCCCCACCCTGTCATCTTGTGTCAAACAAACACTGACACATTTATATTTTGATTACTCCACCAGTAACATTAGAAAGAAGTTGCATATATTGTATGTAATCCTTCCTCACTGCTGTTGAGAGGCAATAGCTATGCAGGGGAGGCATAACAGGCATTGTAACTGCATCAGACTCTCAGTCAGTGGTCGTGAAGATGTACCTGAAAAATTTGGAGGTGAAATACTGTAATAAAAGAGGATACAGAGTAGAGGAAGATCTCTGAAAAACAGAAAGAGTCAGGTCCACAGTGATGCACCTTCCCCAGGTCTGTCCATCAAGGGGAAAAGTTATTTCATCCAGCTTAAAAGGACAAGGATTTTTGATAGCAATCTTGCAATTATCATATAGGTTATATCTACAAGAGGTTTCTGTCCTGAAGGGTTTCTGTTCCTTAGAGCTCAGTTTTTGTAAATGTGGGTGTGTGGCAGAATCCTGAATGAAAAATGCTGAAAATGAAATATATAATCTCATCTGATGTCTAAAGTAGATACTGTGTATTTCCAAAATAAGGAGAAAACACTGGGCACTAATTTTGGAATTACTGAGATAGAAAGATTACTTCAGCTTTTGATGGCTGGAAAAATCAACAGTGTCCATAGTCTTGTTGAAAAAATAATCCTTTTATAAATTCTGTTTGCTTACCCAGTCAAAGTCAGGGACCTGAATAAGGAGAAATCTTTACATAAGCTTTTGAAAAGGGTGTCCTGCTTTCAGTTATGTTCACAAGCAGCTACAAGTTAACCTCTCATTTCTGCTGCTTACTTGAGAGTGTCTGCATTTGATATTGTGCTATTACACAGAAGTTTGGTTGTCAGGTGTGGACACCTGGCACCAGGAATTTTCTTGTCCCAGTGGAGAAAGAAGAATTTTCTTAAAAACCAGCATTTTTGTCCCTCCTTGCCATATTTTAGACCCAACTCGGCAGTGCTGCTCCAGTTACACTCCTTTTCTGCCCTGGTCTTCATATGTGGAACACACAAATCTTAATTTGTAATGTGTTTGCTACCTATTCAGCTGGTAGATGCACCACACTCAGTCTTTCCATGGGGAACTGGGATTCATCTCAGATTAGTGACTTTTTTTCAGAGTGAAATCTGAAATAAAACAAATTTCTAGTTAGGTCTTTAGCTAATTCCTGTAAGACCTGTGTGGGAATTATGTTTTGTTGATCTGGAAAGCCTTTAATTTAAGCCCAGTGTTACAAGCAGCAAATCTTTGTTTCAACAACATCATGTGGGATCGATGCAGTCTTCTGACTTGCTACAGTTAAGAGAGAAAAATTATTAGCGAGCATTTCTGCATTCTTGTTTAGAATTCTTGTAGAGTTCTTTTTTGTTGTTGTTGTTGCTTGCCTTTCTAAAAATTCTTTTTAGGAAATTTTACTTCTTTACTGCTATTGTTCAAACCATTGCAAGGGGTTGTAGAAACCTCTATTAAAATTATTTTGTATCATTTACATGAAGAGTTAAACTTTCACAAGTACTGTTTCAGAAGTGTGTTAGCTAAGGTAGCGCTGACCTTAACACTGAGATCAAATATTGGGAGCTGGAGCCCTGAGCCCTAGATAACTATTTTTGTATATATTTATATAAAAATATATACAAATCACAATTAGCTTAGTTGTCTGATTATCATTCCCATAACTGGGTAAAGAATTATACCAATAGTTTAAAGAGTCTACTATTGACATGCAGTCTTCAAGGCAGGATTTGTTAATACTGCTTAAGATATTGAGAAAATCATTTTTACCTCCCTGTGCTTCAGTTACCTCATCTGAAAACAATGGATATAGTAATATATCTTCTGAAGTTCACTGCAGTGTTATGTGAGATTTAGTCAATACATCTTGTAATTTTGGAAGAATGAGAAGTATATAATGGAAATATATAAACAAAACACTTCAGATATAAGTATTCATTTACATATATATATACTTGTATATATATACATAAATATTTAACTTACTTTACACCTTTACTAGCTAGACATTTATGCGTTCTTCAATGAGCTGTACAAACACTGTGACTTGAAGTCTACAGGTAACAGACAGATAAGTACTGTAAAACTTCAAAATAGTACATAACAAGACAGGAAATTTGTAGAAAACTCATATATGTTTATATATATATATATATATAGGAAGTGCCAGAAATGGTAGGAGTGAAACACTCCAGCAGTGTATGGACAATATTGGTGCGTGGCAATTGCCAGAATCATTTATGGATTCTATTTTTACACTATAATAGGAATACTTTTATAATATCCTGCAGTAAAAGGAGGGAAGTGGGCTTTTCAATCTCAGAAAAAATACAAAATGCTACAAGAAATTATATTACAGAAGCATTATGGTCTCATCAAGTCTTAAGAGGAAAATATATTATGCATAACACAAACTAATAAAAAGAAGTCTCCATGATTTTCTCACATTATTTTTACTAACAGTTTTCAAGAGCTATTTATCAGCTTTTAAATTGCTTTCTATTGGTAAAGTTAATGCCTTGATTATCTGGTGTCTTTCTTACTTTTAGTCTGGAAATATGAGTGTACTAAGCATCTCCATAGCCTCTTCCCTCCTCTATTGGGCTTTAAGTGATCTACTGTGGTGAAACTGTGCAACCTGGGTGGAGTAACTGCGGAAAGACCTCTTGGAGAAATCTGTGAGAGGTATCATCAGGGGCTCCCCCAGCCCATTTCAAGAGTCACAGCTTAACCTCCCTTCTCTTGCAGAGCAGTCCACTCTTGCTGCTCTTGACACTTTAGGAAAAAACAAATCTAGAAATGTAACTTAATTTTCTACACTAGGATGTGTACTGATGGTTTAATGAAGAGCTTTCTTAAATAAGAGTTTATAGTCTCAGCCTCTGGCTGTTTCCTAGCAAAGATATTTTTAATTTGTATCCAAATATTTTTATGCTGGATTTATATATTCAAGGAATTTATTTCCGTTATAATGTATCAAAATTGCTTTATGACTGTAATCTCTACATAAAACAGGTTTCCAAGGAATTCTGCTAATCTAAGGCATTGAAATATCATGTGACAAATTTAGAGTTCTGAGTTACATGAAAACTCATGTTCAACAATTCTTTCCCTGATCAAAGATTGGATAGTTAAATTTCAATTGAAGATAGATTTTTTTTCTGAACAGAAGCTAATTTATTTTGTTCAATATTTTTTATAGGAATGTGATATTTTCACTGCATAAAAATGAAAACAGTATTAAAATTATTACAAATGAACTTTCAAAATGCTTTGGCATGGAAAGTAAAGTGGTTTATTGTTTTCTACTACATTTAAAATTGCCCACATTATTTAGGTCAAAAATACTTCTAAATATCAAGGATTTCTTTCACTTCACAGCTGTCTGCCTGAGCCTTCTTCCACTAGGCTTTTTTGTCAGCTAGCAAATATAAGACAGCCTCAAAGATAAGGAAAAATACTCCAAACACAAAAGCATAAAGACTATTTTAATTATATTGGAAAATATATTTGCTGTCATTATGAACAAAACGTGATGTTCTTCCTTATCTGTAATTTGTCTGAATTAGAAAAGAGTAACAGTAAGAACAGGGACATACAAAAGAACACATGGATTTAAATGTCTATGTTGCAAAGTTTCAGACATTGATATATGTGGCTTATGTTATATAATTGAGAAAAACAGCAGCTATGTGTTGGAAAAAAATCCTATTCACAACTGAACCTTCTCATATCTCAGGACAAGAAATTATAATTTGAATTCTTTTTAGTGTAATGGATGCTGAAGAGTATGTCTGTTGAAGAGATAAGTGTTGTATATAGTGTAAAGCACAAAAAATTTGCAAATGGAAAACAGTTGTAGCTGCAGAATATGAATTTACTCACTTGAAAGTTCAGTTCTTTGATTTCATGGGTAATAGTTTTAAATAGGAACATATTCACACACTAGAAAAGTCATAAAGAGAAGATAAATCCTTTATTAACTTTCTTTTCTAATAAAGTAGGACAGTTTCAAGGTCTTTTCTTACTGAAATATCACTGTAAAACTGAAATAGACTTTGTCTTTAGTCCAAGCTCCTGATCAGAGCTAGGGCAGCTCTCAGGTCAGACCTCTTTGTTCAGGGCTTTACTTGGTTGGGGCTTGAAAACCTCCAAGGAGCCAACTTCCCTGGGTAACCTCTTCCACTGCCTGGCCCTCCCTGGGGGGAAAAAGTCTTGCCTTATATCTGGAATTAATCCCCTGTGCTTTTATTTTTGTCTCTCGTCTCTTAAACTCCTGAAAAGAGCCTCAACAACCTTCCTATAAGTGTTGGAGGACAGTGGTGAGGCTCCCTGAAGCCATCCCTTTCCCCAGGCAGGACAAGTCCCAGTGTCTTAGCCTCTCCTTGAAGGGTAAGTGCTCCAGCCCCAATCATGGGTGGATTGACCTTTTTTGGATGCCAGATGCCCACCCCCACTACTCTCTCAGTCCCTTTCCTCAACAGGAGAAAATAAGATTAAAAAACTTGTGGATTGAGATATAGACGTGAAGAGCCCTTGCCAATTACCATCAAAGACAAAACAAATTTGCCTAGATGAAAATAAATTTATCACTAATTAATTAGATCTGGACCATGAGAAACAATAAAAAACTCACCTGCTTCTCATTTCCCTTTTCACCCAGACAACTTTAGTGCTCTCCCCACTCCTCTACCTTGTCAGCACTGAGCAACACAGAGATGGTAGGGACTGGGGGGTTATGGTCAGCCCATAATTGTACCTCCTGGCATTTGCTCCCTGCTCCAGCATGGGTTCTCTCCATGGACTGCAGTTCTTCGGGGTGATCCTGCTCCAGTGTGGATTCCCATATGAGCTGCAGGGAAATAACTGCTCCACCTTGACCTGCTTGGGCTGCAGGAGCTCTTCTGTTACCTGAGCACCTCTTTCACCTTCTTCTTCGAACCTAGTGCTCACAGGACTATTTCTCACTTTTTTTTCCCCCCCACACTCCTCACTGCCTGTGCAGTTTTCACTCTTCCTGAAATAGATATTTCCAGAGCTGCCACCAGTTTGGCTGATGGATGCAGTGGGTTCTGTTGGAGTCAGCTGGAACCAGCTGTGTCCAGCACGAGGTGGCCTCTCACATCTCCTCACCAGTGTCACCCTGCATTCCCCCCACTGCCAGCATCTGCACATGGGTGGACACAGGCACCATGTACATCAGCTAAACATGTAGATATCTCATTCCTCCCTGCTTTCCAGTAATATCTTGTTTTGCTTTTTTCTGATTTTTTTACAGATTTTTATTTTTGTGTGGGAATGATTAAACTGAACGAATATGTTGAAAACCAGGCACAGGAACATTTTGGGTAGTGAGTGGAACTTTAGCCATCCTCTCTAGAAGCAGGTGGCTCACATGCCTGCACCATGGGACATGGTGGTTAACAGGCTCTGGAGCCCTCAGCTGGGTTGAAACCTGAACAAGTACTGAGGAATACTTGAAATACAAGGACCTACTTTGTCCCCACTGATGAATATAAAATAATCAGCATGTCAACTATCACGTGTCTGATGTAGTAGATATGCGACAGTCTGTTCAAAAAGTCTTATGTCAGAGCTAGAAGTCGTTCTTCATCTCCATATTTTGAACCCCATTTTGATTGAATATTAATATTAATAAAACAACCTACACTGGGCCAACAAATCATTCATTTGAATGTGGAACACGCAGGACGAAATTATCTTAAGCCTTGATTAAACACTCTGTTCATGTTTACAAATGTAAACAGGTCTACATGCAAACAATTTTAATATCAAGAGCAATCCTATAGCACTTTAACAGTATTTATTTACCCAGTAAAACAACATTTCTTTGACTTAAGTAGAAGTTTTTCCAGAGTGAAGATTAAGGAACGTGAAACTTCATACTGTCATGGAAATGTATATATACAGCACCTTTACTGAGTCTAATGACACAGCAGGGAAGCTCTCAAAAATCCTGAATGTATTAATAAACCACTTTTTAAAAGGCCATTTTCTCACAGGGACCAAAAAGCTCATTCTGAGCTGTTTTACTGAGATTGAGCTATTTCAAAACCGCAAGACAAAAATCTATCACCTTCTTTTATTTTGTAAAACTGGCAAAAATGTAACATTTCAGCTATGAGCTTATTTTTTCCACCACGTCATTCTACTTTACAGTGCTGACAATCAAGATGTTTATAGTGCTATTAATATCAAACCTGCATATGTGGAGTGACTTGGGAGTTGTTTTGATCCAAATTCTGCAGAAATAAGTGTACTGAGATCTGAAAGTGAAACTGGAAATAAAAAGTAAAATTTAGTACCCTTAGAACATTGTTAAAGTATGCAATGCATCCTACAACACTAGGAACTGTTGGTTTAAGTACTTTAAAGATCAGTCATGTTATTGAGCTTGATAATGTTCATTTTCACACAAGGAAATAATAATTTTTTTCACCTCAGTAATTACCATGTGAAAATATATGGCTTATGTTATAGTGGCTAGTAGAAATAAAAAGATGTATTTCTCACTTCAAGGAGTCAAAACACTTCCCTCCTTTCTGAACAGAAAGTCACAGGTAGCTACAATTGCAACAGCTGCAGGTTACTGTTGGTAGGCAACTACCAACCTTTTGACAATATTAATGAGGACAGCAGGAAGGATAAACATCTCTTTATCATATAATTAATTATTGTTACTATTGTTGTTGCTACTTATAATTTGAACCTTTGTGCTGGGCTTCACACTGTCCTAGACATGGGGAGACAAATTAAGACATATTCCTTTCCCTTGGGAGTTAATGATCCAAAAATAACACACTCACAGAAAATGTTTCTGCCAGGTGAGAGCACTGGTAGGTGGTGGCGAATAATTATTCTCTGCCAGTTCTAAGCTGGATCAATAGATAATAAAAATAGTTCTCTCTATCAGACTGATGAGCACATTTCATGAGCATTAAAGTCACATGTGGATACTGCTAATATTGAAAGTAGAACATCAACTTGGTTTAAAAAATCTATAATGGTCTTTTCTGAAATGTCATTCTGAAAGACTTTTACAATGGAAAAAAGTCAGAAATTTGAAGACCACTTTCATGACGTTTATATCAGGAACATAAAAAATAGTAATTCTTTGTCTTCGGCTTTAGACTTTGCATGTTACGCTATTAAAGGATGTAAGATTTTTCCTATGAGATTTTACTTGGTTTTGGCACCCTTTTCGTCCTGTTTTATTATTCACTCAACTTTTCTGTAAATTTTCTGTGAGGTTCTTTTGCAGAAGTTTATTCTGAATAGACAGAGCTATAGCCATAGGAGGAATCAAACAATACAAAGAGAAGGAAAATGTATCCATAAGAAAACGTAAAATGTCACAAAAGATTAATTTTTCTGTTTGACTTGGCTGTGAGTTTTTATTTCTATCTTCTTTGTCTTTCCCCTTCTACTGAAAAATAAACCTCTCCTAAAAGTAAAAAAATCAAAGTACAAATAGCACATGTCATAGGTCAGAGAGGACTCTAGAAGTGTGCTCATTTAAATATTGATATTACATGATGTAACACGGCTCAAATTATTTTCAATTATTTTTCAAAAAGTGCTTGCCAGTCACACAGAAATTTTGCTGTCAACTCTTTCTTCATAGCAATAAAGAAGAAGGAAAAAACCCTAAATCATAATATACCCTCATTTTTTTTTAACAAATAATCATATACTATGAGAATTATTCTCTTCGCTTTTATCCCTTATCAAACACAATTACTTAATTACACTGTACAACAAAGATATGAAAATTACATCAGTTTCATGTGGTAGGATTTTACATCCCTCTCTTTCCAGTGCAACACAAAAAAAAACATGTGGTGGTTGTTTTTGTTATAGATATCCAAGTAACCAAAGAGAGGTACTATGATGGTGCTGAGGGAATTAATAGGTCTTTTAGAGCCCATTCTTCCTTTTTTGTCCTTCAAATTGCTGTAAGAATAAATCAACAAGATTTTAATATTCAAAAATCAGGGTAAGACTTGAAAATTACCTTCTTTTTTCAGTTCATTTATTGGTCTATTTCTTACAAAGAATGAAACTGTCTTTGAACAAGTGTTTTTTCCTTTTGATTAAAAAAGTTCCATTCCAGTCTAGGGAATGAAAGTGGATGTCTTAATGACCCATCACAGCACACCAATGCCTTAGAAACAAGGCAACATTGGTTTGTAATCTCCAGAGTATGACATATTTAATTGTGTAGCAAAAGACAGCATTCCTAGTAGTCCTTTTTGTTATCATTGTCTCCTTGGTAGAAATGTTTCAAGCTCTTTGAGGTTAAGTTTGGACAGATCACACAGTGAATCAGGTCAGGCCATCATGTAAACAGGTTTTGTGATGATTTTCTGAGAAGCTGTGAAATAAAATGCAGCATCCACTAGCATGAGTGCAGTAGTATGCATTTGAGTGGTGCAAGACCAAAACTACAGAATGGGGAGATTTTCAGAAGAACCTGAAATTTTGTATAAAGGTGCATGAGCAGACGTGGAGGGAGTCAAAGAAGCACTAGAATGACCCACAAACATAAGCAAGGAAGAACACACCATTACTATCTGCCTTCATTGGTGAAATTATTTCAGACAGTACTTCATTTTGCTCGTAAAAGACTTTACCCTGAGCTTACAGCACCCTTTAAAAAGTGAGAAATACAGTCAAATTGGACTGAAATGCAATAATGTCTCTACACAATCAAGCCAAAGAAAGTAATCAGCTGTAAAGAAACCAGATCCAAGAGCTATCTCTTTTCTCCACAGATACAAGCCCTAAGAATATTTTTATCATTCACAACGTGTGAGTATTTCAGCATGTCGTGCAGACCAGGAAATATTAGGAAGCAATATGCTCATATTGGAAGTGAATGCAAATCATTCTGCTCAAGTAAAATGACTTTGTAGAGGTGGGGTGGGAGAGGATTTGTCTTCATCTAGGAAAAGAAACGAGATGTGGAGCCTTAATTGTGTGCTTCTTTGCCTCAGACTGCTCGAGTTTGCTGTTGAGAAGGGGTGGCACTGCATCCCACACTGCCTCTCCTGCAATCTGTTCAGGCAAGGACCGTCCATCTGCTGGGTTTAAACAGACCCCCAGTTGCTTATGTGTTTGTTCACAGATGTAGGTAGGAGGTTTGACTGCGGGTTTCTAAAACTCGATTCCAAGATTATGAGACACATTTGCAAACATGCTTGCACATAGCAGAGTTTATCTGTTTGCTGGGAAATGCTCTATTGTTTGACTTGCAAATCAGTTCCATTTAAATTGAAACATGGTAGTGATACTTGTGCTCATAAAATTAAATTTGCACAATATCACTTCTATTTAGTCAAGAACTGTAAAATATACAATGACAGAAAACATTAAAGACAGCATCCATGAAATTATAATACATGAAATAGAAATTTTTTGACAAGAGAAAGATTTGCATGGGGAGTCTCTCTCCAAGAGAATTAGTTCTCAGACTATCAAAAGTGTAACACTTGAAAATAACATAATAATTTCAATTGATTCCCAAGGGTCCTCTACAAGTAAATCAGTTGCTGTATTTTTAATAATGGACTGAATTGGCCTCTTTATAAGAAAATTACAAATTACTACAAAAGTTTGATTGCAACTGAAAGAGCTTTCTAATTCTTTCAATCTTTCCTCAGGAATGTCTTTTTCTCCTCCAAGCAAGTTCTTGGTACTGGAAAGTAAGTGTGGAATGCAACAAAAATGATACAGCACAAAATGCGCCAACACACGACTACCCTGTTTTGACAAGAAGAATCTTTGTAGGAAGATGTTACTATGATATTTAATAAAATACTAAGTGGGACTTTCTTCCTACTCTACCAGCTGCAACAGAGCGCTAGATTACAATCCACAAATAAGATTTGGGTTCACTTGCAAGAGGAATTTTATGGGACAAGATCAATAATTTTATTGTCTCTGGGTTTTATGGTTCATTATTTGACACCTTCTATTAACACAATTTAGTTTGGAAAAAAAATAAATTGATTGATCAGTGAATCACAAGTTACGTATGGATACATGGATGATTTCACTTTCATCCTAAACATATGTTTCTATAGGTGCCTAAAAGAAAAAAATCTGTGTAGAATGAAAGAGCAGATTTTCAGTTCTCTGTGTAGTTTTTCAACACATCTAGAGTGATTCAGCTACTGTGCTACAGAACAAGTCCAACATGCCCAATATCCCTAGAGCACAGTTATGTTCCCAGATGCTGTTCTGCAAGATCAAAACACAACAGAGAAAGAATTCTGTCAACTACCTAGGCAAGCTCAACCACATTTGTCAGTCTATTTTATTGGTTATGGGATAAATGTTAGCTTTTGTTATCAGTTTTATAGGATTCCAAGTAATGCTGATTCTACTTTACATCATCAATTTTTTACTGATGTCATTTTCTTGATGTGAGTGAAGTTAAACCAGGATTCAGATACTAACCTTGCTAGGTACTGAGTGTGCTTGAGAAGTGAGTAATTTCAGACTTTACAAATATAGCAGGATCTGGCCCAAAAGCGGGTGGAAGGAATAGTAGAATAAAAGCAAGATTTCTTTATAGCTAAATGATGCTGTCCATCAATAGATATCTCTGGGAAAATCCTGGAAGTTGGCAACTGATATTTCATAGAATTAAAGAATGCTTTGTGTTGGAAAGGACTTTTAAAAGTCACTCAGTCCAAACCCCTTGCAACGAGCATGGACATCATCTAGACCAGGTTGCTCAGAGCCCTGTCCGACCTGACCTTGAATGTTTCCAGGGGTGGGATGAATGCTCTGGAAAACCTGTTCCAGTGATTCACCATCTCTTCATAAAAAAGTTCATCCTTATGTCAAGTCTGAACCTACACTCTTTTAGTTCAAAACCATTACCCCTTGTTGTATCACAACAGGCAGACTAAAAAGTCTGTCGCCATCTTTCTTGTAGGCCCCTGTCAGGTACTGCAAGGCTGCAATAACATCTCCCTGGAACCTTCTCTTCTCCAATCTGAACAACCCAAATCCTCTCAGCCTTTCCTCATAGGAGAGGTATCCCAAATTTCAGATTAGTTTTGGGATCTTCTTCTGGACTCGCTCCATCAGATCCATGTCTTTTCCATGCTGGGGACCCCAGAGCTGGATGCAGCACTCCAGAAGGGGTCTCACCAGACCAGAGTAGAATGAGAGGATCACCTCCCTCGACCTGCTGGCCAAGTTGCTGTGGATGCAGCCCAGGATATAGTTTGATTTCAGGGCTGTGAGAGCACACCATTGGCTCATGACCATCTTTTCATCTAACAGCACCCACAAGCCTTTTACAGCCTCCATCTTTTCATCCCCCAGACTGTGTTGATAGCAGGGGTTGCCTTTACCCAGGTGCAGCACCTTACACTTGGTCCTGTTGAACCTCATTGTATTCAAAGGTACAAAACACAAGGTTATTGTCCTTAACAAACTACTAGAAGCTGATTTTAAATACATTTGTGACTTAGATTGTTATGTGTTATCAATTTAATTTTACTAGTACTTGCTTTCAGAGACCTAAATTTGCTTTTACAAGAAAAACTGACAGAATCAGAAGATAGCAGCTACAGAAATACAAGTTGCAAACTTCAAACAATAAAATCCTTCAGTAAAACCAACATAGCTGAGTTAGAGTCAGCAGAATTACGTGTTTGTATTCAGTAGTCATGCTCCCTTCATAGACCTGTTTGCAAGTGTAGAACTGATCTGTACTGGTGAAGGCAAAACATGACTATGTTTCATGCATTTTTGACCCTGAATGTCCATTGAGGGACTGACTGTGCATGAGCACCGGGCAGTTTCTCTCCCCTGAAAAAGGGGCATCTGAAAAAATGCTGATAAATATTCTCCTAACTTCCATCTATCTATCACATACTGTAGAATACTTTGTCTTTTTCTTTAGTAAAAAAAAATAAATTGTAGAGGGGAGGTATTTTTTAATATTTTAATGATTTTAATGATTTAATATTTTGCTGTTGACCTGCCTGAAGAACTGCAATTCAGAAAAAAAATAGCGTTTCTCAGGAAGCATTGAATGTGAATTAGATGGCTCTGCATTACAGGGGAAGAAAACACCACACAAAAAAATCCTATTTAAGATGCAGCTAGGATGTTCACTCTAGAGGAGAACAGCTGTGTAGAACTGTTACTATGCAGTAAATTCCCAGCCTGGCACTCTAACTTTCCTGTGTAGATAACCTCCAAAACCATTCAGGCAGGTCAGGGAAGTGCCTGCTTTTATAGCCATTAACGTGAATTACCGCTGTTTACAATTGCTGTAGTCTAAATGGAGAAAGCAAACGTTAACAACATTAAATGATGATCCCACTATGAAATGTGTCTCTGCAAAATTTATATTTGAAGTTCAATGTCTGTCATGTATTCTAAGTTCTTAGTTCAAACATGTTTAGCTTAAAATTAAAAAGATTATTCCATCTGCCAGCCCTGCATATTCAATTTTAAATTTGTAAAGTGAGGCTGCTGCTTCTTGGTTCCAACACCATTTATGGTGAAGATTCAACATAATAAATTCTCCTTACATTCCTGTTCATGACATGTGAATCAGAATACTACCTCTCTGTGTGTGCATGAGTAAAAAAGAAAAAGAGTAGATTATTGTTAAAGTAAACAGACATGGCTTTTGTCTCTTGCAAAAGGTAATTACATGCCAATAGTAGCAATTTTTTTTAAGACAGAGCTTCATAGATGCTTAGCTTGTGGTAAATTACTGTGACAAATAAAATTTTAACTCATCTCTGTCAATATTAACCTCTGGATCCAGCTTATATATAATTGTTGAAACAAAAAATCATCTGTATTATTTGAGTTTTATTACAGAAATTCCCTCAGAATGAAAGAATCCAACAATTCAGTTTTGAATTCAGACAATCAATGTTGGTGTTAAGTGTTGCAACTTGTATTGCACAAGATATAGGACAATTCATAGTTGGTTTTGAAAACCAGAAAAATTAAACCCATTATTTTTTTTCCTTTTTAAGGAAAGAGCCTTTTCCTCACAGTAGCGAAGGAGATAGAACTGTGGATGAAATATCCTCATTTTTTATTGTATGCTGTCTTAAATGCATGAAAAAGAGGTCATCTTGCCATGAGGAAGGTTTAGAGAAGATGACTATGGAGTCTGTAGGATAATAGAAAAAGAAGTATCAACTTGCTGATACCGTCCTGCTGTCTTCTTTATTTTCCTTCTAGTTTCAGAGCATCAGAAAAGACCAGCACCTCTTAGGGTTTCATTTTTCATCTATCTAATTGACAACAACAGAATAATCTGAAGAAGTGACTAGCAAACAGAATGCTGGAAAGAACCAAGACAAGACGAATAAAAATTGTCAGAAAAAAAGTACTTTTCAGGTACATCACAGGCTTCAAGATGACATATTTTCAATTTCATGGCCCAAGAGTGAAAGTCAGGCTATAGTGGTGTAATAAGTCTAGGTAAGTAAAAGCAGCATTTGCAGTGGTGAAACCAGCTTTATGATTCAGCTGAACAATATATGCTGACATAGCCATTACCTTTCTCCTGTATGTACTCAGGAATGAGTGCTGATAACATCAGAGAGAGACAGAGTGTATGACCAGATCATGAAAGGAAAACAGTAGTAAAATGTGCTGCTGACTCATATTAGGTGTGAAAGACAATGGCTTGTGCTGAGTCACAGGCAGGGAAACTATCACTATCAGGCCAGCTAAATTGCCAGATTATCTGGGGATTTTTTGTATAAACTTGCATGTCTGGTTGCTAAGACTTTTTTTTTTTTTTTTTTAAATCTTAAGAATTCCTTTGGGAAGGATAATTTAAAGAGAACAAGTTAACCAAACACATTTTTGCTGTCACGCCTAGAAAAATGTAACAAGACTTTCAATGCGAATATTATTCGAAATGTAAAGGAACAATTCAAATCTCATTGTCTCTTCCTGTGCAGGGTTTTTTTAATTATTAAAAGTTATGAATTTGTTAGCTAGGAAGCTTGAAAAATGTATTTATTTGTTTTTTCCAGAGTTGGCTGGAAGTGAATTTGAAACTTTTGAGACTATGTAATGAAACTAAAAATCTGAGGACGTTAGAGTCCTGCATCCTAAAAAGCAGATCATATGTGGGATGTATGAATACAATTTAGTTAAATCTGACAATCTCTCTTTGAATTTGAGTATCAAATATTTTTAAGGGCTATGATCTACAGCCCAGAGACTCTTTGCTGACATAATTTTCTGTGTAACTTACAATAAATGATATTTGATAGAGACATAAATTGCTCACAGACATTTTGGGGAACATAATGCATATTATTGTCATAATTAAGGATGACATGATTCAATACGAATTATTAAATCACAAATGCTGGTCATTGAAAATATAAGGGCTACATTGTCTGCAACTAAGAATAGTTTGAAACTAGGACTTTGGTGACTGGAGAGTTTTCTTGTTTCTCGACCTACAGTTTGTTAATTGTTTTCTGAAACAGATTATCATCATCTAATAGACATGCAGAATTTGGGAATTGAAGAGGATGTACTATGAACTTTGGCATTTTCTAATGTCAAACTTCCTTTACTGGAAGTTTGTTAGGAAACTCTGCTGATAATATTGATGAGGTAGTTTCCCACACTCCCTAAAAATTATCACATTTTTATGAGGCTGCGTCTAGGAAGAAATAATATGCAATATATTCACATTTCTGTACAAGCTTTTGGATCTTTTCTTCCTTTGATGTTTTTGTAGGAATTGAGTTAATTCACAAGGTTATTAGGGACAGACAACAGGTTTTTCATTTTCCTGTTTGTTTTGTTACTATTAAGCAGAGCTGCAGTGGTTTCAGGCAAGTTTTCTTGCTGAAATTATTGCTACTTTAAGTTAAAAATTCATACTTATTTATTTTTTTATTTGTAAGTGATTACTTATCTAGAGATATATACCATTTATACTTCAACTTTATCATTTGTTATGTATTTCTCTGGTCTGATAAAGCATATAAAAATCAATAGAAGTGCTTAGATATTAAATAAGTTCATATAATTGGTAAATAAATATTGAAACTGTTATATTCGATGTAATTGGGTGTGCTTATTAACATTTGAAATGTGGTAGTAGAATACACAGGTAATGTTAGGCAAACAGCAGTTCTCAGGGAAAAGTAAAATACTTTTTTATAAATTACATATTTTAAAATTACTTAAATTCAAAATGTTAAAGAAGAATTAAAAAAGAATTAAAAAAAGAGGGTGTAAAGATTTTTTTATTTGGTACCTGAGTTAAAACTATATAATTGTCACTTAAAGGAAACAGTTGATTTAGTGGTCTTTTATTTTAAATTTTTTAGTAAAGACTGTTGTCCAATGTCTTTGTCTACTAAAATCTCTCCCATAAACAATAACACTAGTGAGATTTCATAAATAATGAAAGAAATCTGTTTTTTCCCTTTTAACTGTGATGAGTTCTGAAATTATAGAGGTTAAATACAGACTAGGAGCTCCTAATTAGAAGGAGGGGAGTTACATTTGAACTTCTCAGCCTGCTGACTCCTCATTCTCCTACACTTCACTCTTCATTTCAGTCTTACAACAAAGAGCCTGAAACAAATACTGTAGCACAAGGCCCATTGAAAATCAGCTGCTGTTAAATGTAATTAAAATAAACCCATGAAATAAAACTTCTGTCTCTCATTTCTTGTCTCTAATATTACCATAGATATTTTAAGTGGAGAGTCAAAATAATAACTCTAAAGATGTATGATGTTAGTGCTTTGTTGTCGGGACTTTGATACTTAAAACTCGGGCAACTTTGGAAAATAGAGTATTTTGTTTTTCTTTGAGGACATATGCTGACTAAGAGATACACATACTGTTGTAGTGTGCTAGTAGGATTTAGGGTATGCATATTAATACGAGCTGTATATGGTTTATGTTCTAGAAACCTCTCCCTAGCTGAGTGTATTATTGGCTACCTGATTTTGTACCCTCCTCTGCTGTAAATTTATTGGTGTAACCCCTTTTCCCCTCCTTATCTCCTCCCCTCTGGCTTTCCCTGGTTGGCTCTTCAGAGCTAACCACTCCCCTCTTCCCTCTCCTTTTAACCCTTTGCAGCCTGTGTTTGGGCATTCGCATTCTCTGATTTCCTGTCCCCTCACTATACCTTGCTCACTATCCCTGGACCTTCACCTGTGGACCTTAATAAATTCCCTGGAAATCACAGACTGTGATCCTACACTTCTTTCTTCACCGCGCCTCCACGAAGACTCGCGTCCCCCCGAGTTCCGCCACCTGCCGCGGTGCCACATGTGCCCCCGGCGTGTCTTGGCCCTGGATGGCCCCCCTCTTTGTGGCATGGGTGGCATCCGCGATTCACGAGGTTGCATCGCCACAACAGCCTAGAGCAGGAGAACACTTAATGATACCCAGGTTACTCAGGATACTGATGGTACAGAAAAAGTCATCTGCACAGGTTTTATTTCTGTCCATAGTTCACAGGGTTTGGGGGTTTTCTGAGATTTAGAAATTAAAAAAAGGCAACATCATAGTTTATTTCACACACCTTGATGACAGACAAGCTCTAAAATTCAGAGGATGTCTCACCACTGCTGAGTGAAAAAAACTGAAAGCAAACATGTCACCACTTTTTCCCATGTTATTCTTCCTGCCACAGTTACTTTATCATTACTAGCAATTGCTTTGTGAAGGTGGTAGAAATCTGGACCCATAAAAAAGACAAACACAAGAATGGAAATTTCAAGAAACGAGTTCCAAAAGCAGATTTGAAAGTCCTCCTCAAAAGGAATCTCACATCACAACCAACTTCATTGAAACACTGGACTAAGGATAGTTGGTTTTAGAGCTTGCAAGCATATCAAGATACAAACATAACTGTTACTAAAGTACTTGCTTCAATTTCTGTTTCCCAAAAGAAACCTTCTCACTTCATCCTACTGTCCTCAGTGGCTGAGATGATGGAGACAGGACAGCCCACCCAGAGCCCTAGCAAGGACATCTGCCCTGTGCTCACTAATTCAGCACATGATGGTACGAAGGGGTTCACAGCAGCAGATCAGGAGTGATTTAGGTGTGGCAAAAGGAAGGAAAATCAGGCCAGGAAATGGTTTAGAGGTGCTGACAGGCACTGACCATCACAGTCGACTATGTGGAACTGCAGTTAAGGAGTAGTGACCAGGGCACAGTAGTTTCATTATTTTTTTTTTGTTTCTGGCCAGCATCTGGGAGTAAAAACTTGGCAATCTTTTTTTCTGTGTATAATGACAAGTGAAAAAGAAATGCAGTGTGCTGTGCTGTTTCTAACTATTGAGAGAGGCAGCTCTGACTCATTCTGTTCTCACCCCTAATGTGCAAAAGCCCATTGTGGATTGGCACAGCCATAACCTCACACTCATGAGAGTCGTGCCTTCAACACACTTTTAATGCACTCACTAACTTGATACTGAAATGCAAGAAGAACGTAATAGAGACTATTAAAAAACTTTACTTTAAATTAAACACATTCTACAACTGCATAGATCAGACTGTGGCTATTTCTTGGAGTGTGTAGAGTGACTCTTTGTCTCTCAGAACTTTTCTCACAACTCCCTTTATCTTCAGAGACTGGCTTTATTCACAATTTCAAGTAGTATCTCCTAGGATAAAACATAACTTTATATGTGTTTAAATGTCTCTGGTCGTGTTCAGTATTACTGGGTAAAGATAGATTTCATTTACATAGCATCTTTTAGTGCTTTGTAAACTTAGGATCAAATAATAATCTTAAATAAATAGTGAACAACTGGATTTATTATTTATTCAGTAGATAGATATGTAAACTTCATATTTCATATGTTTAGTAAAGAAGTGTGATTTTCCCAGAACTATATATATATTCATTTATACATAGTTTATCTCTGTAAGAAATGTTTTGTGTCTATATCTGTGCTGTATATGGAGGTCATGTATATATAAATATGTCACGTATAGATGCATATGAGNATTATATTAATATATATTTATATAGTGGTTGTTTTTTCCCTTTCTGAAAAGGAGACTTTAAGACTCAAATACTTTAATAGACTGGAGTTCCAACCAAATATTCATCATCAAAATTAAGATTTGTTAGATTTGAATAGATAATATTTTTCAGGCTTCAGAAGTACAATGGTCTGTTTATAATTTGGTTTTAAGCAGTGAAAATCTGTTAAAACATCTGGTAATGTATAATTGAACTCTGCTCTCTAAGATCGTTCCATCCATGAAGTACTTGGAAGGACTATATTAGGTGACCTCAGCTCATACAACAATTATTGTTGCAGTGTTTTAGCCTTGAATGTAAGATTTCATTTGAATGTCAAATTCTCTTGCTGGGGAGTAAAAATAATTTGAAATTTAACAGAAAATGAATCTGCTTCAGATGGCATTTTGTGCTTTTATGGTATAAAATTAAATTGTACTTTATGTATGAATAAATATTTATATTCCAAGTATTGTCTCGTTATAAGCCATATTTATTTGGTTTAGGCCAAATAAACTTTTACAAATAACTCAGGTGACCTGAGCTAGATATTCACAAAGATGGACACTATTGTATTGGCACAGATTTTTGTTATGTGACTTGTAGAACAATGATGTATAATGAAACATCTCTTTATCTTCATAATCTTCCTTTGCAGTCCAGCTTTTTAATGGAATTCTTTCTGCATCCTTGTGAAAAACCTCATTATTCTGGTTTTCTGTAAGCCTGTCATCTAGACACACTGCCTAGTTTCTCGTTGTGTTCAAGTCTTGCAGACATTTTCTGCATAATTCATTTAACAGGTGATACCATCGCTTTGCTCACTGAAAACTTTCCCCAGTGTGTTAGTCTGGAAGTAATCCAGTGGAAAAATTGACCCCTCACAAATATATTGTGAGAGATTCCCAGCCAGAATTACAATTTAATAGGAAAAATTAAGTAAAGGCAATAATACAGAAACACTAGCTTAAACTGAGAGAGTCAGAATACAACCCACCACCCTGTTGGTCAGGACGGTGACAGCAGTTCAGTTAAATGGTGGTTGCAGTCTCCTTGGAGTGATGGATGTGGTCTGGTTGTAGAGGTGATCCTGAAGAATGATCTGGTCGGTCTCTGGAGGCGCAGTGGTGACTCTCAAACTCTTCTCCTCTGGGAATCCAGTGGAAGTGGTAGTCCAATGTTCCAAAGACTCAGCTTATATGCAGGTAGGAATGTTCAGTTCTTCCCCTCTGGGTGGGACACCTCACAATGGGGAGATGTAATCTTATGAGTGATTCCCGAAGCCCTTGATGGCCCATTAGTCGAGATAGCTCCCCGAATGGTGTTATCAGGGCTGGATCATGCTGAAGGTAAAGAGCACTGCCCCACCTGTTACTAACAGTTTATGAAGATGGTAATACAATACATACTTTTTGGTTACACCTTCCATGGAACCTAAGACACCCCAAAAGTCTGCTTACCCTGTATTTAAATGACTGAAAGATCTTTTCTGTTTATTCCCCTTGATGCCTAAAGATTTTTTAGTTTTTTATATATTTTTCATATTTTGTAGCATTGTAGATTTTTAATATATATTCTTTTAGCTTCCAGCATTATCCTGCCCTCCCTCAAAGTTTAACAAGCCTTTACTAACAAATTCTTGAAATTGTGTTTAGTCTGATTCTTAAGAAAAGAATTCCTGACAAGGACATCTTATTTTCTACCAGAACTTAAGGGATTTAACAAGAAAATAGGGCAAATAAGCCCCTGGAGCAGCTCCAAGGGGCTGAACCAGGGGTAGGTTACTGGCATAGCTGATTTGCTATTGGATGCACCAGCTAGATATATTAATTAATTAACCTTGTAAAATCATAGAAATCCTCTATCACACATGCACAATGACATATTTTGGACACCTGAAAATTTTCATTTAAAAATTGCTTTTTGATCTTACCACCCTAACTCTGTTGCAAGTTTTTCCTTTCATTATTACACAACACCCTTACAACATATTTTTCACTGATTTTCCTAGAATGCTATAGTGTAGGGATTTTTGCTGATCTATTACCCTAAGCACATGACCCCTCTTCTCAGCCTCCTGATGTTCCCACTTCTTTATTACATCAGACATTACTTCTCTTTGTTTTCAAGATTTATACAATCTTTCTTGACTTTGATCATTACTATTTCTTCCGGCTTGAGATCCAGAGAGGCTGCCTCTTGTGTCTAACATCCTGTCACTCTTTTCTTTGATTTTCAAACCAAGACTTTCTGCTTTCTCCCACAGTGCCCTTCATGGTTTAAAAGAGCTCACACTGGTACCATGTAACCTTCCTCTCATCTCTGAATTGAATTTACCATGGCCGAGAGGTTTGCAGAAGCTGTTGATGACAGAGATGCTTCAGAGTGCTCTGCCCTACAGCTTATCATGTTGAATGCTATTGTTTAATGCATCTTTGTCATCCCTTGACAGTATCCTTGACTTTCTTCTCATAAACCAGAAGCAGACACTGTCCTTTTGTTTTGTGTGCAGCACCCAGCAGAGATTCCTAATCTTTAACTGAAATTCTTGGAATCTGTGATAGCAGAAAAAATAAATGATATAAAAATAGTTTCTTGAGAGTGACAGGAAAATTAACTCCTGACATATGTATAGCAAACAACAGTTTGCTGAGATGCATTATGAATCACAGAGCTACTGAATTTGCTTGCACATTCTGAGATGCTTTATCCTTTTCAAATTTACTCCCAAATATAATTGGGCAGATGCTGGGGTGTAGGCTACAAATAAAAAGTGTCTTTCATGTGCCTGATTTTTCTGATTCGTTTTAAGAGCCTTACAATGATCTATTTATCAAATATACATTTCACAAACTAATTTGTTAAAAAAACGAAACTCACAAATTTATTTGCTTTAACAGTTGGTCAGTTTATTCTTCTAAACATTCAAGAGCACCGCATGCACTCCTGCAACTATAAAAGCTAATGGTTAGAAGTGTTAGTCTCGAATTATAAAGTATTAAAATCTTTATGTAATTTTTTGTATTTTATAAAAATCAGCCTAAAAATTATACAATTTTTCTTTTAAACTATACTACTGAGTAAACAAACTAAAGTGTTTCTTATACCATTGTAATTTTTCCTTATTTGTCTTTTTTCCTTTTGGTTGTGTCATTTAGAAGAGCCTTTTAATGTTGTGAGGTCATGCTATGGCAGGAATAGTCATAGCATATACTACAAAAAAGTGAAATTTGGTACATGAACCCTGGCTTTCCTTCCCTGTTCTTTCCCAGACGCTTTAACACTTCTGAAATTATAATTCTTTTTTATTACTCATGTTTTTCTGTACCCTAATGTGTGATCACTTCTTCCTCATTCTGTACACCTGAAAGAGACCCTCATGAGATCCCCTTACTCCTGCGCCATTAACAAAAGTGTGTTTTACCCAGAGATGAGCTATACTTGCTCTCTCAGGAAGTGAGACTGCATGAACTAAATGAGGGCTACTGCACCTCTAGGCTGCTTCAGTGGTTCCTCAATGCACTTGCATGCAGTTAATATTTTCAAAATCTGTTGTTTTAAGGTCCAAGAAGTTACAGCGATTTTATAACTTTAACTGTACTGTGGCAGCCTGAAATAGCAAAACAAAACTGGAGTGAGATAATAGCGGGGGCAAGGTTTGTAGAGAGGAGCAAAATAACTTTTGCTGTGGCTGTAGCTGGGAATATAAACAAGCTTTCAAGCAATATCTGAAGAAGTAGCAAATTGCAAGCCAGTGATGAGAGGAGGGGCTTCAAAGTACTTTGGCTTTATCCGTGGATGTAGCATAGACTTCATATTCTAAATGAATCTTTATCTTTTGTTTCTGTCATTAGGCTATCTCAGAGACCTGCTTGAAACCTTGTGTGGAAACAAAACTGTTAGGCAAGAAGAAATGGGCTTTTGCTGCAATTTCTTCCCTCATCTACAACAGTGTTTACTGACTGCTGTGCTGAACAGGATTCATCTTCTACTCATTACCCCTTCTCAGATCTGGTTTGTGTTCTCTCACTCCATCACAGCTAGGGACAGACAAGGAAAGTTAAGACAACATGAAAGGAATGGTAAAGGCAGTTGCCTGATCCAACAATTTCTCAGGCTACAATGGTATGAGTAGTATAGATAACAGAGCTTTTTTGCAGGCAGGGAGAGAAATGAGAAGATGAAGGATAAGACTTGAAACAGGAGGGGCTGCTCTTCAAGGGATACAACAGAATGAGCAAAAAGAAGATGGAAGAAAAAACAATTTCACTGGAGAGAAGAAGAGGGGAGAAGAAAAAAATAGTAAAGGATGTTAAGATGACTCAACCCGAAGGGGAGAGAATTTAACTGAAGGACAAAGTTTGTAAAGAAAACAAGCTGAATAAAAGGGCAAAAGGAAAGAAGGGTGTTTTCAGCACTTCTTTCCCCTAAGTTATAGAAACAAAAATATCTTTGTTTTTGTTGGATATTTTTGCCTCATATTTCTTTCTAATGGCAGCAAAAATAATATCAGTCACTGGTCTGAACAGGCTTTCAGCAGTTACTGACATTTTAAATCAAATGCCTATATTGTAACCTGGTAAGTATATCTATTAATGTTAGTGGTATATATTTGGGGATTTCAGTGTATTTTTGTTGTTGTAAGTACATGAAATATTAGTAATTGCTTGAGTCTCAAAATATTGACAAGATCAAACTAGAACCCTTTTCCAGTCAAAGCATTTCTGTCTTTACTCAGCCAATTAGTGGGTAGTTGATGACTGTGGTGTCCCATAAGATGCAGTATCAGCAAGGATTGCTCTGACAAAAACATATATGCATTTCCATGTAAGCAGGGAATCTGATACACATGAGTGGAATAGATGTACCTTGAATAGGTAGCCAGCAAATACTCTGGATGCACATGAGTCCCAGGTGCTGAACACACAGTAGGCATGCTTTAGAGCAAATCTGTCAATGAGTTGTGTTCATTTCTTGGTGGAGCATGGAAATCAAGAGGTCTTCATAAATTGTAGCCCAGGATGCTTTATATTTGGAAGTTCAAACAAACTGATGGCACCTTTATTTTTTTTTTCTTCCTGTACAGAATTTCCAGAGTGAATGCTCCTAAGGAAACCTGGGGAAAATCGCCTACACAGAAACCTGGATGCATATTTAGTCCTACATGTGGGGACTTACAGAGAAAATTCTAATTGACTGATAGAACTCAGTTTATAGGATTTGTCCATGTGATAGCATTTATGTTCATTAGATAGAGACCCTTTGATCCTGGATTTAGCATGGAAATTCTTGATACAAGAAGAAAAGAGAACTGTGGCTTAGAAATATTCTGACATAACACATCTTTCTTGCTTCCTGCTTACTTCCATCTTCTTTCTTGCTTTCTAAAATACTTTCCCTGTGTTCAACTTAAATCCAGAAAATGGAAAATGTATCAAAATAACTGTATTGTTCTGCTGAAGTGGAGCTGTAATTCTGCAGCACAAATCTGAGGATTGCCTAAGGCTTTTTTCCTATGCTTGTTTCAAATATGTTTTGGGGTTTGTTTAAAGGCATTTAAACAGAAAGGTAGCTTTCCACACCACTGTGGTATACTTACCTTGTGCAACAATACACTATCAGCTCATAGGAGCAGCCACATAAGATTTTGTTACTCAGAAAAGAGAAGCATTTAACATTTTACTTCAACCTAGTAGCAATTCTGTGAGTCTTCTACTCCTAAATTCCTTAGGTAAGTTTTTCACTGTGTAAAAGCTACAGATTCAGAAGATGTAGCTTAACTTCCACCTTTCTGTTTGACTGAACATACCCAATTATGGCAAGAAATCATTTCAAGGAAATAAACATCTTGACACAAAAGAAATTTGGTGCAAAATGATCTACTTGATAAAGCACCTGTAAGTACAGGATTTGCAGATCAAGAGCTCTCTTTGTTTTGTGCAGTTAAATATTTTGCTGTAAATGTGGATGCCAATTCTTTTCACTCGCAGGGCATTTTCCTTCTGATTCCCATTTGATATGAATTAAGCTGACATTTATTTCCATATAACCTTGTGCACCCTGGTTTTTGTACTATAGCAAGTGAAAACTAGAGTGTGGAAAAACATCCATCAAAAAACATTCCTTTTTTCTTCATGTCTCTTATCTGCTTTCTACCTACGAAATCTGTGAATTCCTGTGCTGTAAAGCCAATAGCTCCATCCAGCAACAATGTCAATCAATAAGACTCCAGGCTAGAAAAATATCTGAGTATCACAGATTTTGTGTTAGTTTCTACTCCCACTCATTAGTTTCCAAGTAATCCATCTTTCCACCTGTTTCATATTTGTTTCTCTGATGCCCTAACAAGACCCTCAGGAAAAATACTTGAAGCTGAAAGTGCTGAGTCTCGGTTGTTCTTGCTGGTTTTTATAAGTTGTCTGACAGAATAGATTGCTATGGGGAAAATGCTGATTTAACATAATTTAAATTAATAATATTAACCGAATGAAAATCTACTTCCTCAGGAGACAACTTACCTCTCTGAACTCCCCTTTCTTCATAACCGTACTACCAGGTGCAGGTTTGATAGTCATTTCCAAGTTACATTGACACCAATTTTCCTTCTTTTTAGACCCTATTAGGGAACTAGAGATTTCAGAGCTTCTGAGCATGATGTTTACCACCTGACTAATTTTATCAGTTGCCTGCCAGGAGACCTTAAGGCTTCCTTTGTTAATTAGAAAACCTGATGACCGATCCTCTTTATTAGCTGGCTCAAGATCTTACTGGTAAGCCAAGGCGACCAATCAGCCTGAATGCCCAAATTCTCATTTTGGTTCCAAAATTTCCTGCCTTTTATAAATGCCTTCCCCATGGAAAGTATACTGCTTCTCATCCAAAGGAGATAAGTTACATGTGAGAATAAGTTGCAGTTTTTTTAAATTTCAGGATTTAGAAAATAATTTATAAAATGCAAGTTCTGTGAAGGCTCAATTCAGGCTGCATTTTTGCAAGGTGTTCTGTCTGATGCTATATCCCTTCTTTGTTATGTAGACATGAATCCTAACTGTTTAATAGCCCATAGAAGTAAAATATATGTCTTTGCAACCCTATGATTAAAATTATTTCTTCCTGCCTGGCTTTTGGTGAGATTCAATTGGGTTTGCATATCAGCTCTTCACTGAATTTTCAGAAGACAGGTATCATTTAATAAAATCTCTATGTTTCAAACCCTTAGTCTGAAGTCCCACAAATTTAAGGAATATGCTTTTGACACCTTTTGGCTAAAACAGAGTAGAACCTTGCTGGAGATCCAGGTGGAGATGAGCCTAAGGTGGGGGGAGTTTCTGCCAATACTTCCTGGCAACTGAAGTCAAAAAAAGTCAGTGGAAAGGCCAGTTTTGCATGCACTTTGGTGAATCTGGGGCTGTTCAGATTTCGTTAAAATTCAGTCTTATTTGGGGTGTAAATGCTTTAGTATCTAACTGTGAATTCTCTTGGACAACTGAGTAAGGATATTTGGATAAGTAAAAGGAAAGGCACAGTACAACAAAAGAGGGCTCTTCATGGTTAATTCAGGAACAAAGACTTCTTTGGAATGTTGCATGCAAATAATTTCTCCACTAACACCACATATGTATTTCGGACAGGGCTAAGCAGCAATGAACTGTCACAAGTGAAGTTATAAGACTGTGAGCTGAAACATGTCAAGTTGCAGCAGCAAAGGGTGATAGTGTCCCCAAAGCAATGATCTCATGCTGATCAGATGTACTCAGAATTCTGAGTTTAATTCCATAATTTTCATGCAATTCACATGATCAGACCTTCTTGTGCTAATTTTGGTGTCCCCTGAGGCTGAGATATGCAACATCTTCTTGTCTAGGTGATGGACTGCAAAGAACACTCAGAAATAACAGCTGAGATGCAATCCTCATGAGATTCACCTCTCAGCTAAATCCAGTGGCTGGCTAGGTCAGCATGGAACCTCTAGTCTGGGGGAAAAGAAAGCATGACACCACAAAACACTTGTGATTTAAATACTTACACCATAGCTGGCTTTCAAACACTGCATCACCTACTTAAGGGCAGATGAAACTAAATCACTTCCCCCCAGTTCTTCCCCCTCCATACACTGAAGCTGTCTGAGCAAGGATGCAATAATTCATAGACCACTTCCGAGGGTTCATGGTTTCAGAAATATCTCAGTCCCCTTCTTGCTGTTTTTTGGGAGATCTGTCTAGTCAAATGTAACCTGAGATATGTCAGAGGATATTGAAATCTTAGAAACACAGGAGATCAAGTACATAACAGTGTTGAGCAGAAACCTATCTGTTTCAGAGACAGAAAATCTGAAAATATACCTGGTTAAAGAAAATTATAGATCATAACTTGGCAGTTGAATCTGGACATTTTCTAAGCTAAAACTGTTTGAGGAACACAACTTCATTGAATGGGTTTTGTTCTTTGAAGGCTCAAGTTTGAAAGTTAGGTTTTATCAACAAAATGAGACCATCATGTCTAGAAATAGTCCTGTGACTTTAAAGATCACTTTTGCAAACACAGCATTGATTGTCTATAAGCTGTTAGACCATATTTCTACTTACAAGGGCCAGTTAGAATCTCAAGTCTATTTTTCCCTTTTAAAATGAATATTTATTGATACAATCCTATATCTCTAATTTTGTTGCTGAAACATCAAAGTATTTCTAATGAGATTTTATATAACTGCCTCTCATGACACAAACTTTAACACATGACACAAATTGCCTAAGCATGAAACAATGTGCTAAGCAAAAACAAGCAATTTCTTCCTCTTCAGCTCCTAAAAGACTGTGATGCAGTGTTACAATGTAAAGCAACTTCCCAAAAGTACTTCCAAGACTTTTACAGTAAGGTGCCTTTACTGAGCAGGAAGAAGTCAGCTCCTTTGTTCTTTAGATAAATTAAGGAATGTATGGTTTTCTGTATTAAATCACTCCCAGTCTTTGCAAGTACTTAAAGGAAGACATTAATGCTGCAGTTTCAAGAGTATTTAAGGATATACTCATTACTGCAGGGATCTGAAAGGAGAAAAATCCTAATACACAAAATTAAGTCTGTGATTTCAGGGACTCTAAGTACAAACAGTGGCATTGGTTTACTTAAGAGACAGTCTAGTTGCAAAATTTCAGAGATAAATAAGCTTTTTACATTTAAAATTGTACTGACCTGGGTAAATCCTGAATTTCCCATTGAAAATACTCCTCCAATAACTATGAAACCAGTTTAACCACAGTAGAATGCTGCTGTCTTTGAATTTTTAACACTCTCAACTTTTTCACAGTTTTATAAACTCAGTTTGGTTGTACAAAATCATCTTTTTCTTGAATATTTTTGCTCTTCTCTAATGTAATTTAGTATTTGATTTTCATCCTGAAGCTGCACGACTTCAGTGGAAGAATAATCCATTTTTTTTTATGCTCTTAGAATGTGGCCAGTTGGGGCAATTTCAAACTGCTTTCACTAAACTTTTAAACTTTTTGCTTTGTAATTTCTCATCTTCAATCAGGCATTGCAGACTGAGTCACTGAATTTTTAATTACATTCATGACATTTGAATTACTCCTCTGTTTTTCAGGTCTCTTCTCTTCAGAATGAAAAGACAACAGTTGCATTTGCTGTCCCTTAAATTTTGTCTTTCACTTTACTAGTACCTATTATTCCTTTTATTTCTATTCATTTATAATAGGATTTAATGTATTTTTCACTTCACTTTTCCACTGCTGCATAGTGTTTATTTACAAGGGATCCCTTTTTATTCTCTCTCAAAATGGTAATGACTATGAGGTCAACATCTTTCCCTGAAAAAGCCAACAACTTGAGTTTTATTAATGAACAGGCTTATGTTTAGAAAGACACATTGTTCAGTAGTTTAACATTATTTTTCTTCTTGAATTCTCTGTAGACTTATTATCAAGCTGATTTCTTAAAGTTAGTTCAAAGAAACAATTATTCTTTAAAAAAGTGTACATGTAACCTGAGTTTTGAGAAAAGGTGTGAGAAAAGATATAATGGGATTACACTGGGGATGTGCAGAAGTGTGAGGAGAAAAATAAGGGTGAGGTTAAGAGCTAGGTAGCAGACAGAGAAGGGAAGGTACCTCTTTTTTCCTTCCAAATTTTATCTAGATCGTAACTGAAATCTGGAAATCACCAGCAATGTGTAAACTAGTAAGGAAAGGAGAGAGAGAGAGTCGATGTGAGTGGACAAGTCTCTCCCTCTCTGTTGTCCTACATGAGGAGTTCAACCCAGTCCAAAAAACACAGCATCAGTTAAATATGCATTTATGGATGTGATTGTCCCCAGAAAAATTCCTAGGGCTTCTGTGCTTGCAATAGCAGCTAATTCATTCAACCTGCACAAGTGCTTTTTCTCACTAGAAGGGATGCCCTCTTTGAATGCAGACATGTCAAAATAGTTCCCTTTTTCTACATGATAAACTCTGTTACACATCTATCCTGCTGTTTCCAGACATCCTCAGGGCATTTGAATTGTATAGAGATGAAATAAATCTAGGAAGCAGGAGAATCACTCACAGACAACTTCAGCGAGGTAATGAACATGTGGATGAATGCCTTTTCCTAGCTGTACCAAAGCATCCAAAATATGACATTTCTCAGCAGACAATATTTCTATAAATTGTTCATATGATGCAAAGTCTTACTGGGTTGTTAACACTTCACAAAAAAAAGCACTAATGCCTATCAGTGGCTTCCATTTAATAAAATTTTGTCTTTCAACTTCTCTATAAAGGCATTATTAGGTTTTTCTATAATCATCAATGGAAAATATCAGTATTTTGGAATGAAATCTGATTGAAAACTAGATCTAAGACTTACCTAATTGATGCATTGTATTGCGGCATCCAAATATGGAGATCTCATATATTAATTCGTTCCACAGAAAAAATCCTCACACTTTCTATGAGAACCACACACACAGTTTTTGTTTAAAAAAATGTATAGTAAAACCAATTATACATGGAGAAATAGTTTTGACATAAAATATTGATCAGTCCTATTTATCCATTATTCACACTGAATGTTAATGGGATATAGCTGGAAAAAGTACTGTGTCTGAATTTGCTATCTTTACTAATAAGATTATGCAGCTCTAAACCTTAGTGATCCATAATACTCAGGTCTCTGCTAGTTTCCCCATGGAAATGAGTTTTGACCTCCAAGGATCATTAGAGACTTTGAGTGTTTGCTAATGACAAAGTACTCTTAATGTATATTCTATCAGATGTGTTGCCCAGTTATTTCTTTGAATTCAAATATTTGCTCATACTTGAATGTAGCCATTGGTAATAAAATAATTCTAACCACAATGCTAATATAAAACCATTCTGGAAGGAAATTTTCCTTCCACTTCAGGGATAGCAAAAAATGCTTTACCTCCAGTTAAGATTCTGATAAATTGTACATATATTTTGTGATTACTGCATTTCTATAGGAGACAATCAAGTTAGAAAATGGTGGAACAAGATTGCTGGTTTTTGGTTTTTTTTTTTTTGTTTTTTTTTTTTACAGCCATCTTTTGTGTTTTTACTGTAGTTCTTTATCACACAATCCCTTGGTAATCTTTTACAGGAGTTGTGCTTCATTCAAGAAGAATGAAGACTGTAGTGTGGAATGAATCACAGATTTATAATAGCTAACGTCATTAGACAGAGGACTGTTGCCTTCTTTGCTAGAAATCGGGGATAAGTAATTTACAAAGCAGGTGATTTTGTGGTTATAGTAGTATTTTGGGATCTGGATAAAAACTCCAGCATTTTCTCAAGTACTTGATAGTAGTCACTTTTTTTCCTGCAACTTAGCTTCTGAAATGCATGAAATTAATTGATAGGGTCTTATAAAAAATAAATTGATTGATCTTTGTGGAAAATTCCTTTGGATCAATATACAGTGGTGAATCCTAGGTGTAAGTGAACAGTTTTGTATTTAGGGCAGAAACTTGAAGGATGAGCTGTAAATAATACATGGTAATGCATCTTCACTGAGGATAGAAACCATTTTTAATGCTGTAATTTCTCATTCACTGCCACTATTTACACTGTGCCCTGAATGAAAGAGGAGTTCTGTGGAAAGAGCAATATGCAGTCAGAAACTTGAAATCTGTGTTAGTAAACACAGGGGGAATTAAAGTTGACCAGATCATCTGACTGAAGTTGACTCACATCCACCCACCATGCTTTACAGGGAAAGCAAACATATGCTTCTTTGAACTCATGAATATATAAATATCTTTAGTGTTCTCTTATGTAATTGGTTCCACAATCTGCCAAGGAGTGTATTAAAATTTTTTACCCCTTTAGCAGATTTAATGAGTGAAGCAACGAAGATTCTTTTCATGGATGACCAAAAATTGTATTCAGAATTCTGAATTATCTCAGTGTCCTTTCAAATTTTATTAAATCTTCCATCTGCCTACCACAGAGTCAGTTTACACATGAGTTTCGTTCACTTCAGAACCACACTTGGTGCTGGTTTTTTTGCAGACATACAATATTGACAAGTATGACAGAATTTCCTCTTGTGCCTCTTCCAACAGATGGATTCTGCTTTTAACATAAATTCTTAATTAATAAATGCATGTCTTTGCAAATTTTGTTATCTGGATTCTTTCCTTCTCTACTACTTTTCTTGAAGAATTTTCTTTCCACCCTTCTATGACATCCTTATTCTCTCATATTAAGTTAGTTCTGTAGTATGTCCTACTCCTTTGTGTACAGGTCACTCCTGAAAGAGTTATTTCATAAAAATAGGTTATTTCATAAAAAGCAGTTTTAAAGAAAAGCCTTATCTTGTCCATAAGAACCAATAATTTCTAATATGGACCTATTCAAAGCATCTTATTGAAATCCAAATATGTCACATTTATCCCAATTCCTGATCTAGATTTTAAAAAATGCAATAATTTTATAAAAAACAAATAAAATTATTGGATGTCTTGCACAGTCTATTTTCTGTAAATTCAGATTTTACCTTATTTTTTAGCTTTCTAATGCTGAAAAAAAACCCAAGCAAACCAAAATGCAACAGCAAAAAACCCGTAAAAATAACATTCCCACTATTTCAAACCCTACTAAGAATCTTACATGAATCGTAGTACAATTTATTTGACACTTTTTCCTGCTGGTTTATTGCATGTGTATGTGTCTTTAACATACTGGTATGTTCCATCACAGTCCCTTCAGTTTACATCTGATCCTCTTTCAAAAGATTATAATCTATTTGTTCCCTGTTTATACTGCATACATTTCCTTGAAAGTAACCTTGACAAAAAGAAAACAACAGAAAAAAAGGACATGGTTCTGGTGAGTTCTATGTCTGGTTGCTTTGCTGACTCTAATGTTGACTTGATTTCATCAACTGGAATGTTTTGGTAGCAGTTGTCTAAGGGTCAATTTGCTGTAGGGCTGTCCTGTCCTTTTAGATGGCATTTAATTTGCAGTTTTATAAAAATGTTCCGCCTCTTACATGGTGTTCTACAAATGCCTTATGACATCCATCCTCAACGTCTTTTATGGCAAAGCACTGCCTGGCTCCCCTATGCCTTTACTTATTAGACTGTAAAAATATATGCAGCACATTCTATCCTCTATGTGCTTTTTGCATGTTTATAAATACAAATCAGTTCATTTCATATTTCTCCGCAAGTCAGAATTTAAATCGCATTCTGTCCTTTATATTCTGATAAATATACTTGCAGATGTACTCATGGCACATTTTCTCACCCTCTTCACTTATTCCAACAATTTAGAGTACTTGCTTTCTTGTTTAAGCACATATTTGTAAGATATAATCATTATGCTACCCTGACTCATTTAATCACTCTCTATTGTCTTTATATATCACATATTTGCTGTGGTGACAATGCCTTACTGCGAAAATTATGTATGGATAGGCCCATGGCCTGGAGAGGCTACAATAAAAAAATATTTTTTTATATATAAAATTCTGCAAACCAGAATGTCACTTTCCTTTTTTTTTTTGGTAACAAATCACTATTTAGAAGGTCAAATTTGTATCTTTGTTATCGTTTCCAGAAATAAAACTGTCCAGCCTTTTGACAGCTACTTTAAAATAGCTGTGTAAATTATAAAATAATTTCATGGAGAGGATTTATTTTCCTCTTCAAAGAAAGAAAATTAGAGGAGAAATCTCAGTTATACTTTTGAAACTTTTACTCATTTACTTCCAGAGAACTAGAAATTATGCCCTTTGTCACTTTATCAAGCCTTGGATCATATAGAACACCTGTAGATGTTTTGCAATTAAATACTAAACCAAGAGGTTCTCTCTGATTGTCTCTTTAATAATAGCTAATTTAATGCTATTCGAAAAAGCTGGATCACTCAGTTTCTATTAAAGGTTCAAACTGCTGCAGTGGCTTAAGATACTACATGCCTACAAAATTTTGTTGCCATCTGTCTTCAAAAGCTCACTTACAACAAAATAGACGTGAAGTATGCAGATGTTCAGCATTTCCAGTGCAAAGTCCAGCAGTTTAGGATAGACTTTTCCCAGCAGTGAGTTGAGCTAGACAGCTGTATACTGCTGTTGAAAACTGTTTGCATACTTTTTTCCTCAAATATGCATGCATGGGATCACATAATGACAGCTGGATGTCTGGAATTGCATGCAGGTACTGTACTTTTAGTTTATGCCATATCTAAAGTAACAGTAGCTTGATTTAGATCTCTTTTACTGAGAGTCAAGTAATTATAAGAGGGGCTCAGGGGGGGCTCACATTATTACCATGGATCAGCCAATGGGCAATAATTTACTGAGCCACTACAGCTTGATTGGAGAGCGCATGAAAACTCTGCTTCCCTATCTGAAAACCAGAGATAACATTCCCTCTCAGTTCTTGTGAGGACACTGTGAGGATTAAAATTTGCGTACTGCTTCAAAATGTAAACCACTGCTTAGAATGAATCCAGCACTAAAATGATGCCACCCTTTGGAAAAGATAAGTGAACTTGTTCAGTATGCCAAAGAAATCAAAGCAGTCATGCACAACAAAAATATTTCCTCTCCAAGATATGAAAGTGTGGTGTGGATCTCTAAATACTAGAAAGTTGACAGAAGGGTCAAATCTCTACATTGTTGAGAAAACAAATGAGAGACACATTACAGTAATGTCTTTTGTCTGATTAGGTGTGTGTGTCTTTATTCTGCTGGTGTGAGCATATGTATGCAGTTGTATAAAATTTCTTATGAATTTTTCCTTGAAAAATTATCTGACAGACATTTTGATATTGCTGTGGAAATGAACTTAACTCCACAGTCATTCTTTGAACAGCAGGATTTATTTGTCATTTATCAAAGTTTAATATATGCAGTCTGCCTCACAAAGAGCAATAGAGGAAAGGACAGTGAGGAAAAAGGGAAGAGTGAAACAGACCACAGCTTATGCTTTTGAAATTGTCCCAGCCTTATTCTGCCTGCTCTGTTTAAAAAAAAGGATGATCAAAGGACTGAAAGTGCAACATCCTTTGAGAGTTGCCAGGCAAGTGCGATGTGATGACTGCCTTTTGTGCAGCTCAAGCAGCAGTCTGTTCTGTGCACTATCTGGACTCTCATTATCACTCATCTGTCAAACCTGCTGCTGTGAAAAGAGCTGGGGTGGAGGTCAACTTGTAAAGTAGCAGCAGTAGAAGCAGACATGTGCTTCACTCTTTGGTGAGTTAGTTGTCAGTTCTTTTTCTCTAATGCAGTTAATCCCCCCTCGAGGACTAAATTGGTGCTGAATGTTGTTTCCTTCCTTTGCACTCCGACCTGTCCACAGGAGGTGCTAAAAGAAGCCTTTTATTCCCAATGACTCCATAAACCTAAAAATCTGTGAATGAGGGATTGCCGAAGGCTCTATTCCCTCGGACGCCAGTCGGGCTGGGACTGTCGCTCCCACTGGCCCGAAGCCCAGGCTAGCAGCCAGGCGAGGTCGCAATCCTCGGCGCGAGTCCCTGCGCTGCCGGAGCGAAAGCGCAGGCTGACCACAGACCTCCTCGTCCCGGACGGGAGGTCTGGCCTCGGCAATGCGAGGTGCCCTGGCCGGCTGGTGGAGGTGCCGTTCTGCTCTGTGACCAGGGCAGCGGAGACGGCCACGATGGAGACAGCCACGCAGGTAAAGAGGAGCAAGGCGGAAGGTCCTGAGCACTTGCTGTTTATTAAGGGCAGATATAGGCAGCAAGGGGGGGGAAGGATCCTTCAGAGGCATAAAGGGCGTGCAGCCCCTTATAACTGAAGGGGGCGGGGGGTGGAGAGATCAGGAACATCCAGTGGGGAACGGGGTAAGGGGAGACAGGATAGGGTAAGTCAAATGTCCATCAACCTGGGGGGGAGTGGGGAAGGGACAACCAATGGGGGGACAACCGTGGGGAGAACAAAGAAGAACTTTCCAGAAAAGAGGGGGGGGTCAGGCATCAATCAAATTACATAACTGGGGTAACACAAAACTTTTAACCAATCAGAACTTATAAAAACTTTACAGTCTCTGGGGAGAGGAGCAGAGGGATTAGACTGGGAGATTGTCATCCCCATCTGAATCAGAATCCCTCCAAGGGAGCTCAGGGAGCTCAGAGAGCTCGGAGAGCTCAGCCTCTTCCACGGGATTGACTTGTGGATTTCCCTCCACAAGGGATGATAAAGGGATGTTATTTGTCCTTTTAAGAAATTCAGAATAGTCAGGTTGCACAGCAACTTTTTTTCCAAGATTCAAGCAAAACCAAAGATCCAGTAAAGACGTATCTGGTACTTGTCACAGTTTGCTAAGGTAGCTTCATATGCCAGCATTAAAATTCTACTGCCACATAACAGCAAGAAAGGACTCAGTATATCAACTAGTCAGTTCCCATGTGCAAAGTTAAAATATTTTCTGCAGAGTTTATCCCACTATTGGCAGATCAAAATGCTGCTCTGTCCTGGTGGAAGACACCTAGGGGTAAATCTGCTTCATGATAGTGAGTGTCACCTAAATTCTGTCATTAAAGCCCTATTATTGCCCTCTTGCTGATATGAAAAATGGTAAATAAATATCTGTTTGAAGCCTCCTGCAAATTCTCAGCCGAAGACTGAAATATCACCAGTAGTCTGGGCCTTGACTTTTCCATAATTACTTTTTATAGATTTGGAGGTTTTTGTTTTGGATTTGATTTTTTTTAATGTAAATATTTGAAGTTTAAATATGGAAAATTCTTTTTTTAAGGGATGTATACAGTCAGACTGGCAATTTCTTCAAAAGTTTTGCATGTATTATGGTTTGCAGGGAAAAAGTATATTACCTATTGACAACTAGGTATTCCTGCTAAAAATATTTTAATCACTTAAAAACTGGAAAACTCTTTAAATTTCTGGAGAAACCCAGAGTAAGTTTGATTCTCAAATGCTCCCTCAGCACATTGCCAGTTGAACTGAGAGTTTTCTATTAGTATTAACTACTACAGTGAGCTTGTTGGTAGGTTTCTCAAATATAATGTGCTAATGAAATTAGCTTTTTTTTAATTAGCCATTAAAAATTGCANCTTGTTGGTAGGTTTCTCAAATATTTTTTACTTGAATTTTTTGTCCCAGATGCAATGCTGACTCAGTGATACAAAATTACTTACAAACTTTATTTTGGTGTTACTAAATTGTGCAAGAAAATGTTATGCAAAGAAGGGGTCTTACTTCATCAGTACCTGAATCCCACATGGAGGTAGCCTCTAGCCTGTTACCTTTCTTTTAGCCATTAAAAATTGCGGGTTCTGATTGTAGTCTGATCGTAGCCGTAAGTGCTGTTCCAACTGGAGTTGAGAAATGGGAATCCCTATTTTCTGTGGAATACTGTCTCAGGTCCCTGGCACCATCATCTATCCATGAAGACACGTGTATCAGGCTGGAACTAGGTGGGAGATGGGACTCTACCACTATTAGGGATCAGAATTGGTGGTCGAGGTGAAATATCCTTTTTTAAAAAAGTTGTTGTAACAAAACAGATTTCTTCACATTAATACATTTCACAAAGTTATCCTGATGTCAACTAAAGCCTGCCCGAAAAGATTTCTTGGACACAGGATAGATTTTGTGAGCAAAAGTCCACAGACAAATTGCCCTGGAGAAAGTTGTTACTAAGTGCTTTCACTTAGGACACAGAAAATAAAGCATTAAGTCCCTTGTCCCGCAGGCACGGATTAGAAACTAAAGTTTCATGCATGCTACAAGTATCAGCTCCTCTGAAATTGGCTGTCTCTCCCAAAACTCTTGAAAGCCTGTTTTGTTCACATCAGGAACTGAAAACAAATGCTAGAACTCTGACATTTATCATAAGATGGAAACCTTGTTTTCCATTCAGCCATATACAATACTTCAGGGACAAGGGACAGCAAGCATTCATCTCTATTTTTTGTCTATAAATTGAGAATGCAATACATTAAAGAACTATTTTACTAGATACTTCTGTGGGCTTTGGAATGGTCAAGGGATTCAGCTAATGCTGTCTGGAACTGAGGCAATAAAATCACTTTATGGTTTATTTTATATAAGCAAACATTTCTGCTATCACAGCTAGCTCTTTCTGAGGAACTGAAGTATATAACACACTCTGGCAAATTATTGAGATAGAATGAAACAATGGTGGGTTAGTTTGGATATTTGGTCTATCATTAAGCTGAGGAGGGATTACTGACTTTGTCTTGTCAGCAGACAACAATGACGACGAAGTTAGACTGGGCAAACAACCTTGCATTTTGGGATTTCAGGGGGCAGTTCCATGAATTCCCCAGGGTAGCCTGAAAAGTAGAGTCCTTCTACAGGTGAACTTGGATGTTCATGAAACAAAAATGTAACACAAATCTATTCAAATCCATCTTATCTTTTCATCATCCCAATGAAAGAATTGGGTGCTTTTTTATTTCAATATTTTGTCCTGCAGATTCCTCTTGCTAAAAGAATAATGAGGAATCATGACTGTTGTATTTTGAAGTCTAGCACTATCCCTGTCTGTGCATCAGAGTTATAGTTACTATCAGACATCTGCCTCAGCAAATATCTCAAGGACTGATGGCTAAAAATTAGACTTTTGCTGTTGTACAAGGTGTTTATTTAACTGAATAATGACAGCTGTCTTTGTGAAGGCAGTCCGAGTACAAAATGCTTCTATCTGTGCAAAAACCAATTAATGAATACTAGGGAAAATTAGAGATATTTCACTCTAAAGCAGTAATTGATAGTTGGCATAATTTTTTCTGAGTGAGAGTTCTTCTGATGTTCCTTTGTATTTTCCTTTATAATAAAGTCATGGTAGGAGGAATGTTAATTAAAGACCATAAATTATACTCTAGTGAGAGTGAAAAATCTGCTTAAATTCCTATAGTCCTAATTTTAGAAATATTGGATAAATCTGCATTGCCTCTAAGTATTAGCTTAAAGTGTTTTCATTTATTTATCTTCAGTAGTTTTAATTTCTTCAGGATTTTATGGGGAGATAGAGTGCCATCAAAAGACAGATCTGATAAAAATTTAATAAAATATGAAACAAAAAATAGCTTTTTTGTTGTTTTATTGAAAATAAACACATATCAAAGGTGATGTGGTAATAGTCAAAGCCTAAAATATATAATAAGAGGCAGCTGAGCTTCACCAGTTTACTATCTACATGTTCCTTTTTTAGCTATGTGAATCTCTCAAATATCCACAAAAATAAAGCTGCAGTTGTGAATGCAGTGAACTATCTTACCGTGTAATTGCAATACTGCTATGGCTATGCAAGGCCTTGGGAATCTGATGGGAGTTGTTTCCTGATATCAGTTGTTGCATTTTTATTCTGAAGTTTGATACAACAGTATTAAAGGGTTTAAGGAGATGTTTTTCACCCTAAGCAACCCCTCAAAGTGCTAAAATATCAGGTGACAGTCAAGATTTCTTACACAGGAAATATGTTATTTTGGCCTTCTGTAAAGGGTGGCTGCAGAAGAAAGGACGACACAATAAGTTTTTGACAAATATTATGTAAAATGGTTTCAAATGCCTAGAATTTTGGAACAGACTGTAACTCTGTCTAGTGTCTTAAACATCTAGGCATTGAACCCTTATTTGAGCCTCTGATCAACAGCACATACCCTTGTGCATATTTTGATTCACACACAAGAAAATCATAACTAAATCTACAGGCTGTTAATATTTTATTTTTGTTGATGTTATTAACAAAGCTGCCTGTTTATGGACAAATTCCACCATGTGTCTTGTGTCTGCTGAATTGGTACCACAGTAAAGTAATAAAGATCTATATCGTATGAATGAGTCATCAGAGTGTTGAAATATGTACAGTGATGAGCACTAAACACAGAAATTATTAGAACTGAATGCAAACATTATTTAAAAACAAATCCCAGGATCTTGTCTTTGTGGTTTTTTTGCAAAGAAAAAGTAGACGCATTTTCAAAAAGAGTACTGTATTTTCTTGATTATTTTCCTTGAGTTATTTTGTAAATGTTAAATGTTTCAAAAATGGAATGATTGTGTGATCATTCCTGCAGTTCTAAATAACTGTTTTAGTTCTACAAAATGAGTGAGTTTTCTAAGAAGAAATGAAAGCAGTTTTAAGAAACTTTAGTCTTAGAAAACTAAGACTGGAATTTTCCATTTTTACCCAATCACAGATCCTTGTGAAACTCATAGGAATCAGAGAAAAAGTTCCTCTTTTGTTGTTTGTTGCTACCATTGTTGCAGATATATTGCTGAGGATCTCCTCATGATGTCAAAGCTTTTCTCTGGGTGTTGTGTGTTACTTCTGCAGAAACATGTGGGCACAAAAACATGACTTGTCCTGACTTTAGGTCATCATTTGCCAAATGGAACTAGACTTTTCTAGGAATTGTTGACTGGTGCTTGGAATTATTGCTGCGTGAATAAACCTGGGGTATTCATAGGATGACTGACTAATGGGGAATATGCACTGTCAAATAAAGGATATTTGATGACAGCTGCACACAGAATTGTGTGAATAATGATTTTTTTTTGGCCAACCAAAACCATTTGTTTGAAAAATGCTAAAGCAAAACAGTAAAAAAAAAATTAAAAAGTCTTTTTCCTGACTAAAATTGTTTTCCATAGGAAACAGAGACTTGTGATTTGTTTGAAACCCATTCCTCTTCTGCCTTTTTATTTTTCAGAACAGTGATTTGCTGATAGATAAAAAAACACCGTTCTGCCTAACAACATTCAATACCCATACAGCTAGAAAAGTATTTATTCAGAACATTAACTAACCACACAGAGTAATAATAGATACTGCTAAACACAGCTCTTTTAAAGTTAGTGAAGAATTCAGATTTTAGGGCCAAGTTACTGAGAGTCTTTTTGCTAACTCAAACGTTTATATCTAATAGATTCTTCAGCAGCAGTGCCCAGAATCCTCTCTAATGAAATGTGCATTCAACTAGATGTTTGATACACAGAGGCTGGTTTTGCTTGCCCAGTAGACCTGTTTAGCCACATGAAAATGCATTCATTAAAGCCCCTCGTATTTTTACAATAAATTGACTGAAAATAATTCACACATTTATCTCTCACTGACTCCTTTGCAGCAGTTATTAAGCCTACAGAGGACATGTACAATGACCAACAGCTTGGACAGTGCAGCTTGCCTGTCCTCAGGAGGCTCTGATGAGGTTCTGTTTTATCCAAGCTGCTCTGTCTGATATCTCGATGACCTCTTCTTGACATGTTGACTGTATGATTCTTCTCTTATTCATACATTTATTCCTTTCAGCTCAGTTTCAGTTTTCCCATCCCCAGTTATAATACCTTGCTGTCTAAATCCAAGCCACTTCCAACTTCTGTCTCCAGCTCTCTACCTCTCACCTTCAGCCAGGGAACTGAATTTCTCTCTATTTCTCTAAAATTAGGAGTTCCCTCCTCCTTTTTGACTTTTCCTTTAAGATATCTGTTTTTTGTGGCTAATGACACATTCTGGCCAAACTATTGTTATATTTTATTTTAATTATGTTTCACCAAAATAAATGACACTGCAGAACTATAATTTGCAAGGGGATGCAAATATTGATACCCTTTTACACTTTCACTAAAAATGTAACCAAAGCAAATTAATTTTTTTTAATGCTCAGAATATTTAAAAAACGTAGATGTCAGAATACTAATGACGTGTGTTCATATTCTTAACTGTAATCCCTTGATCATTTAACTTCCTTTCTGAATGTGAAGTTGAAAATATAAATAAACATTAAATAATTGTCTTGAGATGGTTTTTAGATATTTTTAGCATTCAGTCAGCATTTTAAAAGCACATGAAAGGTCAAGTATGAGAATTTTTGTGTCATAAAAGGACCTACTTAACATTTAAATTTTGTTCTTTAAAAATTTTTTTTCAACCATCACATTAACAATGTAATCTAAAATAAAACCCTTTCTTTGGGTACCACTAAATATATTTCATAAAATGTATGTTTTATTGATAAATTTATTAAAGACAGGAGCAAATTTCTCTATCATGCATTAAGAGGATTTTTACGGTCTGAAAGTCACAGAGATGCTGCTGTGGAAGCAAGGGCACATGATGACTCGATGTGCACAAATAGCTCCATCATACGAGACAGCTCTCCACTCCTTCATGGCTAATCTGATGTCAATGCCGCACTTAAGGTGAACTCCATCTGTTTTCAAAATTGATGGCTACTCTTATTTACAGGTATCCAGCTAAGTATCTGCCAGATATTTACACCACAGTGTGCTTTGGAGTCTCACGCAGCCTGGCCTCTCCAAACCAATCATTGTGTCACTTTCAAGACCTAGAATTTCTTCAGCTGCTACAAGGTACCTCCAGATATGCATCGTCTTGGACAGTGAAAAAAGCAGCAATTAATGCTGCTACCTGTGCTATGAAAGCAAATTGACCAGGGCTCAGTTCTATTAGTGATGGAAACAGTTAGTCTTTTGCCTGCAGAGGATGAACTATAGTTCTCCACAGGAGAATGAGCAACAACTAATCTTGGGATTTGGGATCTAACATGGTGTTAATGCATGCATACTGTGTATGCATTTTGAACTAAGATGTAACCCACAAGTGTCCCTGGTGGTCCTCTGCAGGACCTAGATGAGAACATACAGGAGCTGTCTCTGAATTCCCATAGTTCAGGAAGCAGGAAGCAGCAATAATCTTAATTATTAATCGTAATTAATCTTATTAACAAAAATATTCTTACTTGTAAGAATATACTACAAGTTCAAATGAAAACAGTTTTACAGAAATGTCAGCATAGGTCTCCCTAAATCGTCCTTTACTTCTATTCCACCTCCCTCTTCCTTATCTTGGTCAATCTGAGGTCCTATTTTGTTTCCTGCCCTTTGCAGTTACTCCTTAGGCCTAAATTATTTTTACAGGTTCTGCGTGTGACTGCTGCTCTTTCCATAAACAGCATATTTTGTTTTATCAGTACAAATGACCTTCCATTTAGATTAGGAAATAAGAGATAAGTAAACTCCACGCAACAGACAAAGCACAGTGTTTGTCAGTCATTCTGACAGAAGGTGTCTTGAGCCAGTCTGCCCTAAACAGGAGGAAGGATAAGATCCCTGCCACTTGAAGAGAAAGAAACACCATGAACATCTCACATATATAATGTAAAAAAAACCTGTGAAAAGTTAAGTCTGTCAGGTTTTCCTGCCTTAGAGAAGTATCCAATAGTATAGGATGAAATGTTCAGTGTGGAACCTGTAAGTCTGTAAGTCTGAAATACCTTCAGATGGGAAACCAGAGGGTGCTTTGGGGTGGGGAACAAAAGAGAGATCCATATAGGTTATTTTAAAGAATGCAAAACTATCATGGAAATGTGTATTCAAAAGAAGAAAAATATACAACACTTCCTTATGAGAGAGATCTTGGATTAAGAAAGGAGTTTCATCTATACCCCTTGATCTCTAATCCTGATATCAGAGAGTGCCTTGATTTTTGTCACAAAAGCTTCCTAAATCATGGGAAGCATATGCAGGCATGGGTTGCTAAACCAGGAGGATTTGACTGACAAAGTGTTATTGTGGGTTGTGGGACTAGAATCTAGGAGACTGAAGTCCAGATCTTAACCTGCTAAATTAAAAAAGGTATTCTATGAAGTCAGATGACTACAGGTCAAAAATGTGTACAAGGCTCATCAATTATTGAAAAACAAGGTTTAAATCATACGTAATTTTCATTCTAGCCTTCTAGGAATGGTTTCCATATCAAACTAAATAGACAGCTTGGAAGGAGCTTGACACTTATCAATAAGAAATGTTTTGGAGTTAAAAAATACATGACTGAAGTGTAATGGTTAAAACTTAAGCTGATTTGACTTTGAAAGGGAAATGAAAACATGTAAAGCAGAACAAAGAAAGGTGCTATGAAGAATTTATGCATTGTTGATGGAATAGGAAATAAAGGTAGTTAAATAGCATCTAAGTCCAAAACTGAATTAATATTTTCCTGCAGTCCTCGGTGAGAAAAACTTTGGTGCACGCTAGACAGAAGTCATCACAGCAGACATTGCTCTGGGGCAGATTGCTGCTTTTCTGGATTAGTGAGGGAATTGCCAGTCCATGTCACACAAAACTTTAATTTGTCAAGTCAGCCTCAAAGTCATATTACCAGATGAATGGGAATGTGATGCTTAAATGTGTTCAAGTAAACTGCAAGCTCATTTCTCTGATTACAGTAATAAAAAAGTCTTTAAAAGTGTTTTAGAGGTGATAATAAACCTATAGAATTAAAAGAATAAAGGGGGTATGGTGAACAACAATTTTTTTAAAGCTGTGTATGATCTTTGCTAGATTTCTGCCTTTGTGAAATACTGGGTTTCCCTGTTTTTTAGAGAATCATGGTGCAGCAGAACCAACCAACTTCAGAGAAGTTTTTCATATGATACTGCAACAGCATTTACTTATTATAAAGCAGACAGATAAGGTGGACAAGAAATTGGTTCATGTGGAGAAAAGACACTTGCTTACATTGAAAGACGAATTACTAGGCTGGAGAGAGACTACTAAAGGGAGCTCCTCAAAGATCAGCCTTACACTGGACTGCTCTAATATTTTCATTTATTATCTTGGCACACACAAAAATGTTTTAACTCCATTTGCTGGTGACTCAATGTTATTAGACTTTTTCAATGCAAAGGTGAGTTGGAGGAGACACAAAGGAGTTGGATGATCTTGAAAGCTGGAGCAATGGTAATGGGATAAAGTACAGAAGTGCAAAGTCATGCACTTGCAGACTAAAGAAAAAAGATTCTTCTATGAATTGGAGGATTATCAGTTGAAAATAAGAAAGGAATAAAAAACATAACTGAGTTAATGCAGAGCAAAGAGAATATAGACCATTATACAATATATCTGTGAAACAATGAACATCCTAATCCTAGGAAATAGAGTTTGAGGCATTTCTGAGAGAGATAAGGAAAACCCTGCCTAGAATATCATGTGTAAATAAGTTAGTCTTGTTAAAGAAAGCACAATTTAAACTGCTTTTAAGAATGGGAGATCTGTAGGGAGATAGCAAACCTATCTTATATGACCAAAAGAATTTAAGTTCACTTCAGTAAATGAAAGATAAAAAGCAATGTAACTCATGTCCAGGAACAGAAAAATATTACATGTGTAAAAGATAGTCAATACTTGATGGAAGCCTAAAATTAGAGCCATTAAATGAATGACTTTCTAAAATGTTCTTACAATAAAAGAAAGTTTACTAGCTTAAAAATACAGCTACATAAGTGATTTAAAAGACTTCATGTCATAGAGATTCTTATAACAGCAGGGGACTGGATGCAGTGAGCAGGACTTTGGGTTTGTGTTGGTTATATATCAAGGAAAGGTTGGGAAATCATCTTACTAAAGTGAAACTGACTTCATTAAAAACTGGAGTTGTTGAAATCATTCACTGACAGGCCATTTGTAAAATTATATTAAAAGAATGCCCCTTAACATTTTCAATAACCTTCCAGTATAAAATTAATAGGTTTGGATTACTTAGTGTAGTTCCCTGTGTAGGGGTGTCTTAACTTTCTGGGAGCATGGTATCATTAGAGTCATAAATACATATAATCATTTGGGTTGTAAGGGACTTTAAAGATCATCTAGTTCAACCCCTTTGCCATTGACAGGGACATTTTTTTTACTAGATGAAGTCCCTTCATTTCAATAAAGTCATTCTAATAAGGATCACAAGAGATCAATGAAATTTTCTGAGGTGCAAAAAACGTGACCAAACGGAAGAATTTAATTTACTTGTTCCAGAAAACAGACTATGGACAAGAATCTAGCTAGTTTTTTGAGATACAGAAAGAAGAGGGGAAATATGTGTTCTCCATTTTCCATGCTGGATGGTTTATGACAATATCATTTAAGTATTTCTTACTGAAGTTTAGAATGCAATTTCTAATGGTAAAAGTAGTTGAATACTGGAATAAATTATCCTAGGGTTTTGCAGAATCTCCTTTACTGGTATATCTTTTAGAAGAGGGGCAAAACCAACATCTGTCAGAAACAGCACAGCTATAAAAAATTCTGGGTTTAGATAAGGAAATGTAAGGAAGCATGAACTTGGGCTTTTATGACTCTTCAGAACTGATATTACTGTCTTTATCTCCACTTTCAGATTTTGAGATGTATGTTTTAAAACATATTTTCATGTTAGTATTCTGCAGAGTGGATATTCCCAAATAAGTTTAAAAGAGATTTTCTGAAAACTAATAATTTCCCATTGTGAAACACTATTTGTCCCGTATTATGATAAAGACCCAAACTACAAATTAGATAAATGTAATCTTATTATACCATCCTATTTTATATAAGATTATTTTGTACAACTGGATAATACAATTTTAAATGGAAAACAATAAATTTGTGGAACGATCACAAAAAGACAGAACCAGCAGGCTGTCCTTGTTAGCTGAAATTGTCTCATGTAATCTCAGTATCTCCTATCCTTCCTTCTGCTCATAACATTTGTTAAAGTTTTTCGCTTATATCCTAAATGTTGAAAGTGTATATGAAAGGTACAAACACTGAAGAAGTAATTACATGAGTTTCAAGCTATTTAGGGGAACATTAATACAGAAATTATTATTGGAAAAAATAGTAGTTGCATTTATTCCCTTTCCAGTGTCTCAGAATAAACACTGAATGCATTAATTATTTTGTCTCTGGAGATAAAGTAATTTTTGTCTTGCTAAACAAGAATTAAAAGTATTTTCTTAATGTTCAATGTAATCCTACTTTGTACTACAATTATCCAAGCTTTTTTAAAAAAAGATATAAACGTTGATGAATTAGAGGCAGCAATTATCAGAGTATATGACACTTGTTAGATGTTCAGGCATGGTTTATTTTGTCTCTAAAAGTGTACCAAGAAAAACAAATCCTTTAATAAGTCAATCAATGCACGTACTCAGTTGTTGCTGAACTTCAACAGAAGAATAAAATGCAATCATGGAAGTAACAGTATGTGTCTGATAGTCTCAGCCTAGACTAAATCATTGTTTCTCATTATTTTCTATGCTGCTTCATACCTGAAATATATAACTTGGCATCTTTTGTTCATTATTCTTTATTATTCTAGTCCTCTGACTTCAGACAGTTACATCCATTCACATATCTCTAAGAGGCTAATCTGTCCATGTGTGCTTTTGGCAAAATGCTCCTAAACAGATGAACAGATTTTCGGAAGTGAGTTGTTAATTGACACTGTATAACTGGGGATATCACTTCTTGTGTAAGAAGTCTGAAATGGCTTGTGTATTTGATGTGTTAAGATCAAACTGTACCAAAAGTGCTTATAGCTAATTAAAGTAAAGTAGCACTTTTCCATTACAGAGATTACTCCTCTCAATTTTTTTTTTTAAGTTCAGTGCATTGAAGTGAATAGAAAGACTCCCATTGTTGGGAGGAAGATTGTTCACTGCCTTGTCAATTGATATAATCTTTTTCTTTCTCTTTCATCTTTTGAATTGTCAGCCCATGCAGACCATTTAGTTGGAGTATTTCACTTTTCAACATTTAATATTTCTTTTTTTATCTTGCTTTGAATTTTTCTTTCACTTCTTCAACTCAGAGCTTCATTCACCTTAAAAAGCAGCCTTGGACTGCACCATACATATCGTTTAACTTCCAGTCCAGTTTTCTAAATGTATTTTATTTGACTCACAGTACTAAGTCTCCTACCTATCTCCATACCAGTTTTTGGGTGTTTTCTTTTTTTTAACAAGGTTCCCTAACACTCCAAATTAGACTGCAAAATCCTCAGGGCCAAAATTCTATTTAATCTGTCTTGTTTTGAAATATATTGTGCTTACCTGATTCTTGGTGCTGTGTGGGGATTTGGGGAACCATCCATTAGTGACACAGTGTAACAAACACTAAATTGGATGCTTATTTTCTGTAAATGAAATTCATGTCAAAGGATGAGCATTTCCAGAAAAATCCATGAGCTACACAAGACTGTCTCAAGCCCTCACAAAGCAGCTGATGGGATAGGTAAGAACTTACACAACTGCTTTTCTTTGACATAAACCTCTTTACTTACGCGAAGTTCTACAAAAATATTTAATTTACCCTCAGCAGAGATGTATTGATGTAAACAATTACAACTACATCTATTTCAGTGTCAGAGTAAAAGATAAATAGGCATCACAAATATCCCTAAGATGTAGCAAGAAGAATTCATTTAACCTTTGTTTACCTGTAAGATATTTCAATGCAGATTCTGACTAAAGCGTAGAGTAACTGTGTAGCAGTCTGAATCATAGTTTACTAACTAATTTCCAGTGTAAATGGTTCCTTATTCAATAGTTTAAATTCCTCAGACAATCAATTACAAGGTCATAGTGCTGTTATCATATTTGATCTTTTTTTTTCTTTTTTTTTTTTTTGCTTTTAGCCTCATTTCAATAAATTATTAAATTTACAAACTACCTTCAAGACATCTCTTTGAGTTAAACCTTACCATGTGGCAGATGATGCACGTTGGAAACATCTCTGGAGGTTTCCAATCAATCACGGAGCCAATACAGAATGTGGGATTTTTGCATGAGGAGTAGTGTGGCACATTGCCCTCATATGCACAGGTGCTCTGTAATTTGCACAGACAGTCACTAGGTTGCTCAGTGCAATTCAGGACATTGTTTTTAACTTCAGTAATTCTAAATAATTCATACATGGAAGATAGGGATAATACTGTCAACTCATTTTTCTCTGGGAAGGTGATCTGAGTAGTGAATTAATCAAGAATCATAGCACTTGGCCTTGATGAACTTCACATCTCAAGCCTGTCAAGGTCCCTCTGGATTCATCCCCTCCCTGGGCTGTAAAACAGCACCACACAACTTGGAGCCATAGACAAACTTGCTGAGGGTGAGCTCAATCCCACTGTCTGTGTCAATGACAAATATGTTAAACAGCATCGTTCCCAATACTGATCCCTGAGGAATGTTTCTTCTCACTGGCTTCCACTTGGACATCAAGCTGTTGACTGCAACACTTTGAGGGCAATCATCCAGCCAATTCCTTACCCGCCGAGTGGTCCATCCATCAAATCCATGTCTGCCTAAATTAGAAGCAAGAATATCATGTGGGACACACTCGAATGCCTTGTGAAACTCCAGGTGGATAATGTTAGTCACTCATCCCTGATCCACCACTTCTGTAATCACATCAGAAAAGGCCACCAAATTGCCAGGTATAATTTGCCCTTAGTGCAGCCATGTTGGCTGTCATCAGTCATCTCCTCATTTTCCATGTGCCTTAGCATAGCCTCGAGGAAGTTCTGATTCATGATGTTGTTAGGCACCAAGGAGAGACTGACTGGCCTGTAGTTCCCCGAATCTTCCTTTTTATCTTGGACTTCCATGACTTCTCAAATATGATGGATAATGGCTTAGCCACTTCCTCTGCCAGTTCCCTCTGGGCTTGTGGATGAAACCCATTAGGTCCCACGGACTTGAGCACCTTCAGGCTCCTTAGATGGCCTTGAACTTGGTCATGTCCTTCTTCCATGGGTCCAGAACCAAACAAGTAGAGCTCAGTCCTATTAAGTCAAGATGTGCTAATGTTGACTGCAGGATTTCCAATTGCCTCAGGGCAAACTTGCATGCTCCCAGAAACTCTTATTTACTATGTTGCACCAAAATAATATTACCTGCAGGGTGAAATTTAAATTGACAATCAGCCATTTCAGCCACAAAAAAAAATTATTTTTTCTTTTACAAAACACAAATTATTTTTCCTTTTACTAAAAACTATACAGTGGAAGCACTAGGACTTGAAGTTTGCTGAAGGGGACGGAGTGCTACTGACCCTTTCTTGTGGGAGGCAAATTTCTGGTTTTCTCTGTGAGCATTAGTACCTCCAGCAAAGTTCATTTTGTAGATATTTAAAAGCTGGAAAGTGTTGTGTTCAATGTGTAAGGGTTTTCACAGTATCTTTAGGCTTGTTAAAAACAAGTCTTCATTGTTAACCCAAAACTGAAAGCATGTCTTGAGCTGACTCTGGCTCTGACTGTGGCTTACTTACATGAAAAATTACTGCACAGGAAGCACATTCCTCTGTGGCAGGGTGGAGTGCGTGGGATATAATTTGGGAAATCTAAATTACATTCCTGCTTTACATGGTTCCCCCAAAAAGGCTATCAGTCTTCATTAACTACAGAGTCTTAAGCAGACTGAACTGGAACAGCTGAATACTGTTTTATGAACAATCTTCCATCTCCATCTGTGCCCATCTTCAGCAGGGCAGACCTACTGGAGTGGGAGAAGCCAACCTGCACTGAAGCTGAGGAGCCAATTCAGCACATGACTAAGTCCAGACTCCCAGGGCCACAGTCAGAGCACAACCCCACACTGACATGGCTGCACAGTGTGGGAGTCAGGGCTGGTTGGTGCCTTGCTGGGGATGTGTGCGGGTTGCTGACCTCTAGGGCTGTCTGCCCATGACTCTGTAGTCATGCCCTTCTCGCATGGCAGAAGTGTCTTCTCATGCTGCCTTCTGTGGCAGGAACTTCATTACACAGTCAAATACAATTAACAAGAGATGGGAAAAGTGGATACTGAGCATATCCTGATTATTACTTTATCTTCAGAAACTGCATGAGGGCAAAGGAAAAGAGAAATGAGAAACTTGTTTGAACGATGTTCCCATGTTTGGATCCTGTCTAAAGGTGTGTCACTCATCACAGAATCACAGGACGGGCCAGGTTGGAAGGAACCACATCATTTGCTTCAACCTCCCTGCTCAAGCAGGGTCATCCCAGAACACATGGTATAGGATTGTGTTCAGACTGTTCTTGAATATTGACAGCGAAGGAGATGCTACAACCTCAATTATTTTCCCCAAATGTTTCCTTCTTTAAACTGCATTAATAAAGTAATATTGCAGTACTTCTGCAAGTTCAGAGGCCATGAATTTGTAATACAACAATAATACAAATGATACTAAAAAGCTTTTCAAAAACATTTTTATTGATGTACCTGTAACACATTTCTAGTACTTAGAAGGACTGCCTCAACATTAATTATATAATATGTTGCAGTACTGAGAAAAGGTTGCTGTATTTACTGTTCTGTTTCTTTGATGTATGTATGGTGAAGGTGTAAGGAAGCAATTTGAAATTGATGAATAGAATTTTCTTTTCTGATGCTTACTGATATGTGAGACTTTGAACACCAGTGGTTGTCTGATCCAGTATCACTTTCAATGGCTGTTTTTTTCACTGGTATGCACTTGTCTTCCAGGAACCACATCAGCTTGGTGGTAATTGATCACTGTTTTCTCCTTCTTTTAAAGCATATATAATTTTTTAATAAAAAGTTATTTTCCTGTTTACAAAATCTGGTTATAACATGCAAAATCAATGCCAAGGGCCAACATTTAATTATGATGTGCTGCTAGCATCATCTCTGGTGTGGTACTGGAAGATAGTAATATTTTTTATTATTTAGTTTCTTGTGGGCTTTTGGAATCAACTTTATCTCTCAAAAAGTAGTTTAAGTGTTGCTAGTATTTGTGAGCTGCTGGCTAAAAAAACCCTATTTTATTTAGTGCTTTGTAAAGAATTGAATGTTGCATTTAGAAAATGTGGAACATCTGTAGCTTTGAGAACTCATTTTTACATGTTATCATATTTCCTACTTTTCTAAAATCTCACCTACACAAATCAGTATCTTGTAAGCGAAACTCAACTCACCTCACAACTTTCATTCCTGCATGCAAGTCTTACCAAACAGTGAAACTGATATGCTAAAAATGTTGTAGTCATCACAGTTTCAGAGAAAAGCTTGGTAAAATAATATTTAGGAACATGGAATAGCGATAAACACAACACCAATGTATTTTATAAAAGAATTCAATGACATTTTAATTTTAAATTGTGGTGTTTATTTTCCTTAACCTAATACTTTGGGCCATGTGATTAGCAGTATAGTATCTTTTAAAAGGGGTAGAAATTGTAGAAATTTCCTTTCAAGTAATATTTCTGTTCAAATGGATTTGTGCTGGCTTTAAAATCTTATCTCTTCCAGAGCTGCAGGGAAAAGTCAGGACATTATATATCATTAGAATCTGCACTCTCGTCTTCTCAGAGAGACTCAGAACACTCTGCTTCCTGAAGAGACCAAGATTTCAAAATGTTAAAGTCATGAGTTATTATTTTTCAATGCAAAAAACAAGAAGTGCCTATGTATAAAACATTTGAAAGGTATGTGGTCTGCATGCATAGAAAACAAGTGCAAAGTTATAAAAATTTTACTGACACTTTTTTTGGAAGATTTGCATAGCTTGTAGCTTATCCACCTCAAAACTTCTGTTTGTAATCTTTCACTCTATGCCGTGCTATCTTGTATTCTATAGTCATGAATCATAAAAGGCATTGAGATAGAAGTGACAAATTTCTAAGTCACGTGGAAACAATAGTCTTCATTTCTCTTGCTCACCTCATTTTCACTCTGCTACTTTATCTATCTCAGGTTAAACTCTGAACATTTTACAGCTCTGAAAATCTTCAAACGGCTCCCACTTTTGACTCTCAGAGCAGGATGTTGTAAAAAAACAACATTCCTCTTGAACAAATGGGGAATCTTTTACTTACCACTTAGTTCCAAACTTGAGTTTTCCTAAAATCTAGGATAGAGAGACCTTGTTCAAGGATCACTTCCTTTTTAGCACTAATATAAAAACAGTTGAACTGGAGATGCTTGTCATAGAAAATATCTGAAAGTTACCCATTTTTATCTTTTCTATGTTAGCATCTATGTAAATACAAATTACATATATATGGAGGTAGAAATATTAATTTAACTATGGCACTCAGTCATTTCTCTGCATCATGCTTTGCTTTGTGGCACAGCTGTTGGACTTGGTGTGAAAGAGTTATATTATGATGTTTTATTGCAAGAAACCCTCCAATGACTTACTCAGTCCTCCATTTTTCAGGTCTTGAATTTTATGAAGATGCTGGATCCAGAATGACTGATTTTACAATCTAAAGGTAGAGATCAAATGCCTTTTATGTCAGGAAAACATTTAAAATGAGATGTTTCACAGACCTCTTGTACTGCTTGTGTTGGAAACAGAGGCATTTGCTGTTTGTTCAAACTGTTTTGCCTTTTAACTAGTGCAGTGTAATCATCGAAACACCAGGATTTATATGTATCCCAGCTCATAAATGGTTGCTCACATTTATTTCAGAGCAAGCTATCAAGTTTTCAGAAAAATGACTTGTGTTTATCTTGAGAACCATAGAACAGATAAGATGATAAAATTTCAGTTAGTTTTGCCACATTGAATTTCATAAATGGCACTTAAGTACATAAACTTGTTCTAAATCTTGTATGCAATAAAAGAGAAATTCTACTTGAAAAAAACCCAGAAGTAATTTTTCTCCTGTGTAATCTTGTTTTCTTTATGAAAAAGATGTTACCGTATTTGGAAAGTCAACATAAAACTGGTGTATTTATACAGGTTTTAGATTATATATAGACCTGTAACTTTATATGCAAATGTGAATTTCCCTCTGTGGTAAATAAATAATGTCTCCCATGTCAGCTTGATATGTGCCTAGCACAGCAAGGATTTGATTCTGATTAATGACTGCAATATTATTTCTTTCATTTTGCTATTGCTGCTAATCAAATAATATACATACATTTTACTGTTCTCTTCTGAATCACAGAAGATGATCCACATTAAAAGAAATATGTTTTATTTCCATAATCATTACATCAGGTAGAATGGTAAAATCATAGGCATTGTTAGTTAACAGGTGCTTTCAGACTATTAATTTAAACAAATAATATTTAGCTTAATATCCAAAATGTGCTGATATACTTTATCATCTAGTGAATGAAAAAGAGTAGTTCTAAAATTTATCTCTCTTCTAGGATATGCAGACATGCTCTCACGTCTTCTTTTTTCTGGTATTATTCCATCTTCATGATATACTGAGTGTGATTCTTTCAATAAGTCTTCCTCAAAGAAAAAAAATGCATATATAAACTGGTAAGGCTGATGTGATACAGTGGTTTCCACATTTTCTCCTCTAACACTGGTTCTATTCTCCCTGTTCACAGTGAGGATATGATCTTGGCAGAGACCTTCTGGCTGATTCATTACGCCAATGGTGAATTTGTAGGGTCCAGGCTGTGCTAGCATAGTGTGTCCAGGCTATTTGGATAATTCCAAGCAATGAATGTTCAGTTTTTTTCTCTTCTCACATCAGCCTTCCTCTAAAGATCAATGAGAAGGTAAGACTGGTCATGAGCATGTCAGAGGGAGAGGTTTCCAGTCTGTGGGAGAAGTTTCCAGTCTGAGGGGAAAAGAAAACAAGATGATCATTGTTAGAGTCTGAGAACCTTCAGCTCAAACAGAGAGGGAAAGAAAAAAGGCAGAAAGGAGCAAGTATCAGATAGCCAGACCATGGAGACAGCAGAGGACCACAGAGAAATAAACTAAGTTTGCGATAGCCCAAAATGTCTCTGCACTAGTTCAGACCAAGACTATATGCCAAGGACATTCTTTCAAGGAAGAACTCAATAAACATTTTATTGCTAGGCAGACAGCAATTCTAAATTTTGTCTCCTTTAGAGTTTATACTCCAATGAAACCTGCCTTTTCCAGTTTAATAGCCAATATTAGAGCTTATCTAGAAGAGATCACATAAAGGACATGTTCTAAGCATATCCAATTCAAAGTTTTTTCCAAGTCAATGTTCCATCATGTTCAACTTACTTTGAATGTTCATACATATTAAGATATCAGAAACTGTCCAGTGTCATTAGTGTACTACACCACTGAAGCTGAGAGGAACAGTGTATATTGTCATAAAGAGAATTTAGCAAAGCCACGACTGTTTTCCTTTGGAATCCAGTCTAACTCTGACGTGGTTGTCTAGGATGTCTCTGTGCAGTTTTTCACTCCTATCTACAATTGTAGGCTTACTAACCAGACAAACTGTACAATCCAGACGGTCAGAAAGGCCAAACAGCAAATCAAAGTGGACACTGAAGTATAACATAAGAAATTATGTCTTTCCTGGTAGCATTATAATATGTGTAAGTAGCTTTTCTTTGTTGCCTTTAGATCTTTTAGAGATTCTCTGTCCAGAAGTATTCAGGGTTAAATACCTGACTTATTTTGAGAATAAAAGGATGCCAGTCTTTAAATAAAATCATTATACTCAATATAAAGATGAAACCAGTGTAGCTGTGTAAGAACTTTATCTCATTCTCTATATCTATATCCTCTGTGTGAAAACATCTGTCATTTCCTTCAGTCTGGAGTACATGAACTCATTCACTATCCTATTTGTAGCCCAAGAGAATTGAAACTCAAGGACAAACTGAGTCCTATTTGAATGATCTTAATAAGTTACTAATGGATATCAAATGGCTGTTATCAAAGCACTTCCATTTTGCCATCCTCAGGCAATTTTATGTTTTGTTTATGGACATCAGTCTTTTGTTTCTTGGTTTGTTTTTTCCCTTTTTCCAGCTTCTATAATCAGCATTTAATCCTATTGGTGTTTCCAATTACCCCCATCAGGGTAATGGTATCAGTAATATTGGATATGTGGGAAAAACAAATTTACTTATCAGAAAAGCTTTCAGGTAGAGATAAGAATTCAATGCAGTTGAAGGAAAGAGGAAGATGACCAAATTCTGAAGTGTCTTGGATTTGAAACAGATGCACACACACGCACACACATCCATAAAGATTTGGATGAGTGGAATTCTATCAGGCTGTTTGACCTTGTTTCAAAACAAGAGCCATATAAAGCATCCTTCCCTCACAGAAATCAGACAGGGAAAAGCTCTGGGACTCTACCAGGCAAGGCCCATCTGCCTCGGGTCTGTTAAGGGATACAGAGGTTCCTGTCACTGGGAGAGCTCCAGGAAAGTCTGACAATCTACCAAGAGGCTGCCAGGGTAGCTTTCCCAATATGTGACATTATGGATATCCAGAGGGACTTCCTGTCTTCTTTATCCCCTTAGCACACCATTTCTACTTTCGACATTTAGATTTTCTGCAGTTTATATCATAGTTGACTACTGTTTCTTCTTGCCTCATCCTTTTATATATCTTCCAAAATATTAATAACCTCTAAGTAACTCAACAGCCTTCTGTTTTCAGACAGTCAATCTAACAAATACTTTATGAAAAATAAATCAGTGGGTCTCACTTTCCCTGTAATTTTTTCTTTTTCCTAAAGCCTGTGTAAAACTATCAAAAGGAATGTCAGCACTTAATTGCTCAAATTCTGTTGATGTTCAATGAAATGTAAAAAATCCTCTCATTCCCAAATCACTTCTGACATGGAACTTCAGCTTCAAAACCATATAGCTGTTTTTGAAAATGTTACCTTGTTTCCTTTTAATAATTTTATCTGTAATAATGTTCTTCAGGTTTTTTAAAGGAGGTATATTTAAGTCTGACTAAATTAGCAGAATCAAGACATTCAAGTTACAGCTTTTGCCTTTTTGAATCATGCATGGCAAAACCAGGAAAATCAAAAATAATTGAAAAATAAAAATATAAATGTGATTTAAGGATGTGTTTCAATCTTCTACTTAGAAAATTTGAATGTAGTCTGTAGTAAATATCTTTCTTTGGGTTAAAAAGAGATAAAATTAATTATTCCTGGACTATAATTGAAAATATTTCAAATGAAAGATTTTGATGTGGGGTTAAGCAAGACTCGAAATGAACTAATGCATATGCCTGGTAAAGCATCAAGCTCAGTATAAGCTCTTTTATGCTTAATGTGTTCCTGATGCCAGCACTGGCATATTCTGCCTTGCATGCATTCACACCAGTTTTGAAGATCAAGATGAAAGGCATGAACAGAAATCCCAGCTACCACATTGTTTTTGAGAAATGTATCTTAGAGTCAAGCTTTTCCATGCATTTCATTAAATCTTTATAAACAGTGTTACTTGCTGCTCCACACTTTTCTTAAAAAAAATCTTCTCAATAATTCCACAAAGAAATCTAATTCTCATTTCAGGAGGAGTAATTCTTGCCCTTCAAAAACTTTTCATATTTTATTATTTTTATCTTAGAACATAGGGCTAATCGCTTTTCACAGAAGGTTAGTGCTCATCCAATTTCATGGGGTTATTGGTTCATATCACAGATGTAAAAAATGCAAGTGTTGGTTATTTCATCTTTTCTAAAAATACAGACTGCTGCAGGACAGAATAATGGCATTTGGCTTATCTCTGAAGCACAAATATAACTTGGAGACCACTGGTGCATTTTAGGAAAGTGGTACCAATTCCTCATGTAAAACGCCAATCTCATTACAACATTCTCTCAACTGCAGTCCTCCTAAATAGAGAATTAGTACCAACTGCTAATATTTTTTCCTTTCAATAAATAGAACGTGTATTCAACATTACTGAAGTTTTTCTAGTAGGTCACCTGAGGCCAGTTCTTAGTCTCTGAGCCTAGAGGAGATAGCTTTGAGCACAAGAACAATTCTTACATTTGGTAGATAGGAACAGGTTGAGGTCAAGTTTATAACGCCTGAAAGACTTTTTTTTTTTTTTTTTCAAATCAGGTACTCAGATGGGGACTGAGGGACAGATTAATCTTCCTTTAATTTAACTGTTTAAACAACAGGTGATGAGTCTGAACAAATCAATTGCCCTGGTTTCTCCTAACCATTGGACAGGGAGGTTTGGGAATTTCAGTCTAGTTTTACAGTGGGGTTCATTTTAACATGAGTCCTAGCTATTTTAAAGCTGAATGGAAAACTAATTTGTAGGCCCAAAGCAAATGAACTCCTTTTTCAAAGTTTAAGTTTCACTGATACTCCAGTGATTATAGCATACAGATATAGAGCCATATAGTTAAAATATCTACAAATGAGTGCAAATAATTTGGATTCTGCTGCTGTAATTTAGCCTCAGCAAAGCAACAGAGACTATAAAATAATTCAATAAATCTGTACAAAATACTACTATGACACATGATATGTATGAATTAGTTTACTAGTGACAGACCAAGAGTGCTGTACAAAATACTACTATGACACATGATATGTATGAATTAGTTTATGAGTGACAGACCAAGAGTGCATGTTTCTCTGAGTACACTGGACTCAACAAAAAAATTTCTCATTTATATTAATTACAGAGTAGTTATTCTGAGTCAGACTACAGTGAGGCCAGTACATAACAGCAGACATTACCCAGAGCAACACTTTCTGCCAGTCCTTGACAGGCTGTAGGGCAGGCTAAGAACAAGGGCATGAACAAAATCTGTATGTCCCTAGATGCTACTCCTGCCTGAGCAAGCTCAAAGCAGCATTAGCAGGAGGTTAAAAAATAATCTTCCAATACATTAGTCTGATATTTATCAGTAACTCTAAATTAATTTAAAAGTTTTGGCTTATTTACAAAGGCCTACATTTTGTAAAAATAACCCAATTAATCCTGGGCTGTAGATTCACACCCACAGGGCATGTGAATGCATTTCCATGGCATTAGTTGCCGAGGAACTGCTAACATTTCATTCAGATATTATGAGCAAAAGTGTCAATCCTGTCTTTCACTGGTAGGAAGTGAGTAGAGATAAGTTTTTGTTTAGAGATGTTTCTTTCCTTAGCAGATGGACTCCTTTTTTGTCTTTCCTGTCGCACTGCAGCCCTAAATATTCCTGCTAAATGGTTTTGCTTAACAATAATCCACATGTTCAACTTCTTTCTTAAACACTATGTGATACATTACTGGAAGTGCAGCAAAACCAAGTCTTTTCAGTAGTTCATTTAGCTAGATATCACCTTCCACTCTGAGAATATAAAATGACACTAGAAAAGAAATTTTTGCAGCACTCTGAACTCTGTAGGATGAAGTCACAATTCAGAGGTGCAAGGATATACATTTGTTTCAAACTGAACGGCTAGTCAAAAATTATGGTCCTGCGAGTTATTTCGGTTAGGAGGAAAAGACAATGATGAAGCCAGGTTATTTTGATACAATCCCTTTCCTATTATATGAGGCATGAGAAACACTTCTTTACATGCACTTGAGGAAATTAAGCACTGTAAAATCATCAGCATTATCATCAAAATTCTTTCACATGACTCGTCTCCCAGATCTTTCAAAAGAGGGGGATTTTGAGGGGGGGCGTGGGGGAAGGAGGCTTTTTTCTGTCTTTTTCCCGCTTCTCTGTATCTGTTGCTGTCATTTGTCTCTCTGATTTTCTCTTTTGTATGTGTATCTCTACTAAAATAATATCTTACCTCTACAAGGACACCACCTCTAATCCTTAGCTTAGCCAGATACTTCATGAAAGGAGCCTCACTTGATTCTGCAAAACTCTAGTCAAGCCACCCAGCAAGTGTAATTATACTGCTTTAACAGCATTGCACTGATATGCATGCTAGATATATTCATATAAATTTTATATACTATATGAAATTTAACTCAGTGATCAGTGTCTGTAAATACTTTGAGCTGTTTTAAAAGTACAGACTTGTAATTTTCATCTGATACTCGCATGAAGTATGAGTCTTCATCATAGTCAATATAAACAGGATATCAGCATAAAATTGGAGTAAGTATTCATTCTAAACACACTGGTAGAATGACGATTTTATGACTTCCAACAAAACCAGCACTTGGAATAATAAGTTGTTGGCAAAGAATTCAAAATCAGGTGCATGGACAGATAGATAGATAGAAATGTCACCAGAATAATAGCATAGCATCAAAATAAAAGTATAGTAGGGTCAGTGTTGGTCCATTCATCTATGCCAAAAAGTTAAAACTATGTGAAGTCAGAAGGAAGTGTTTCAATAAATATTATAGCAGCAGGTGCAGAAGCATTACTGCCATCCGCAAAACAGATTCAGCAATGCTCATTAAAGGTGTTGTCTTGATTTGATTTGATTTGATTTGATTTGATTTGATTTGATTTGATTTGATGTGATTGATCCAGTGCTCATCCTCTTAGGCATGTATTCGTTTTCACAGTACCCAGCAAGTGAGAGCAGTACAACATAGAGATATCTGACAGCCTAATATTAATAATAATTTAATGCTTATATGGAGCATGTTATATATTCAAGGAACTGTACAAATAGTAACCAACTAATAAAAACTAATGTTATTCCTCTATCTCATAATATTAATGAAGCATGTTACTTGTTCTCCATCTACTCTTTCATGTTTTTAGCTCTTTGCACTTGAGCATTTTATGGCAAACTCTAGAGATCAATTTGTACAGCTGAGAAAGATGCATACATGCATAATACATTTTACAAACTCCTCCTTAGATAGTGTCTACTGCAGAATGCAGACAACAGGTCTTAAAGTGAGGTATCCCAAAAAGATATCTGGCTTTGTGATGCTGTGTATTAGTTATTGATAGAACTAAAAGGAGCTCAGGTAAAATTAGATTTGGTCAGAATTTTCCTGAGAAAAACTTACTGTCAGAGAATGAGGATGTCTCAAAAGTCCTCAAATGTATAGTCCATCTTGCCTGGAAGAAAAGCCCTGAAAAAGGGCTCAGGGGCATCCACCTCTGGGTGGCCCAGTAGATTTACGGGTCCAGGGTAAGCAAATTCTCTCTGCACCCAGGGCTGGACCTAGAAAGCTGCCTCTCCAGTATGGACATGGAAACTTTTGATTCCTTGCAACTCTGAACACTTATACTTTTATTTTAGCCTCCAAGTGCTCTCATGAGCCGCTGTCCTGATTGCTCACACTTCCAGCATGATGGATCATGATCGGGCTTCTGAATCCAGCAAAAGCCAGCTACATCTGCTAATGGGAAGTATGGAGATGAAAGAAATGACAGAGAGTCCCCTGTGCCCCAGCCCTACCCTGTAGTCAGAGACAGCTGCTGCGAGGAGTTGAAACTGAGTTGAGTTTCAGCCCAGTTACTAACAGCACCAGTGAGGCCTATTTTGACATCTGGACTTTGCTCTTGACAAGGACAACCAAAATTTGTTCATTCCTACACCTCAGAAATCCTGGAGAAATGAGACTGAACCAGGAACTTTGGAACATGGCCTCTTAAGTGGAATTTCAGGTCTAAATGAAATATTCTATGTCATAAATTTGAATTTTTTTTTTTTTTTAATTTGAGGGATTTTCTAAAAGTTTGGCAGGAGATTTGAGATTTGGAGGTTTTTTCATACTGAAGCACATAATTTATGTCCAAAACTTCAGGTTACTGAAAGAGAAGAACTCTAATTTCCAAGAAGATTAAAGTAATCTCTTGTAAGCTTTGTGACAAAGATTTTCCCTGCCTTGTTTCAACCTTTAGCCAATTTTTGAAAACAGCGGTGAGGAGAAAAGTGGGATTTTGTAGTGATATTATAGACCAGGTTGGTAAATCATTGTGTTGAACCCTTGTGGAAAATTAATAATGGTTGGTACATTGACTTTGTGTTTTGAAGATGGAAATATGATAGGAATACTAAGTATAATTACTCCTATGCATAATATTATATGTAACATTTCCAGTAGTTTGCATATTGGCTTCAGTGTCCTGGATACTTCCCAGTTTGCCTAAATAATTTAATTCAGCCTATTGACATTTTTGTCTACAATTTCAACAGCTTATATTATTTATCATTTCCTGTTGTGCTGTGCTGCTGTGGCCTACTAATTCTTTCATTTTGATTCAAATTTTAAGTCATCCCTAGTGAGTGTCTGAGACCAGGAGAAAGAAAAATGTGATTCTCTTTTGGAAATGCTTACAAACTAAATTCAGATGAGTAATAAAAGAAGTTATAAGATGTGGGAGGATGGACATTCACTGCAGTATGTAAATGGTTACTCAACTAAGAGCAGAGTAGATTGTGTTGAACAGTTTCACAGTTTATTTTGCAAATAAAACCAACAAACAAATGAAAACGTTTGCACATTCATCTCTTAAGAGTTCCTACCAGTTGTAGAAAGCATGTGGAAGTATGTGGGTAATAGAGGTTTTACCTGACAAGCTGGATCAAGCATAATAATAGACAATAGAAAAATTCAAGCACAATCTTGACCAAAACAGGACTTCATTGTTACTGAAATGGGCAGATATGAAAGTCTGGGAGTGATGCATAAATATGAGAAGGCAACAGGGCAAGTACGTCCAGGTTTATATGACTGAAGATGAAAATATATTGATATGTTTTAAGACTGGAGAGTATTCTATGCCATTTTTTCCTATAAAATATAATGACTGTGTATTGAAATACAGTACATTTTTCAAACTGCTTACTCAAGAATACAATTGGGATTTAAGAGTATTTAATATCATGGCATAGTAAGAATTAATTGATGCTGCTGGAACAGGGAAAGTCAACTAAATAACTGTTGGATGTAACCTATATCCATATAGAGAACAGTAAAAATTTGCTGTGAACAATCATCAATAAAAAATCTGGAGATAAGAAGGCTCTTTCAAGAGAAGAGGAGAAAAATATCTGATGGGGAGAAGTTAGAGGGGGAAAAAAGAGCTGTATGACTTTTCTTTCTTTTCTAGGAAACTAAGGATTTGAGCACTGTTATTTTACCATCTGAATTTTTCATAGTTACTGTTTTGCCACTCTCTGCTCTAATTATGGAGGCAAAAATTCTCTCATCTAAAAACACTTGGAAGTTTCTTCTAGAAGAGACTGTGACTTCCTACTTAGTAGGAGCAGTACAGGGCACATGGTCTCTATGTCCAAAGGTTTACATAGGCTACCAGATCATTTCCTAGTGCAATTGGAGGAATCAGCTCTGCTTTGAAAAGCCATTTATGATTTGGAATTGCTCTAGGCTATCTGTTGAGTGCCTATGGAACAAGAGTGAAAATGTCCCTACAAAATCTGTCCCTCATGGTGAGGTAACATTATGGTGTGTCTTTCTGTTCTCCACTTAGTCCAATAGAAATCCAGATTCAATAACATTGAGAACACACCAGAAATCTTTCCTCTTCATACTTACTTTTACCTAAATAGTGAGCTCAACAGGTTCTTATGGAAGACCATTCACTTTATGGCCTGTTTTGGAGAAAAAGGATACCCTGTAGGTGACACACAGACAAATATCTAAACATATTGCACTTAAATGTTATACTGTAATATAGTATCTAGAACCTACATTATGCACTTCTGAATACTCTACCTAGATTGTCTTCAAAACTGCATCCAAATTATAGCTCTACTATTATGAACAAATGAGCCTGCTTTGTCAAAAATAGAAAAGACCATATACCACATCGATAGATCTGTATGTCTGCATTAATTCCCTGGCTATTGTTGGCTTTCTAGGAGTACATTGGCATGCTCTCATCAAGCTGGTTAATCCCCTCAAGAAGCAGCAAGGGTGGGTTACTCCACTGAGGGAAGGGAGCTGGGAGCTGAGGGTGCCAGAAGACTGGCATCTGGACAGAATCCTGCTGTCCCTAAACCAGGAGAGCAGAGAAGATCCAGTGAGGGTAGTCAGGGCCAGGTGAGAGCCTAGGCATCCCCAGTCAAATTTGTTGTGACAAGATATGTCCGAGGAGAAGGCAGCAAGAGCAGCCAGCATGGCCAGGTCAGGGCCAGGCCAGGACACAGGCACACCTGGGTGATGGCTCAGGGGAGAATCTGGGGCAGGGACTGAGCTGGGATGAACTCCTGAGCCAAAGGGCTCAGAGTGCCTGGAGGAGCCCCAGATGAGGCTCCTCACAGCCCAGCTTTGCAGGGCTCTTTGCACAGCTCTGTCCTCGGCTGTGCTGTCCCAGCACTCACCTGCAGCAGCTCCTGATGAGCACCCAGGAGCAAGGAGACAACCTGTAGAGAGTCTTGGTGCACTCTGGCCTCTGACAGATACATGGTGGTCTGTTGTGGGACTACTGAGGCTTGCCCTACATGTCCCCTGTCTTGATAGTTACTATTGAAAAGGAGAATTAATTTCCAAATAGTTCCAAGAAAAAAACCAACCAAACAAAACAACAAAAAAACCTCAAAACCCAACAAAGGAGGAAAGGTAAATACATAATTATTCCAAACATAGAGGTAGTGGTGTATCACTGCATCAACTGAGGCCATAATGGAGTGGATGAATATATTGCGAAGTTCATAACACTGTTTTGCCCCATTTCTCAACCTTTACCAAACAACAAGCCTCTAGAAGAAATTGTTTTCAAGTACAGTGTATCCATTTAGGTTTTTTGGCTTCTTCTTCCACTTCGTGACTATCCCAGTATCTATCATTATCCTCTCCAGCTTCACAGCTCCGATCCTCTCTACTTGGCTCTGTCAGATGCTTTTAACCATGCTTCTGTTTCTACTTCAGTCATCCCCTAGGCCTATAACAACAATATAACCCACTCCATGTTGAACGTGATTTCTAGCTCATTTTTCACTTGTTCTTGCTCTCTTACTGCATCACTAAGTGATCAGAAGGTTCAAAAGTGATCAAAAGGTTATAATTCTTTTACAGTGGTTGGCTTATCTGCCTGTATTTGAGAGACTCGGTTCTGAGCTAGGTGATAAGGTTTACGCTCATCTGATCCCAAATTTTTTATCAGCTGCCTTAAGAAACCTTACTTTACAAGGTAAAATGGAAAGGAGAAAATTGTGCAGAGGAAGGGAACAGCTGGTGCACTCCTACACATGTGCAAGAGCCCAGATGCACAAACATTTGGACCTGTAATTATAGAAGCTTGGCAGCTTTAGCTCCTTGCAAGATTTAGTGCGAATGAGGATTGAGTGAACCACATTGTCCTCAGAAACTTGTATGCATTGCTTGTAGCACCTTTAAAAATACTGAAGATGGGTGGACAGAGGTGTAAATATTTTCATTGAAAATGCATATATAGGTCAGTAAGCTGACAGTGGCTATGAACACTTGTATTAAATGAAAAATAGTCTGTCTTTTGACTAACCTAAGAAATTACAGGAAGCAAGAGGAACACGGAAATCACAGCTGCTATTTCTGTTATGTTCAGCAAACTCTCAGAAGTATTGCAACATCTTGGGATTACATACAATTTCTACTGTTGTCTCTATACTTTCTAAGTTTTTGAGGACTTGGACATTCATAACAAGACTTCTTAATGTCATCACATGAGATGCTGAGAAATATGTCTTTGTAATGGTTTAGACATTAAGGCTAAATTGGTATTTGCACTGTAGTAATGTGTCCTGGATCTGTACTGGTATATTTGAGTTGTCTTTTGATGGGGGTAAATGAATAAAGGATTACAGGATGAATGAAAATATTGTCCCTCATCTGGACTGGGTTCAGTGACTTTACAAATGTGCGGTTAAGCTAAATTGCAAACCATTTTCAGTTTAAACTCTTTGAACTTCTTTATTGTGTAAGTAAAAGTTAAAAGTTCCTACTTTCTTCAAACCTACAAAATATCTTCATGGTAAGAATATATCTCAAATCAGAAAGATTCTTTGATAACTATGTATTTGATGAATCTAGCTCTTTTTCGTTCAACTGATTTTTTTTCTTAATCTCATATTTCAACTTGATATTACTTACTTTTTATTGTTTATTGTGCAGGAAGTAGCCTTGATGAGAATTCCAGAAACTTGAAGTTCTTAATTAGATTTATTGATTTTCAAGTTTTAACTCTCTAGAAAATATAGCTCTTTGATAGCATATACAGGATTAATGCATTAGATGCCAAAAAGTGTAATTTAAAAAGTAACAGCGGAAGCAGCTGCAATTTTTCCAGATACTATGAAAATATCAGATAACTTTTGGATATTATGCAAGAAGTTTCTTCTAATAATTAAATCTATATGTACAACCATTAAGAAATCTAAGAAGACTTCTGTAATGATTTAAGTTTCAGAAGATATTAAAATATACAAAAATTATATTAAAATAAAAGCATGACATTTTTTAGGAACTATTCACCACATCTGCTTTAATAATTTGTATATACGTGAATAATATATTTTCTTCCAAGAAATCGAAAAATTTCTGTATGGTAATTTCATACATAAAATCCTTTTTAAAGTAAGAATATTTAAAATGTAGACATCCAGCATATATCCAGATTTTCTCCCTGCTTTAGTGGCCTTCTAAAGCTGGATCTTAACATGTTAAAGCCCATTAGATTTCTTGAAGCCTTGGCACTTCTTCGGCATGTGTTGATATCATCAGCCTGTAACACACAGAATAAGGAAGCTCCATTTCCAGCCCCAGGGAAGAGTGATTATGAATTCAATATGCCAGCAGAGAAATTCAAACACAGGTCAAGTATCCTGTATCCTATTAGTGTGTTGGATTGCTATAAGCCATCTGGGGCTTTTTTTGAGTCATCTCAGCTCAACTTTAGGAGAGCTTTCAGACACATCTGTTTTTGTGGTTCAAACTTTAAAAAAGACAATTAAAAAAAAAAAAAAAGATTTTATAAATCACACACAGTAACATCTATGTTTCAGGGGAACCAAGGCAGCAAAACTCTGTCCATACAGAGATAAGATGCAAATATCAGATATCTTCAGAGCAGTGAAAGCTTCACCAGATTAATCCAGTAACAAAAGTTAGATTGGAACAGGACAGAACATTCCAACCTGTCAATCACTGAGAAAATATTCCTTCAAAGTTATTGAAATCAGTGTCAAAATGAATTAATCATAGTGGTACCAAGGCACCATCTTTGCTCTTTGTAATAGTCTTTGTTTTAAATAAAGAAGTTACATCAAGACATGAGAGGAACAGAGAACTGGAAATCACCTATATAGTTACCATATGAAGTTCCCAAGGGATTGAATGCTTTCATCTTAATTTCTGGCATGAACTAACCTATTTCTTTGTACAGCCAGTCCTCTAACGTATTGATGTAACTAACCAAAGAATCAGCTTTACTGTTTAGATTCACATTGCAAAAATGTGTATAACTAATTTCAAATTCAGGCTAATCAATGCTCTTTTTTCTTTTTTTCTGAATTAGCGGTGTAGCCTATAGACTTCCTGTAAACTCGGACTATATTGTTTAAAATACATTGTCTGTAGACTTCCTAGGATGGCACACAAAAGCCTTCTCTTTCTATTTAAAGCAACAATAGCATTCTTTGCATAACCTAAAACCATCATGTTAGATATAGGTCTCTCTCAGTGGATCCCTGCTGAAAAAGACATTTTCTAGAAAGATTTTAATGCTGAAGGAAACAGTTCACAATTTGTTTCAAAGGCAATATACCTTTCTATGTTTTTTAGTTACCTTTCATTTGAATTTTGAAGGGGAATAAGGTAGAGCCGGAGAAAAATTGATTACTGACTTTTTCCTTCTGTGTGCTGCGTTTTACTTCCAATTGCACTGAGATTCTTATAAGCTTATCACCCTTTGGGCCCCAGATATGATCTGACCCTAACAAAAATACAGGGAAAGAGAAGTAGGGGGACAACAAAGGCAAGAAACAAGTGACGCGTGTCCTGACTTGTGAACTGGTGACTGGTCTTCCAATTGGGCACCCCAAACACACCTTTTATGCTTAGGTGGAAATGTTACTGATAGGCCTGGCTTGGTATCTGTGCTCCATGTGACTAGTCTTCCTGTGCTTGATAAATAATAGAAAGCATTTTAACCTTGGAAGAGGCTGGGAAAACTTCAGAAAGATAAACCTCCATCAGTGAACAGTGGCTATTATGTAGTCTATATTATGGCAATGACTGATTTCCAGGTGAGTAACCTTGAAATTTACTTTTCAAATCTATTTGACTCATAGAAATCTTGGTGACCTCAGAAAGGTTTGTTTTTCTTGTATATATTTACATATTATCATTTGCATCCTCTCTACTTACAGCTCAACCTACCACTTATCTTGGAACATTATTTTAATAATTTCACCTGTAACTGTATGTAGGGCTTATGAAAAATTAATATCATTTATGTTAAAGAAAGTTGTGTACGCATGGTTGTAAATATGACTTGACATGATAGCCCTAGGAAAGAAATAAATGAATTTAACTTTCATAAGGACATCAGGATATAACACCATTCCCAACTTAGCTCTGTGGAGACTAAAATGCAGCAGCTTTACTTCAGCAAATGCTGACATAGACAAAATAATATTCTTTTTAACTTCTCCTCAAATCCCCCCTCTACACACTGAAATTTCACAACAGAGCTCTTTTATTTGTGAATCAAAATAGGGCTACTGTAGAACATGTCACGTCTTCAAAACAAGTTACCACTATTGCTTCCCATGTTAATTGAATGTTTTCTGGTTTTCCATCAACATAGACAATAAACCACAGGAACCAAAAAAACCAAAAGAAAGGCAACTTGAATGAATAATCAGGAGTTTCCAGATAATTCATGGTTAATGTGAAACCAGTGAATTTTATAAGTTTGTGTTTGAATTTTATAAATTGTGTTTCATATGGAGACAAAGGGATTTAAAAATTACAACCAAATTGTCTCATTGGCACATGAAGTCAGTTCATGCTCTATTTGAATATGTTATTCCTATGCAAGGTTTTCTATTTAAATCTGTTTTCCTAGAAGAAAAGTATTGCTAATATGTAATAGCACCTTTGTCCTGGAGTGATGTTATGATAATCCCTTATTCCCTATCGTTGGTTTATATGCCAAAAANCCACCCAGCCCCCAACGGGGGGTGAGGAGGGGAGAGGCTACATCAGAGGAAAAGGACTTTTTTTTTCAATCAGGTTTAATAACTATTTTATTTTTTCCCTTGGATTTCCCCTTCCCCTGTGCCTTGCAGGGCACTTTGCGTGGTTTTGTTAAATAAATAGTTTTTTCTTCACTTCCATCTAAGAAATTCTGTTGTGGGTGGGGGAGGGGGTGTCACAGCCCTTCGCTCTCGGAGGAGAGTGAGTTTTATCATTAATCCAGGACAACCTTCTCAAAGGCTGTGCACAAGTAGGAGTTCATTATCTAACTGCCACATGAATAAGGTCAAAATTTCCGATCTTGAAAAGCCTCTTTCAGTTGCATCCAAGTCCTGAAGGAAACACCTATGTTTTTGACATTACCCTCACTCCAGACAGCTCCAGTTCAGCTCAGGGCCTCTCAAGAAAGATAGTCTTTACTGCCTTTACTGCACCAAGCAGGCCAGCATTTTATTGTGATTCATTGTCTGTGCTCCACACACCTTGCCTGGGAACTTGGAGCTGCTAAACCAGCATTTATTAACTTGTGAGCTCTGCAGACATGGCACTCATGACATGCAGGAGGGTGCTCTGGTGAAGGGCTGTAATGCCTCCTTCCCAAAATGAAGAGTTAGACATAGTTCTGAGTGTGAAAACAAATAAAGGTGACCTTCAAAACAAAGGTAATGTGACACTACGAAATTTGACATTATTTTATTTGCTTTTAATGAAAGTTATTGTGCAAAACATGTCTGAAATAATCCGCAGAAAGCTTGGAGGGAAGAGTCAAAACTGTCCATAGCCTGCAAGTTGCTGGTAATGATCCTTATCCTCAGTGGCAGATTTATCAGAAAGAAAATTCAAGTGCGCTTGTGTACAATATTTTTGGCAGTAGACCTTGTCTTTACATAATGGGACGAAGAAAAATAAGAATATTAAGAAAACTTAATCTTTTCATCTTAATATTATCAGAAAAATACCTTCATTGCCACAATGTTAATTGACACCTTTCATTTAGTGTAAATATAAGACATAATCTTTAAAGAAATATAATCTATAGTCTTTCCTTGAAGCCAAACTAGCAACTCCAGGGAAGTCAGTGGCATTGGTGTTTTAATTTCACAAAGGCCACAAATTCAACCCAACACCACAAAAATTTCTGCTAGCATGGAGAAATATTTTATGGCTCCAAAAGCAACTTTAGTATTAATATTGCCATCCCCTGCATTCCAGATGAATTGTTTCAGTCTTTGTTGTGTTTTACCTTAAGACAGATTTTTCTTTTAGTAAATTTTAGTCAGTTTCAGAGTTTGGCTAGAGTCTGATTTTATTGGAACATGGTTTTTTTTTTTTTTTTTTAAACCAGATTGTTACAGCTTTAAAAAAATTGTATTTAACAGTAAGTGCCTATTTTTGACATGCATCAAAAATTTGCATTTGGGGGGGCTGAAGTTTCCATCATACTCCAGCAAAAAAATATTTGATTTTATGAAATGTTAAACTAAAAGCGTGTCAGATCTCTCTGGAAGGCAATTGGTATATTAAACGACTAAGAGGGAAACTAGGGATTTTTTTATCAATTATACTTCCCTCTTGTTCTTACTATAAATAACTTTGCTCCTGTTTTACATTTAAAATAAATCTTCACAGTTTTGACTTGTCAATTTAAATCAATATATAAAAACACACACTGATTTAATAAGATTGGGATTAGTTCCAGAATACTTAATTCTTCATTAGCTTTCACTGCATATAGCTTGAACATTTGTAACTCTGTCCTAAACTATTTTTAAGTCTGGCTTTCTGCTTCAAGACACTGAGGAGAAAAATGCACACCAATCCCATTTTAAATTAGTTGAGAAATACATATTGTGATGAAAGTTGCCACAGCTGGGGATGCACAGGTTGTAAAGTGAGCTTCACTGAACCACCCACATGTAATAAAAAATACTTAATCTCTGGGACAAGAAATCCTTCAATTACCCACAAAAACCTGAGCTTGGAGGTCCAGTTATGTAATAATCTATCTGCTAATTGTGAGGAAACTCTGCTAGAAGAATTTTTTTTTTGCAGATATAAATATGAAAACCCTTAGACACATAGGAGGGAAGTTTCTTTTCAGGCCTGCAAACTGAATTTCTGTGTCTGGAAGGTCCCTTCTGCGAATGGTTTTTGCTCTGGAAAGGGATTTTGAAATCTATTTCAACAATTCTGAAGTTGCATAATGAGTGGGGGAGAATCCTTCTCCAGAGCTATATCTGCACGGATTGTGGCCACATGCCAAAGGGCTTGGAAGTCATTATTGGGAGTCTTCAAATGATTTCTAGGGATTAAGTACAAAATAATTGCTTTGAACAGATCATTTCACCCTGCAGTTAATTTTCCCATGAGACCTGTGAAACAGGACACTTTGCAGTCTTCCTTTCTCATTCTGGTGAAATGTACTTGCAATACCTCAATGTACTGTCTGACTTTTTTTTGATACTTCAGTGTTTTCCTCAAATCCCCATGATAATCCATACTTTATACTTTTATTATTGTTTAGAACTAATCTAATCCTTTTCTCTATTTCATTATTTTGCTGCAGGAAGACATCGCTGAAGATCTCAGTTTGGGGTCAGGGTTTTGAGGATCTAGACACAGTCCAGCTACTACTTTGGGGAGGAATTCATCCGTCAATCATCACCATGGAAGTGAATTTCTCTGCTGGTGGGGCCATCTAGAGCAGATGTGGGCATGACAGTCAACACTCATAGGTAAACGTGGACATAGAGACCTTAGGAGACCTTTTTTCTCAAGGTCTGACATAGGTTTTGTGGTTATATCCATCCCTACAAACTGTACAGGTTGAGGACATGGGCTTGATGCTCAGCATCCCCTTTACCATTCAGCTGTTCATACAGACCTTGTTAGTGTTTTGTCATAGACCAGCTGGTTGGGTCCCACACAATGTAGAAGCTTTGTCTGGGGGACAGAGTGGCCCCCAATTGGTCTGACTGTGCCATCCTCTTTGGGAAGGAAGTGTTTAGTGGTATGAGAGGTGCCAGTTATCTGAGAGAAGGGGTTTGGCAGAAAAGTGGTTTTAGATTTCTCATTATCCTGCTCTTATTAACTGATAATAAATTGTTTTCCCCAAATCATGTTTGTTTTGCCTGTACTTGTAGCTGGGTGTCCTTACCTGTCCTTATCTTGGCTCAGGAGATTTTTGTCACTTTTTGTCTCTCTGTCCTGTTATAAAGGGCAAATGACAGAGCAGGTGGGTAGGCACCTGCCAGCCAGCAAGGGTCAACCCACCACAAGTGTTTACAGGAAGGTATTTGAAACATTACTAGAAGACAATATTTATTAATACATATCTAGAAAGTAATGATAGAAGATAATGATCACAGCTTTTACCAGCATCCATCAGTCTTTTTTTGAGCTAATACTCTTGAACAATGCAGCGGACTGCCATCACCCTTTAACAATTTTCCTTCTCCTTTGGTTTTCTGTTTTGGAAAGCTTGATGGTACCAGCAGCTGTTACATGACTGAATACCTACTCATGCACAGTTGGACAACAGGTAATAGAGTTGATTTAGACCTGCAATTTTGAATAACGGAAGCTATCTGGAACTCCAGTTTGGCATATTAACTGCTCAGAAATTAAACTTCATAAAATTGTTTATAGACAATCTACTGTAACAAAACAAACAAACAAGCAAGTTAACATTAATTTCTTTCTTTCTGCAGTACACAGTGGGACTTGTAAAATGTGCTTATTTTTTAACCTTTTGGAAAACCAAAAAAAAAAATTGTCTTCTACAGAAAATTCAAATTGTTTCTGCAAGGTATTTTAATTAATTTCCTGAAATTCAAAAATAGATTTAAACAAAATTAATTTCTTTCCTAATTAGCAATTTCCTATATTTTCTAGATCCTTTGGTGATCAGTATGATAGTAAATGGTGACCTACACAATGACTGCAAAAGATTTTCCTAATCAAAACCAAAAAAAAAACAGCACATAAACTAACGATCCAAACTGGCTGGCAAACAGGGAAAGCAAATTATAAAAATGAAAATAACAAATGAACAGGATTAAACTGGTTGCAAATGAATGTATGGGACTGTGGAAACACCCTAAAAAAGTAATGCTCAGATTTTTTTGCCGGAAGTGTCCCTTGAATCTAAAAAGATTGAGAAACACTTTTCTAAGAGATGGACTGTTGAGTTTACAAAGATCCTTTACCAGCCATTACTCAATGGCTCTCTTTCAGAGTGCAACTAGCTGATTCAAAAACTGCATTTCACAGAGATCTCAAGTTCTGTTTCTTTTCAGCCTTATTTTGATGCCTTTTAAGCAATTTTTAGGTTTTTTGAGAGTCATTAGCTAATGGCAGATCTCTACATCTTCTGTCACTCAGATGTAAAAGGAAGAGTGAAAATGGGAAGATTATTCAAAGAAAACAATTATGTGGAATGAATTTTCTGAAAGACTGATTTGATTATCCGTTTCTAGACCTTGTTCAGGTTTGATAGAAGTGACTATTTTTGAGCTTGGGAACAAAATGGTGGGGCAGGTCAAAAAACATAAAAGGCTTTGGCAGCTTGTGGTGAATGACTCCTAAAAGTAGCTAAATCCCAAACTCAGTCACTATTTGTATTTTTAGGAAGAAGGCAGAATTGTACTGCTATCAGAAAGTGAGCTGTTGGAGACATTATTAAATTGTGATATTTGAGATATAATGTTTCTCAGTCCTTTGAGTAGGAAATGACTGTGGTATCACAGACTGTGATACAGTAATTGTTGGCAAATTATTAATTATATATATATATATTATATTATATTGTAACCAAAATGGCCACTAATTATGAAATAACAGAGTTGCCATACTGACTGTTTCATTTGCTTCAGGGAAAATCTTAATTATATACGGTCATTTACTGTATATGGGACTATATGAAGCACCCTGCCATCACTAGTTGATTAGTCTAAAAAATGAGCTATATTTCCGGTTCTTTTGTTCTGAAGAACTGAAAGCAAGCATAATTAAAACCATTTTGTCTCTTGTGGTGAACTCTGATAAGTTTTTAATTTTAGTTATTCGTTTCCCAAGAGACAGCCTGTTGCATTTTGCAACGTGTGAGTGGGCAGGACCTTCTCAGCCCTACAGCTTATAGTGGGATCTGCCTTTAAAACTATCTTCCTTGGCTCCTCACTGATTTTTTTGTGCATAATGATGAACTTGAATAACCATTTTAATCACAAATGTCTGACCCTGAACATTTCTGGTACTTTGGCAGCACCTTATCAGATGCAAGATGTCTTCCATTACTTTTACTAATGCTTTTGTAAAACCTTTACCCTTAAAAGAAACACTCTCCAGGCATCTTTCTTGTCCTTCCATTAAGTTACTCTGACACAAAATTGCATTAAGATGAAGGCCTATGGTGTTTGTTACTGGTGTTGCATAATAATGTAACTATGCTACCCTCTTCATTATCTGTAATCCAAATCATTCAAAAGAAAATGTTTTGAATCTTTATTTATTTTGAAAGTTGATAAGAGGACAGCATTACCCATTTCAAGTGTAACACTAAACTGTAGGAGTAACAATTTGCAATCTGATTTTAGGGCTATTAAAGAACTAAAATTTAAAAGTTTGTAATTTAATTTGCTTCACTCAAGGCAGCCAGTTTATAGCAAATGATCATATATGTCAAAATTTGCACTCTTCAGAAACTAATTTTGTGTTATAAAGGAAGATTTCCATGATGTTTTTTTTTCTGGGAATGATTTTCATTTTTTTTCTCAATAGTACTGGACCTATTTGGAAGTGCTACCAGGAGCAAAATCTGACTGTGGGGCAAATGGAGCAAAGGTGCAGTGAGAAGCTCTGTGTCTGAGCAATCTTTTTGAAGAACAGCTGTAAGAACAAGATCTGTTCATTGAATACCATGCTACAGTATAACACCTTTACTAGTGTATGTATTTGATAAGTTTGGCTCAAACAAGACAGACTATATTATAATCAGCTGTACAAACAAGTAAGTGGAATATAAATGAAACCAGTACACCTTGATTTAAACCATTATTACTCTTATGGTATTGTATTGACTTCACATGTTGGGCCCTATGGACACAGTCTGGATTTGTGGTCATTTAGTGGAACATTTTTAATGCAATGTAGAGTATAAACTCTGATCTTGATAGACATTAATGGTTTTTATGCATAGCTCTCTCACAGGCAACTTTAGGAGTCTGTTCCTCTAATGGCCATGGGATACAGTTGGATTGAAGCAACAAGTCAAGCAAACGTAACTCTCCACGGCTTTCAAATTTCTTAACCTCACCTGAGCATCAGGGGAGTTCTGTTGCATAAGAATATTTTTATGTTCTGTTGGTTACTTTTTCCTTTGGCCAGGAAACATCAAATTTATAATTAAAAAAAATATTTACTCTTCCTGTTTATTTCCCACAGCAGTGATAATATAGCCTCCTTTTCACCTACCTCATCTTGAACAAATTTCATTCTGGCCATCAAGGGACACATATAAGGATGCTTATTCTTGAAGACTTTTGCTAGTTAGAGCAATTCTGCAACATTTCTCTGCGCCTTTGGCCTTGTCATTGCTCATTTATAGTATATAGCAAGCCAGCTATCTCTCTGCTACCCCCAGAAAACTCTTGGGATATTTGTTCTACTTTTACTGAATTTGAGGGCTTATTTCTCACCATTGTGGTATAACGCCACAATAAAATGATTTTAGCAAGGCCTGTCAAATAAAAATGGCTGATGCTGTATTTATTGAAATATGGTTTTTATCAAGTATTTTTTGCTACTGACTCAGAAAATGATCTGCCAGTAATTGTGCATAGAAAAAAAATTTTTAACAGTCAATTATTAGTATTATTAACATAAATTTAAGAGGATGCTTTGCTCTAGATCTTAACGAAGTAAAGTTTTGCACTGGTTCAAGTGACACAGAAAAAAAAATCTTTTTCTTCAGTTCTCCATTTGTGATGGCATGGCAAGGCAAGACCAGCAATAATAAAGAGTCGCTCTCCATTTCACTCTCCCATAATTCTCTTCCCACACCACTGCCTCAGAATGGAGGTGAAAAAGAAAGCCCTTCATTGATGGCTCTCCAGACAGAAGCTGATTTTTTAAAGGGCTCAGTTCCCCTGAACATGAGGCACCATCAGCTGAGGTTAAATAGCTTCTTGTATGGTAACACTTGACTATATTTTAAGGTGGGAGAGATCCGAACGAGAGTGTATTGTACTCATGAAATTATTCTCCAGTGATTTTGCACACTCGTATTGACAAGGTACAGAAATTATAGCCTCTAATACCCAAGCATGTCTTTGTGCAGCTCAGTCTTAATTTAATGGCAAAAATAGAGGGAACCACTCAATTCCTTGCCTCTTCTGCTCAGTACTATTTCTCCTCTGTTCAATTAATTTAATTTCTTTATTATTGTGTGTTGCTTCCTTTATTTAAGGCTCCTGTCACAGACTTCCCCACAGGTTTTACCACACTTTTATTGTACTCTTGATTACATCAGCTTGTGGCTTCATGAGCTGGTTGAGTGACTTTAGGGGAGACTGGAATGATTTCAGATTAGACAAGAAAAGAGAAATATGGGGTAACAAGGTGAGTAGAGTGAGCTGCAATAAAAGGAACAGAAAGTACATTTCTCTGAGGACTTAGTTCACATCTGTTAAAAGGAACACTTTTTAAAATGGGCAGTTCATATTAATTTTTCTTTCTTTTAACATACAGCTCCTTCAAGTAATTATGTTACCATAGATACACTGTTGACCAATTTATAATCTGAAAGGAGGTTAATTAGAGTAAGATTTTTAAAAAATTGGTATTTTTCAAAGAAGAGACAAAGTTATTATCCTTGAAAAAATATATTCCTTTTTTTGTTTAAGGGTTATATGTACATATATATATAAAAGCAAAGGAAATGAGACCTTATTTTTCACACCGAAAGAAAGAAGCCCAAAACAAACTAAACAAAAAAAAAATCTGTTCATATTTCTTGCTTTAACTGCCTAAAAAATGAAATTCTATGAAACAATAATAGGCTTCTTGTGACCTGCTGCTGAGATGATAATGGTATTTGAAGCATTGTTTTCATGAACAGAGCCTTCCTAGACAATGCAGCATTGGTTTATTGTAATTTCATCATATGTTAAAAATTTAACTCCTGGGGGACCCTGAGGCACAGGATGGTCACATAACACAAATAAGCTTTTTGTATGCAATTATAATATGCAAAGATATGCACTAAACCACACATAAATCTGCTTATTATAGCAATTGCTTATCATTACAGTAATTTTAAGATGCCATCCCAAATTCTTACTCTATGTACCTATGCTTTAAAATGGCCTTGATGTATCATTTAATGTTGCTGAAAGGACAGCAATATAAAGCAATTGGGATTCTCTGTTTCCAATATTGGGAAAAGCAAAAATCTCCTGTATTTTTTCCCTGTCCCTAGATACCACTGTGACTCCTGTTAGATCAGGGCTCTCTGTCTCTGGGGACAACAACTTGGGTAAGGTGAGAAATTTTGGGTTAACTCCTTCTTGTGACATTCTTTAGTTGGCTTTTAATACAAACCACACCGTTTAGAAATAACAAAGCTACAGAGACCTAAACAGTGACTGTTATCTCTGATGTGTGTGCCTTTCCTCATATGTAGTGAACTAAAAATGTCTTTCCCTGTCCACCAGTTTTAAATGGCAAAGCAGCTGCCTTTTCTAAGGAATAGGCACATGCCTTTCTTTCCTGTGAAAAGGAAGATATTCTTCAGTGGGAATTAATGGCGGTATTTAGTTCCTGTGCAAAGACTATCTGCTTAAATGTAATGTAATAAAAGGTATATTAGCACTGTAAGAGCAGACATTCTGTCTGTGGTAGACATTAAAACAAGTGTGTCTCAGCAATCTAACAGGTCCTTCTGGGTATGGACAAGCCAGACACAAAAATCTTTCTACATCTGATTGAGACAGAATCTAAAAAATAGATATTGACAAAGTCTGCAGCTGAATTCAAGGTGTTACAAGTCCTATAGGCAGAGGGTACTTTGGAGAGGAACTGCAAATACGTTAACAAAACACCTGGACAATTTGAAGTTTGGGCTCTGTTTACAGATTGCTCCTTCTGAGAGCAGTGACAGAACACAGCCTGTGGGAGGTTATGTTATTGAGTATCTGCAAACAGAGAGATATCTCCAAGAAAGCCTACAGCCTGTATTGTTTAGGGAAGAGTATTGTATGGAATAAAAAGGGAAAAGGCTGGGATACCAGGGTTTAATCTGAGCAGAATTGCTGATCACAGCAACCTCTATTATATTCTGCATCTGGGCTACTCATGAAAGTGTATTCAACTCCAAGTTTCATCTGATTTCATGCCCTGCTACTGGCAGCTGTTCAATTTCTAGAATAGGCAAATCTAGGATAACAAATGAAGGTGTGTCAGACCTGGATGTTTGTTTGCCTACATGAGATTTCAATATGAATCCCTGCAGAGTCACATATTCTTGATTTTCAAATTATATTTTCAGAATGAATTTCACCAAAAACAGCAATATAACAATATATGCTGACAAGTATAAAATATAGCAGGCTAAATGGATAAAATGGAATAATGTAAATTATATGCTTTAGATTAACCAGACTCTGTTTTACATCATACTTTCTTTTTTATAAAAAATGCTACCTTATTGTTTGAAATCAGAAAATAAAACAAAATGTGCTATAAAGCTGTGTTCTCAGATAATGTCTCTTTGCACATGACAAGCCTTCCCTTTTCCAGATCATTTGTGTCTCTTGCTGGTTTTATTTTGTAATGCACAATTTAAGACCCCAAACATGGAGTATACTAAGCTGATGACGAAAGGGTTTGCTCTTGTATGTGTAAGGCAGGACAGATTCAGATACTATAAAGTCAGAAAAAATTGTTTCAGCTTCTTGTAATGCACACCATATCACACAATTGAATTAATTCTTACTTGATCCAAGACACACTTTTGTAAAGAGTTGAGTTTTCACTACTCAGTCACTCACCAGATCACTTCAGAAAGCTGTTCCAGTGGTAATTATGCTGCTAAGCAAAACAAACAAACACACAAACAAGCCAAACAATAGCAGATGCCCTGTGTCTGCATTTATCTTTCTTCATGATGTTTCTCTCTGCGGGGGGACGGCAGGACCCGACAGCCTCCCAAAACGAGGTCCCTGGGGTGCGTATCTCCACCAAGTCCGGGCCAGGTGGCTCCCGGGGTGCGCTTAGTGTGGCGTGGATCTCTGGCCACAGAAATTCTAGCAGGAAACGCGGTAAGACGAAAGAATGAACTGGATGCCATCTCCGGGTCTGCCAGGGAGGTTTATTAGAGTCCTTAGGTGGGGTGTAGGGGAGGGAAAGGGGGAGGAAAGTCGGGGATGAGAGTAAGAGCTGGCAGCTCGAAGATGGAGACCCCAAACTGCCGCAGGGATCAGCTTATAAGGGAAGAGAAGGGGGCAGGGCTGCCTCTCCTGGAGCCAGTCCTGGGAGGTCTGAAGGGAAGACAGGCAAGGGGAACACACCAATAGATTTCGGGTAAAGCAGGGTGCATATTTCAAAACCAACCAATAACATACAGAGCAGGGGAACAAAGAAAAGCCCCATGGAATCCTAAAAAACCACATTGCTACACCTTCACATTTCAGCCACCAGAAGTTATATTTTTTCTGAATGACTGTGGAAGTATTTCAAGCATTTCTTCACCGAAAAGGTATTTGCAGACTGTAAGCCACCCCTTATCTTTCTGTTTTTTAAACTAGCATGTTTATCTAAAGATTATGTACAAAATCACAATCCAAGCTGTGTGGCTGAACAGACTTGCTGCTATAAGTATATATGTATGAAACATTCAGAGACACTTGCCCCAGCTATATCCAATCTGGCACCCTCCTCACTGCACTGAGCTATATACAGGTGTCTAACAGCAGTACCTGCTCGGAGATAATTGATACGGTCAAAATACCTGCAGATTATATGAGCTCACTATTTCTGAATTGTTTTGGATATTAGATACACATTATACTGTGTAACTATAATTATACAGAGCTCCCTAATGTTTCAGTCATTCGCACTTTTTTAACTGAATGAGCAAAATGTTTAGGGCATGCATCAAGAAAAGTCTCATACCACCTATACTACCCCATTTGTTGTCTAGTTTAGCTCTTATTACAACTCCTTTAATATCCTGTCAAAAGATTTATTTTTTTTTACCCAATGTAGCATTATTTTCTCCATTGAAGAGCTGAGGTTGAAATATGCAGCAATCCACTGTCAAACAGACATTTACTGCAGTTTTTTTCTGTCCCTGTTCTGTCTCATAATTGTTCTCAGTCTCGTGAAACCAATGTTTATAAACAGCAAATATGGGTCTGTGTGTGAGCAACTTCATGTGAAGAATAAATATACATGTTTTCTCTCTCCCTAGATATGAAATGTGAGCAAGTAATGATCATTCAAACTTAATAACTTTTCAGCTCTCTGATCCCTCACTCTGTCTCGGCCTAATGTTTTTCCTTTTAGAGAAATTTTGTTCAGCGATGTTTAGGAATTGTTCTATCAGTACATCCTCTTCAGTGGTTATAAAAGAGTCAGATAAAACCAAAGAAAGTATCTTCAGTTCAGCTGTATCTGTTCTCTGACTTTCATCTTGTACAAACAATATTATAATGAGATATACGTGAATTAGTGGTCCAGATAATCACAGAATGGGACAAAAGGGTAAAAGGAAGGACAGTGAGAACTAACGGCCAGTCAGCCTCACTTCCATGCCTGATAGGAAGAGTGGAGCACATCCTGCTAGAAGATATGTCTAAATGTATGAAAGACAGAGAGGTGATTAGACACAGTCAGCATGGCTTCAACTGGGGCAAATCATGTCTGACTAATCCAGTGGCCTTCTACAATGGAATGACTGCATCCGTGGACAAGGAAAGAGCTGCAGATGTCATCCACCTAGAATTCTGATACAGGCTGCCACAGCATCCTTGCCACTAGTGCTTAAAAGAAACCTATTCTAAACTGCAGGTGCTGTGTAAGGATTTTGATCAAGAAACCAAATGGTTTTATAGCTGTAAGGAAGACAGTGATCATAGGGTGCTACATGAAAGGCATCTGTCATTGAAATGCTGAAACAAGATGCTTTAAGAAATTTAGCATGTGTCTCTGTGTACGTGTGGGAGGGAGAGGATACGGTGTGTAATAGCAAGTGTGTAGGTAATTAAAGGATTATGGTAATACAAGAGGGAAAAAACCACGAAATGTTACTTAATATCCTCAGGCTTACATGGAAACCCAGTAGATACAGAATGCACAGGGTAAACAGCAGAAAAATTAGTGTGCATGAAATAATAATTGAAAGCTGCGTTCATGTGAGCATATTGTTTTTAATTATTCATTGCTGGAAAACTTGTAGTTAAAACACCTGCTTGTCTTTAATCTGACAAACTCTCAGGCCCATAAAACCTATTGAGGATGTAAAGAGATGAATAAAGTGGGGGATGGAATCAAGGAAGATATATAAATTGTCCTCAGTGTTTGTTAGCAGTATAAATTGTGTAGACATTCCATAAATTAGCCTAAATAATTCAGTTTCATTTAGCTGGTACTGCTGAATTTTTTTAAACAGATACAGAACGGTAATAAAAGACGTTCTAAACTCTTAAAAAGCTTCAATAATAATTTCTCTACCTTTGGTGTCTCCATCAGTTATCTTTCTGTGGAAGAAATTGGACAGATGTTTAGTCTGAAATCATTCTTAAGAGAGATATCACAAAACATTTCTTCTAATTTTTAACAAAAGTTGCAACCTCCGTTTCTGACATTGTGACAAAACTGACTTTCTTAAATGAACATCCAAAGATCATAGAGAATAATAATGAGGCAAATGAACATGTAAATATGAAAGACAAAAAAATAAAAGAGGAAATAAAAATAAATCTGAAGTTTTTAAAGAGGTTTTCTTTTTCATATGGTTGAAAAATTTTGGTTTTTGTTTTGCTTCCCATTCAGACATTTTTCACAGTTCACATGACAAAGCAGATCTAAGTTAATATTTCATTTAAATTCTTTCAATCTGAAGATGAAACATGGAGATATCTATAGCCCTGAATATTACAAGTAGGACATTTATATTATGTAAAATAAATCCATTGCAAAACTTGAAATGAAATGTTGCTTATTTCAATCAAGTGGTGGACAGGGCCCATTCTGATCTGAATTCCTGGATGCTGTGTGATTCCCCCAGGTATATCCATGTTAGTCTGATCAGTACCAAAGTTTACATAAAGTCCTGTGTTTTTGCAAAGTGTTACAGAGAAACTTTAGCTCATACATCTCCCACCAAATCGTGACCAGACCAGCTTAACAGCCTTTCTGGCTACTAGTGCTTCCAGAGAACAGAATAACAGGAATAAGGATCTGGCTGGGTGTCTCATCCTGCGGGGACCTGAATAAATCTCTTTAATTTCTCTCAAGTCTTCAGAGGCTGGCAATCATTAGCATACAAATAATTATAAAACCAATACCTTCTTAGGCTTTGAAAATTCCTTTGACTTTTGTCTGTCACGCAGCACTTCAGGTGTTTCACGTATATTCTCTGGAGTCAGCAGAATGTATGACTTACATGGCTTGTATTTGTCATTCTGCAGAATACAGATTAGCAAAACAGATGTGCAAAGCCTGGGAGAAATCTGGGTGTGCTGAATTTTACCATGAGCAGAAAGAAATCTGCATCTTGCTATGATTAAACTCAGCAGGAAGAGTCACAATAAATTGTGTTAAATCAAGCATGACCTTACAAAGTCTTAATACAGATCAAACAAATTCAGAAGTGATTTTTCATGGTTAGGCATCCAAAATACGGAATAGACAGAAATGCAGGAAGAAAAACAAAACAAAAAATACATTACAATGACCCATATACAGTGTCATTATTTGTATTGCTAAATTTGTATTAACAAAGAAGTATATTAAAGTCATTCTGTTTGTTTATATAAATAATTCTAAAGATGTTCCCCTGCTGAGTCAATGGAACTGGAAATATGGAAATTTAGATCTATGATTTTTTGCTGCCTGGATACATGCCTAACTTCTTAGTTGAGCAATAAAACTAGAAACAAAAAGGTAGAGAAGGTGTGAAAGGGCACAAATACTGCATTTTTCTCTGACATTGTTTGCTAGCATTGCAATAGTCCTGTTGTCTCCTGTGTGTTCATGACTGATTGCTGCTCTAGTTGTGGGAGATAAAGAACATGCATCCTGCCACACTTTACCTGTGATGTAGATACCCAGGTATGCAGTGAAGCAGAGGAAAAAATAGCAGGGCATACCCAGCAGTCATTTTTCAAACTCCTGAAATTTTATTGAAAGCAAAAATGTTAGTTTCTCAGTCTGAATTGATACCAAAACCAGTGTAAGGCAAGAAAATAAATTTTAAAATTGTGTCTTGAAATTTATTAGAATAGCAATGATTTGATATGTCTTCAACAGGTGTAAAATTTAATGTCTGTCTATTTAGTGGTCATTCTAACAGAGGATTTTACTTGATATGTTGCGGAAAAGAAAGATTAAAGGTCTGACCACATATACAGCGTGTTGTTAGTTGTGTTTTTCTCTTTCACTGTCCCTAGTCAATTAAAAAATACAGAGGAATACAATTAAGTCTCACTTAAAGGAAAAACTGGGCATTAGTGTGCAAAGTATCTCATGTGTTTTATTGATGTAAGTGCTTACAAACCTACAGAACAGAATCCAGAGAATTGGATTTGGTCTGGACTTCACAAACATTTATCGACATTTCTCATGTTGGAAGTTCTGCTCACATTGCTGGGCTGTATAGATATCATAATTTACACCTATGTTGCTTAAGGTTAACTGAACTGTCAAAAGAGATGTGGGTCTTCAGCTGTGTAATTGCATTTATTTAAATCTGTGCCACCGTCATTTTATTTTTGTGTTGGTTATAAGCAATTATTTTTTCTTGCTTACTTGCTTGGGACTTACAATATGCACATCAAATGTTGTCTTGGTTTGGAAAAAGTATTGCCTGATAATTGTATTGCAGTTTTCACTGAAAGTCTTAAGCTATATTTAAATCCTATGTTGTTTCCTACCCCCCACTGTGAAAGCTTGTCTTTCTGAGTAGTGGCATTAAGCAGACAAACTGAGGGACAGCATAGGATGCCACTTCACATCACCTCTGCAAATACATTAGAATCCGTGTCTCTGTATTTCTGAAAAATACCATGGCATTACAGCTCTGCTGGAAATCATGAATGTAAATTACTTACTATATAAAAAAGCAATATATTATTTAGTGTATTTTCAAATAGCTTACTTCAAAGTAGAGAACATTAATAATCATCAAGGAATTTAAAGTGATAGTGGTAGGAGAATGCAGAGAAGACTTATGCTTACAGTTGTAATAAAATTTTATTTCTCCTCAGCTTACTAGTCTGCCAAAGAAATGCCTGGGCATTCCTGCCTCCCAGCAAATGTGGAAAACTAGTTTGAATTATGGCACAGAAAAACAGGGAATATAGTCCTAAAATAAAAATTACGAACAACGAGAAGACTTCCTAATTCTGGGTTTGCTCAGCTGTTCTGTGGAGGTAAACTGTTGCGGCATGTGCTCCTCGTACTGCTACTGCACCAAAAAAAAAACATTGATAATTAAGGACCTTGCTTTCAGTTTCTAGTTTAGCAATGCAAACCGTACTCTAGCTTCAAATATGGTTGGAAATTTATTGCTGGTCTTTAATGCTTATCTTTGTAAGTGCAATATATCAGGCATCAATAAATAAGTGTTAGTCAGGCAGGCAAACCTTCAGCAATCTGCTTATACATTACATTTTTCCCTCCTCTGCAGCATCCCACCTCTACATAGCTCTTGACCTCATCTTTCCTGCATTCTGATATCCAAGATTTCACTTTCCTCCATGGTCTAACAACCAAATCCCTGACCCTTTCACATTTGTGTCTTCTTCTTTCTGGTGCTAGGGCTTTGCAAGCCCTCTCCCATCACGAATGTCGGTTTAAATTGATCTTCTTCAGTCAGCTTTTCAAACAGGTCAGCTTGTGAAACTCACAACCTCTGATAGCACAACCTTCTAGCCCATCAAACTCCAGCTTCAGCTCCTCCTCAAGGTTTTAAGTCCTCTCATTGAATTACTTCTTATTTTCAGAAGAAATATGAAACTACAGCAGAACCCAGCAGAGTCAGAAAATCAACCCAAAAACTGTTTCAGGGGGGACTGGAGAGAACCTCTAACTCACAGCTGTGCAATATGAGCAACTTTTTTCTTATAAATGTGAGATACTGAAAGTCAGACCTACATTTTTTGCTGTTCCATTCCAGCCACCTCCTTCTTGTCAGTTTTCATAAATATCTTTCTTACAGTTCTCTTTTTTTTCATTAGTCTTTTTGAACTCTCTTCCCAGCCTGCTGTTCTGCAATTACCATTAGCATAAGTGCAGCCAGCCTGGCCAAAGCCATGGCATGAATCTGCCCCTCTCTACAAGCAAGGCAGTGAGCAGTGCTCTCTGCCAATCTGCTCCAGTAATTCACATTTTCCTGAGGAAGATCTTTGGTGGCTGCTGGCAGTGCACCATCCAGGACTGCTGTGGTAAGTAAAAGGATACTGTTCATCATTATGACAAGTCCATTCCCTCTGCCAGCAGAATCACCTGACTTGGGAAAGGAAACCATGGGGTTGTCACAAGCAGAGGCATTGCAGGTATCCAGATCTAGCAAAACTGGTAAGTTGGCTAGAAAACTTGTAAAATCTCCTTCATAAAAACATTACAAAGATGAGACTCTGCCAGCCCACAGCCTGTAGCTGTTCTCAGATCCGGTCTTACAAGCCATTGAACCACATTGAAAAAGGAGATGGTTGTGCTGTTTTCTGCATGAACAGCAAAAGTGCAAATGTCCTAAGGGAAAATATGTCCTACCCATGCATGTGCTGAGCAGCTTGGTTATCAAGTGAATGGGTTTACTCCCTTCAGACTGATGACTGCCCTGCTACTGCCTTGGCTGGGAGTCAGGCCACAGCTTCCAAACTGTGTGTAAGGGAAAGCTGGGTCTGTACAGCACTTAGGGCAGAAGCTGTTTCCCTACAAAGAGCTACACATGCATCAGGACGCAAAATGAAGTTCTTACATATTGTGCTGTTGCAGGTATGTAAAGTGCTGCAACAATAATGGAAAACCTGCAGCAACTGCAGCACTGCAAAAGAAATTTCCTTGGTACTTGCTACTGATATCTGGGACAAAGTTCTTGGATAAAATGGCTGCCTTTGCTTTAAAGAAGTTCCCATTCTTGTGATATCTCTGAAAACAAGAAGTCTGATTAGTAGATCTCCTTCAGAAAATAAATACCTCAGTGCCTGAATGCTGACTTGTCAAGAAAGACAGAGAATTGTTGCTAAGTTTATATATTATATGCTGTAATAATATACTCATAAATTGGACATGCACCGAGGTTTTCTTTTTATTCTGAACTGTTGCAAAATGGCTACAAGACCACGGCCACGGATCCCTAGAGGGCTTGTGCAAGCAAAGCCAGTGTTAGCTGAAGTGGGCCATACAGGCCGCAGCAGTAAGATAAATGCCAGGCATGCTGACAAGGCAGGAGCCCAAGGACAGAGTGCCCTTGAGCTCTGGAAAAGTGCCGTGGGGAAAGTACCAGGGAGGAACTTGCGATTAAGAAGAATGAGGAGGAACCCTGAAATCGTGAGAATGGAATGCAATGGAATGCAGATTGTAACCTTTGTGCTTAACCAATGAAGTAGTGACTAGTAGACATAGGCAATTGTAACAGTATATAAGCCACGCATACAGTGAAATAAACGGAGCTTGCTTATAACTCATATTGAGTTGGCGTCTTGCTTCCCTCGCTGCCGACACTGAACATATGACATTTCAGAAACACAAATTTCCCTTCAAACAGGAAACTCAACTGCTTGGAATTCTCTAGGACAACATAAATTTTTCTAAATAGTAGTTGAGATATCTAACTATCAACAGATCATTTTTCCTCTTCTTCCTATTTTCACAGCATAAAACACTGACAGAAGAAGGCTTCAGTAGTAAGAAGGTAAATATATTTTATTCCAAAATGCAGTAGCCTTATATGAAAGATAGTTTTGTATTGGACAGCTTTATAATGATTTCTCTAAACCACTGTTAGATGTACAATGAGATGCCCCACTTTCTCTTTGATCTCTTGTGTATTCCTTAAGATAGCAAAATGGTTTTTAACGAATGTTCCAATGACTTCTAGAATATGTGGGGCCGTCATGTACTCACTGCTCAGGACAAAAAAAACCCCAATCAGACAAAAAGCTTTAAAATGGTATAAAAAAAAAAAATCTAGAAAATCTAATTGCTTTGTAGAATAAAGCCAAAGAATCAAGGTATATTTAGATCTTGTAGATGCACTAGAGTAGGTCAATTTAAACATAAATATTAAAGTATTTTGATATATATTTTAGATTTAAGCCTGATGGCAAAAAAAGTATGAAATAAAATCTCCCTTAGTGAAGACGGAAGTCTGTAGAAGACAGCTTTACAAAATATAATATTATTTAAAATATTTTTATATAAAAATCCTGCCAATCTTTGCTATCCAAGTAAAACCAACATCAAATCTGTCTGTCTAAATAAGTTAATGCAGATGGTAAATATCTTCACTGAGTGCAAAAATGGTCAAGCCATCCATAACTTCTTCTTCATTTGGGAAGTACTTTTGATTCATAGAATAATGATTTCATAATCCAGCAGGATTTTCCTGTACTGAGAAGGGTAATGACAAACCCAGTGTGGAAACCTGCTAGATGATCTGGGGGAAATTTCAAGTATCTGTGACTTGCCCTCAGAGTGCTACCCCTGCCCAAATGCACAGAGCAGCTGTGGGAGAGCTGCTCGTTTTCAGAGCTCCATTAACCTTGACCTTCCCTCCTAAATCTGAGGTGCAATCTGGCAGAGCAAAGAGCAGTAGTTCAGTTTGTCTTTAAAGGACTCTTTCCAGTCTTCCTGGGAATACAAATAGTTGTTAATTTTCAGTGAATAAGAATATGCAGGAGCATTCTGAAAAAAACAGTAGGGTTTGCTCTTCTGGTAACCAAAGTCATTCCTACAGCCAAAATGGCAGTAAAAACAAAACAAAACAAAATAAAACAAAACCCTTTTTTATTGTCATTTTTTGAGATCTCCTGAATATTTTTTGTATTTGGGGTTTTTCCCTTTTGTCTATAAAAATAAGTCTTTTTCCCTTATATCTGTTCTTCTGCTACCAAATCCCCTATTTAGCATCTGACTTCCTGGACAGTCCTAATTCTACAAGCTGGAAGTCTTCGAGTTTCTTTTTTGTCTGCTATGAAATTTCTTTTTTCTTTTTATTTGTCAGGAAAAAGCTAAGTCAACAATTCATTTTTAACCGTGCATTTCTAACACCTTGTGCAAATTCATGGAAAGGCAAGTGGGCTGGTCCCCTACTATGGACAACCCAAGTAAGATCTTATTTATGTAGAAATTCAATTCCAAGGAGGCTGAAAATCAACAAGTGACTTAAGACAGCAACAAGACAAAGGAGACATTTCAAAGATGCAGTACCTCAGAAAAGTTTGAAATAGTAACAGTTGTTTGATTGAGGAAAAAAGGGGCAATAGAAGCCTGTTGTAAAATCTTTTCTCTTTATCCATCAGTAACAGGGGAAAGAAAGGTAAACCAGGAAACAATTAGAATACATGTCAGGAAAAATAGCTTCATTTTTCCTGACAAAAGAGGCCTGGATCGAATTGCCAAGACAGTTGGTGGGGGTGATCTTGGAGAACAAGAGCAGAAAATCAGAGGGGATGTGGAAATAATTCAGCTAGGGCTGTGGTCTGTGTGAACTCCCTGTCAGCTTTATTTTATAGGAAAAAAATATCTGGTTGTACAATTTTCTTAGTCTGTTTCATTGAATTGGCTCCATAATTTCCTTATGTGAAAAGAAAGATCCAAACATAAGCAAGTTCAATAATATATAGACAAACCTGGACTGGGTTTGCTGCTCCATATACATTTAATTTCCCTCAAAGTAAATTTCATAAATTCTATTGAACTTGTTTAGACACCTTCAACCATATTTGCTTATGTCACTTGGATGATCAGTTTTCCATGGCAAATGTTATAGTAATTAAATAAAAACTGTAGGATCACATTTTCATACTCATTTAAAATACATTTATTTTGAGGTTCCTTTCTTTTGTCTGCCAGTGATCAGGTTTGCAGCTCTACCATATTCAGTTTGCACAGTTACAAGTGGTTCTTTGAAAATTTAACAGTACAGTGCAGATGATGTTGTGTTCTCAGAGTGAAAAAAATTAAATAATAAATATTTAAATGCTACTTCTGTGTTTTCCTTTCAAATACTCTTTGACCAGAGGTGATTTCCTTGTCCTCTACATGCCTCATGCTTCTTTTGTTTCAGATAAAAGTAATAATGTGCCTAAATCAAAAGATATTTGAGAAGTTGCTGAATCTATATTCACAGAATGATAGAAATATACCATGGTTCCAGTTGGAAGGCACCTTAAAGATCATCTAAACCTATCCCACTCCCATGGACAGGAAAATCTTCCACTGAAACAGGGGGCTCAGGGACCCATCCTTCAACACTTCCAGGGACAAGGCACTCACAATTTCTCTGGGCAACCTAATTTTACTGCTTCACCACTCTCACAGTAAAGAATTTCTCCCTAATATCTAATCTAAACCTACCCTCTTTCAGTTTAAAGTCGTTCCTGTTTTTCTTATCACTACATGGTCTTTTCAAAAGTCCCTCTCCAGCTTTCTTGCAGCTATCTTGGAAGGCTGCTGTATGGTCTCCCCAGAGCCTTCTCTTCTTTAGGTTGAACAACCTCAAATCTCTTATCCTCATGGAAAAGGTGTTTCAGGCAAAAACTGTAGTTTGAAAATAATGTAGCTTGATAAGATCTGAAAATATATATTTTGTATTTATGTGCATTATCTTTGTTTTTTTGTTAATTGCTAACCTTTATAATTGATAACTTCTGTTTCAGGAAGGTGTTTTAGCATCCTCAAAATGTGTATTTTAAGTATTGAAATAAAATTTTCAGCATTAACATAGCTAAGATAATGGCTTTTGTGGAAACCTGACATCTGAATCATGCTATGAATTGTTAGGTTTTTTTGGTTGTTTGGGGGCTTTTTGATTATTAACACAATGGAAATCTCTTGGCCTCAGTTCCTCTTTTTTCAAAATGATTAATTATTTGAGAGATCTGTCTTGAGTAAAATCAACCTCAAATTTATTTAAATGTACTACTTATACCCTTTTAAAAGCTCTGCAAACTAAAAATGTGGAATCTGTGCTTTGCCTGACACTCTCCTCTCCCTAAGAGGTCTATAAAGCATCCACAAGGTGGCATTATGAAATACTATTTTTCAGCATTCTTTGCTAGATCTTCACACGGTGACTTCTTGGTTTAATTCAAGTATTAACTCCCTTGGATTACAGTGTTATATGTGTTTGATCTAGTGGACAGTCTTCTAATTATCAAATATGCTTTTCATGTAAATAGAAAAGAAACCATTAAAATCCAGTCCTAGAAGTTTTGCCCATGTTAATGGCTCTGTTTATTATTTTCCACATGAGCCTGAATGAATTCCCATTATCATCTATTGCACTATCCCCATGAGTTTGAAATAGCATTACATACAGCCATAAGGAAACATTAGATAAGAGTGCAAAGATTGGAACCCAGGCAGAACTCATTCTTTCAAAAATTCAGCTAATTTTGTTATCTTGTCTTAAAAAATCTGTACAGAGACATTTGAAGCATGAATGTGCTCAAGAGACAGCATCTCAGTGGTTTTACTTTCTTTCCCTTAACTTGCACAGTATTTCACTACTGAGTTTATGTATTACCTGAACCTACCTTTCTTGATAGAGGATGACAAAAATATTATTTTCAGATAACTGTTAGACTAAAATAGAAGACCTATTCTTGCACATTCCACTCACAGATTGTTGGCCATTAAGAGTGTTTATGGCTTTTATTTAAGCCAACTGTTGAGGAATGATCTGATCCTGACCTTGTGTCTTGTATGGGAAGAGCAAACTTCTGTAACTTCAGTTACTGTTGTGGACACATAAATACTTACTTTAATAATTAAATTTAACTTCAAAATTCATGTCAAAAAATGTCTTTCCAGATGGTATCAGAGAGGTTAAAGACTTGTCAAATAAAAGTTATGTTTTAAAATTCACGTTTACCAAGAAGTTTGAGAAAAGTTTTCAACTGAAAAGTTGATGCTTGGTAAGTTCTCATTTACCTAAGAGAATTTCTGGCTAAGTATGTTTTTCTTGTAATTTTCCTCAATGAATGAAAAAGATAAAAATCTATTAAGTATTTTAATACCAAACCAGAGTAAAAATGCATTTTTCCTGTTTTCTTTGGCAGTTCTTAGTGTGGATATATTCCAACATCAAAAATAAAAATAAATTAAAGTCAGCTTTGCACAATATTATCTTTTAAAGGACACACACATTAGAAGGAAAGTTTCTAATTCTGTGGAGCAAAAGTGCTAGAGATATCACTGATGTTGGATAAATGCTACAATGTCCAAATTCCAAATCTGCTTCTGGTCTCTTAGCAGTAAATAACTTCTAATGAAGTGCTTTTGTTTATGCTAAGGCTTTAACAGGTTTTCAAGATGAAAACCGTCCATTTTTTTTTATTTTTGGTATTTAAATATATCTCACATGTAGTGAGATACATTACATGTGTCAAACATTGCTTTACAATAGTCAAAGTTCTAGCAAGCAATTTTAAAATTAATTCCTATTAGTTTGAGATCTTGCAGTTTTTCGATACTTCTTTTTGTTTGTTTTTGAGACTTAATTAATTTCTTAAAAGTTTGGCATCAACTCACAAAGAACTGCCAAAAACAACCAAGGAAGGTAATATATTTTCAAAAGGCCTACCTAAAAGTGAATTTATTTCTTCAACAAACAGGCGAGTATCTAGACCTTGGAGAGAAAAGGGACATAATCATAAAATAATCTAATGTAGAGATTCTATAACTAACTCAGTATTACATGATCCTGGACATAACCCCTATCAAACTTAACTTCCTTGGTCCTCTTTTGTGCAGGGGACTGACTTGCTGAAGCCCTTTCCAGCCTCACTTATATGATTCATTGTTTTATACTAACAAAGTAATAAAAGCAATTACTTTTTTACCTACAGATAATTTAAAATTATTTATTATCAAGTAAGAGGTGATGTTTTCACTTCCAGTGTTTATTATAAGTCTCACATTTTAGCACAATCCGTACATTAATCTTGCCTAACACTAGCACCAAAAAGCATTAATATTTAACAGCACTATGTCTCTGGTGAAACTATAAAATAAATATTACTTTAACAAATAGAATTAAATATAGTAAATGCACTGTGTGCCAAAGCAATGACTGAAAAAATGGTTTCTCCTCTTTCTAAACATTCCTTTTAACTGTTAAAATAATAACTTTTTATTAGCATTTGTAAATTGTAGTAATTTGGTCCAGCAGTCTAGAATATATTTAGTTTATGCAATTCTGTTTGTTGACATTGCATTTACAATTTATCCCTAGTTCTCTTATTTTTTTCCTTGTTTCTATTTAACCAGACTGAAATCTTTGACTCTAAAACCCAATAAAGGTTTAGAATTTTTAAGTAACTTTCTCAAGTGTTAGTAATAAAAACTTAGATGTGTTTATGAAGAAAAGAAACCTTGAGAAGGGAACAATTTTCAGCTTCTGAAAATGTAGCCACTGAATATATGATGCATGGAGGTGCCCACTAAAAAAGAATTATATTTTTAAATAATTTATTCTGAAAGAGAAGAAACACCAGAAGATTGCTCAGCAAGACGGTCAGGGAAACTGGTAATGGTATTCTCATCTTAAATAATCAGTTCAGATTAGCCATTAAATGCTGTATGAAATAATGTTAGACATGCAACTATAAGAGTAATCAAAGTAAGAAAAGAAGACTAGAAAAAGAACATAAAAAGGACTGTGTGGTTAAAAATAGTCAGTGACAATCTTTGTAGCTCACTGAGGGTTCAAGACAACAACAAAGTCTAGCAAGTCTCTTATAAATTATTATTAAATGAATGTTGAATCTTAATACAATGATAAAAATTATTAACAGGATTGACCTATATATGAAAGTGTTTAGAACACTTTAGGAAAATTAAAAAATAATACAATAACGGCTGACTTCATTCATATTATGCCAGAGGAATGAAATCTTGGGATACCTAGCAGTATCTTAAAAGAAAAGAAAGTTTGGTAGTTATGTTTCATTAAGATGTTGTATTATGCACCCTAACTCAGAGCAAAAACCACTGAAAAGTATCTCCCCAAAACTGTTGAAATTTGAAGATCAATGTGGCTCTGTCTCATGAAGAAGATGCCCAGTATTACATGCTTCCATTATGCTTGTCTAACTGAAGGGAAAAAAAAAGGCAACATAGGAAAAGGGACTTGGAAATTAAGATCTGGAATTAGGCAATAAAAACTGTAAAATACAGCAGTTTGCTAAGGTTTGCAATGAAAAGACATGCTATAATACATTTTAATTGTGGTTATGTGCAGTAATTTTTTTTCAAAACTAAAATCAAACATGGTTTCAGTAGGTGACTCACCATAAATGCTGGCTTTCAAAGAATCCTTTCCTATAGGCAGATATCATGGATGCAATAAACCATATTACTGACATTGGATTATTACCTTTTACTAATGATTTTGCAATATGTAAGGCTGTGATGACCTGAAAGCCATTTACAGGCCCAGGAATGTACTTTAGTTATACATCTAGACTATGAGACTAAAGAAAGGAAGAGATTTTGGGCGCAGTTCATATGGCACAGACTGCCTCCCATTCTGCCAGGGGCTAACCCACATGTTAATATAACAGTCATGCCTTCAGCATTGCCTTTGTCTCTGGGTCTCTTGCCATATTTTAACCCCAGCTGGCAGCTAAACATCACACTGCTGCTCACTTATTTAGCCCCCATGTGATGGTGGAGACAATCAGGAGAGTAAAAGTGAGAAAGCTCATGGGTGGAGATAAAGATAGTTTAATAGGTAAAGCAAAAGCTTCATGTGCTAGCAAAGCAAGGCAAAGATTTAATTTCCCAGCTTCCCATGGGCAGGCAGGTGTTCAGACATCTTCAGGAAAGCAGAGTTCCACCATGTGTAATGGTGACTTGGGGAGGCCAATGTCTGGACTCCCCCTCTGCCTCCCCTTCCTTCTTCTTCCCCATTGCTGAGCACAATCCCACATGGTGTTCAATATCCCTTTGGTCAGTTGGGGTCAGATGTCCCAGCTGTGTCCCCTCTCCAGTCCTTGTGCACCCACAGCCTTCTCACTGGCAGGGTGATATGAGAAGCAGAAAAAGCCTTGTTGATGTATAAGCACCAGTCAAGAGTAATGAAAAAATCCCTCTATAATCAACACTGTTTTCAGGATAAATGCATTCAGGACAATGCCATACTAACCACTATGGAGAAAATCAACACTATTTCATCCAAAACCAGCACAGTGTCCTCTGCAGGGAATACCCTGTAAGCCTAGGAGACAAGTTTCATTTCCCAGGCTTGGTGCAGTTTCATCCATGTGACATGTTTCAGAAATCAATTGCCTTTTCCTGGGACTTGTTTTTGGAAGAGCTGGTGAGAGTGGTCCAAAATACATCCAATGAGAGTGCTGAGAGCCATAACAGTGTGGGACATGCAGGTTTTGCTGTTCAGACATGCTTGGTTACTCCCTTTTGTCCAAATGCTAATTGAGATAGTCAGTTCATCACAAAAGCGACCATTTGAATGGAGTTTAGAAGACTAAAGAAATGTAAATACCATAGCTCAAAAAATACATATGACAGCACTCCCATTCAAGGCTTTCTTGTTTTGGACAACAGTTTAAGAAGTAAACATCAATCTTCTGGAATAAAAAAATGTCAATATCTCAACACACTGAATGGAAAATTGGAAAATGTCAAGTGATTCTGTATGCATCTGTAAAAACAGTGCACACATTAGTGGCTCTATTTGATACATTCTGTGTTAGGGGGGAAAGAAAGAAAGAATAAGGGCTCTAACAGTTGCTCTAACAAGTTGCAGGAGGATAGGCAACAACAATTTGTGCATATCCTTCAGTTTTTTGAGTAACATAACTGTATATTGATTTTACAGTTGTAAAAGACTGAATGAAGTAGTAGTGCATGAAACAGGATATTGTGGACCCCTTAGAGGTCAATTGGACAATTAAAATAAGTGAGTGTTAAAATAAAAGGCTGTAAAAGTTGCTGTTACTGGGTAGCTTATGTTATAAAAGAAGATTTATTAGGAATTAGATAACAAAGGTTTACTATGTGGAAAAAAACCAAAAAAATCAAACATACAGATGAGGCTCACTAGGGACAAAGAGAGTCTTGAGCTGACAGTGAAGTTCAGACTTTGAGAGAGTATTACAAGCAATTTGGAAGAAAGTTCTTTCATTTATCATTTGCAATTTAATGCTTGCAATTAAGAATCTAAGAGCTTTTTTCTGGCTGTGTGTTAATTTTTTATGTTGCTTCAAATAACAATAAAACATGAAGTATATTCCTGAAAATTACTTGGCAATGTCCTTCAAAAGCACATAAAAGCATTCTTCACAGAGTAGAAATTACTTGCTGTGGTACCTGTTTCATATGTTCCACATATATTTCACTTCTCTATCTCCTAGTAGTTTTTTCAGAAATGCATCTTCCAAACAAAAATAGAATAAAGTGGTGATGACATTTTATGTGAGTTCTTTGAGAGGCAGGAATAATCCAGTTTGTGACTTTGCTATCTCAAGATCAAGAAGTCCTGGGAAGTGTTACATCAGACGTTGAAGTAAGAGTGACTGAGAATTGATTGGCTGGAAAACAGCTCAACAGAAAAAGATGTGAGGTTTTTCGTGGACCTACTCTGGGTTTGCTACTGAGCATGAGTCGAAAATACATGTGTGTACCGATTGTGTTAACTGTGTATTGGACTACATTAGCAAAATCATAGCTGTCAGGTCAAGGAAAGTGATTATTAATCTTAGCTTAGTTCTTGGAGGGCCACATCTGGAAAAAACCCATCAAATTTTGTCCTCTAATGCAAGAGCTGTTTCAGTAATCAAGAGAGAATCCAGTGGAGGACTGCTATGATCAGCAGGGAGCTGGAACCCTAGTGAGACCAAGAGAATGAGGTTTATTTAGCCCGCAGAAATGAAAGCAAATGGGAAATCTAATTGGTCTTCTTTTCCTAAGACAGGGCTTGTAGACAATGAACCCAGACATTTGTCTAAGGTACACACCAATAGGACAAGAAGCAACAGAAAAAAGTTGCAACAAAGAAAATTCTAGTTGGCTAAAAGGAAAAAACTCCTTACATGAGGGTGATTAAAAACAGTAACTATTTGCCTCAAGAGACTTTGGAGTCTCCATTCCTGAAGATTTCCAGAAGTATCTGAATATGACTTTGAACGGCCAGATCTGACAAAAGCTATCCCTGCTTTGAGAGGGACGTTGGGCTAAATAATCTCCAGAGCTCACTTCAACCTGAATTGTCCTGTGATTTCACCATTCTGATTCAATTTCTCTGTAATGTTTGATCTGCAAAATAAGCAAATTTTAGGGGCAAGAGGTTCCTGTGAACTTTCACTAACCCTCTTTATTCTCATTATTAGCAGTCTGTATTTAAAAAATGTATTATATTCTTAAATTTTAGAGGTAGATTTAATTTCTATTACATTTTATATACCACAGAGACAATGTGCAAAAAGAGGGAATCTCAGACTTACTGGAAGTGTCATGGGGTAGTAGCTCACTAACAGGCAAACACCACACAAACTCTCTGCAGGACTTGACCTCCCTATTCATTCAGGGAGAAACCAGGAAGCTGATGACTTATAACAACAAGCAAAGAGAATACTTAAGAAATGTGTTTTTTATTAGGTTAAGCTGAAAAATTCTTTATTTGACACTTTACTCGCTAACTCTCACTGTGCTTCTCTAATTTGCCACCAAAATAACAAATCAAGTTCCTTATTGTTTAGCAGTTTGCAGATTGTTAAGCTTATGGTGATTTGTTTTTTAAAGCAGACATCTGATATGCCAAGGTAATATTTTCTATTTCTGAATAATAAAATTCCTTAAAAAATTTAGATTGATTAAATTAGATAAAAGCCTGTCAATGCTTGCAGGGAAAATTTTCTATCAAGTAGGGGAAAGAAATCATGAAGGAGGAACTACTCCTCATTACATCACTGACTATTTCTGTGAATCATGAAAGGGAATTACGCCACATGGGATCAAGAGTTACCAATCCCAAACCCAAGCAAGTATTTTCATATTCCTGAATCTCATCCTCCACAATTTTCTTTCAGTTTTCATTTTTCTTTCAGTAGTTCTTTACAATTTCATTCAGAAGGACACTGAAATACAATCACCACAAAATAAGGATTTAAAATCCACTCACTTTTCTTCACCTTAGTCTTATATGAATTCTTGAGTTACTACAAGAAAACTTAATCACAGTGTGATCTACTAACATGTGGTTTCTGCTTTCTGTGATTCCAAAGTTCTTTTACTATTCTGAATGTTCTTAACATTTATGAACATTTTAATGCAATGGAAATGAAGATAACCATTTTATCATCTGAATACTTTAAAATAGGCAGCCTTGTGCCTTGGAAACATCAGAGTAATTCTCACTCATTTTATGTTGAAATTGTTGTATATAAGATATATGCATAGAAGGAAAAGCAAATAGTTACATTAATTTTTGAGTCATGATAATTGCCTGCATAATGCTGTCTGTAACATGAGTGAATCCACCTTGGATGTGCTAAAAACAATTTGGATGTAAAGAATAGCATCAGCATGAAAATATGATAAGAAATCCGAATTTATCTTGTTATTTATGTGGAAATGCTGCATGATAGTGATTTTTAAAACTTCTTTCAGACATAAAACCAGAGAATGTGGATCTTCACCTTACAGTGATTTCTGAACCTTTTTTCAGAGAAACAATAATAAAACTCAAATTAAAAAAGGCAAGACAAAGTTGATCTTTCTTCTTGCAGGCTTCAGACAGTTCTTCCCTCCTTTTTTTAAAGTCAGATTGTATTCCAGTCTTAAAATCAAGAATATGACTGTACTGGCAATTTAGAATGGAATTAGCGTCAAGTTTTTATATAATTAATGTATTTACTACCCCAACACTACCATCACCATAAAAGAGACAGCAAGACCACAGCAACTATTGCTTTGGCCATGATGCTGCTTTAATTATGATTGAAGATTGCTGGTATAAAAACAAGGAAATGATTCTGTATAAGAATAATGTTTTGACTAGTTTGTGGGATGAACTTTGATCTCAGAGTTCAATTCTTGATTCTATTACTAAGCTTATGAAATGTCAGAAATCTACCCTGTTTCTATGTTTTTCTGTAACAAAAACATAGATTATACTATGGAGTTATTTCCAAAATGCAAAGGAGTCAGGTCAGATCCATTATATAGAGTTAGGTTTGCTTTAGTAGTTATTTTCTTTAACATAATTTATTTTACAAGTGTGAAACTTGTACCCAATCTCACTACCCACCTGGGAGGTATTTTTTATTATGTTGATCTTCCAAATGGACAAACTCTGATGTATAGAGATGTTAATGCTGGCATTTCCACAAACTCATGCAGACAGAACAACCTGCTCTGAAAGGGCACAGCATATTCATGGCCCCTGTGGGTGTTTTCAAAACAGCATTTTCTGAAATACCAAGTTCCTGGAGTCCTGGAGCACCTAAGAGAAGCACTGTATATTTATGGTTTTCACAAAGAATACTTACAGGGAAAACCTTTGTCAGTGATGAATTAACACAATTAATCCTTCTGATACTGAATTTTTTCTGGTGAAATAAAGTTACTGTGCAAGTTAATACTGAGGGCCAAATTTGCTGCTAGTGAAATCATACAGAGAAAGACAAAGGCTTCTCCAGCTCCCCACCAGACGAATGATGCTAAAGGTACTTCCCTCCCCTGCCCCTGGATCTTTGCACCCAGGCCCTCTGGTGACCAGCTCCTGCACAGTGGCAATGAGAGTGAGACTCATGGCTCCTGTGCAGTGCATGGAGCCTAATGGAAGACAGGCAGGCAGACCTGGAGGCTGAAGAGAGACTGAAGCTTCTGAGGGGTAACTGAAACTCACTTGGGAGGGAGAAAATGAGAAAAAGAGCAGGAGCCATGGTGTATTGAAAATGGGCTCAGAAACAACAGAGACTTGGGTGAAGAAGCATCATTTCCAAGAATACAGGTGGGACATGAGAGGCCAGAGATAGAAAAAAAAGACCTGTTGGGTGAGCAATTGACAAAATGACCCAGACTTTACAGAACAAGTTAGTGGGGATTAAAGGAAAAATGTGTATGCTAGGCAAGGGAAAAAAGACTGGATTTGTTTCATGTGTTCTGGAGACATGTAAGATTGTCCTTCACAGGCTTGAGTTTGATTTTATTTGCCTTTACTTCTAACCAGCTCTTTCTCTGGCAAATATTAACAGCAAAGTTAATACGAGTGATGTGAGCAGTTAATTCTTTAAGGTGCATCTGTTACTACTTAATATCATTAAAAGTTTAGATGGTGAGCTCAGTGTATTGATTTCTTCTCTGAGGGTCTTTTTCTAATAAAAATAACTCATCTCCCCAAACACTGGAGATATTTTCAATATGGAAATAATGTGTTGCGACAAAATGTCAAGGGGAAAAATTTCAATTGTAGGGTTTCTTTCCTAGAAAATACTGTAGAGGTCATAGTACAGATGCTGTGCAAAAATACTTTTTTACATTATTACACCAAGTTTTTTTGTCATACAGGTGGCAGGAATGCATTTTGGTCAGTGTTTGGCAAAATAATGTGAGGTTTTCATTTCCTCATAAGACTTAACATTTTTATACTCTGCTTCTTACTCTTGATGGAGTAACTAGAGTAACTAAGATTCCCTCATATTTCCTTGGAAAGCCAACCATACTCTAGCAGGTGTACTGAGCATCTGTGCATTAGGAAAATGGTGATCATGATTGCATGCTAGTAAATTTTTGGAAGCTTTGAGATGTATTGTTTCTTAATGGTAGACAAATTCTCTGTAATTAAATGGCTTTACCAATCTGAGTCTTTCTAATTCTGTAAGAGCTTAAGGGGAGCATTCCCCAAGCAGCATGGTAGAATGCCCTTCTTAAAAATTATGAAGGCCTGATGAGTAGGTACCACAGAAAAAACAAATGGGAAGTCCCTCAACACCAGGCTAAAGGATAATCAAAACAATGCATACTCTGGGAACCATGTCTCACAAAAAGAGAATAGATTTATGTTTTTCAGAGCCCTCATGGTTTTTGAAAATTAGACTTTTAAAGCTGAATAAATAGCTTTAAGCAACTAATGTATTCAGTATATAATCACTCAATAAATAATCACTATTTCTGCTTTGAGTGCAGTCACTTGCAGGTCACTTGTAGGTACTTTTTATACTTGAAAGTATTCACAGTTTTAATTTATTCAATTAATTGTTTTCCATTCTGTTGTTTTTGTTTCGTTGCTTTTCTTTACTGTGTGTTTGAAGACAAAATTCTTCTGCAAATATACAGGCTAAAAATCTCAAACTGGAACCACCGAGATGTTTTGCTTTTTCACAAATACTGTGCAGACACATATGTGCACAGATATTTGGCAGTTCTCAATTCCCTTTCTTTTCTAGATGATGGTAAAGCTAGTTTTTCAAAAGCTTTTGGATGACTAGCACTTTGTCACCTAGTGGGCAATAAGGAAACAGTGCCACAAGTACTGCAAGTGGGAAGATGTATTGGTTTGATACAGAGACTCTTTAATTTCTTGACCCCAAATTCACACAAATCCAATGTAACTATGCAATTCCACGATGTAGTATGTCCTAAGATCCATCTTGGGCTCCAGAGATGTCCTTTAATCAAAGCCCTACGAGGATGTAAGAAAACTCGCACAGCCAAAGGAAATCGTGATCAGGGATGCATCATTAGAGGAACTAAACAGCAGACAAAAGGATGTCATTATTTCAATTTAATTTACAAATGTTAGGCTACAGTGGAAAGCTGTGTCCAGTTTTGATTATACAGTTGAAGAGAGAAACTAATAAGTAGGATAGAGTCCAGCAGAGGGTCACCAAGAGGATGAGGGGGTTGGAGGATCTGACACGTCGAGAATGGTGGAAGAAATTTGGTTTGTTCAGCATAGAGAAGAGATGTATCAAGGGGAATTTAATGATAGCCTTTCATTGCTTTACAGTTAGTTATAGAGAAGCAGATGTACACTCTTCACAAGGACACATATTGGAAAGATAGATAACAGGCAGAAGTTATTTTGGGTAAAATTCTACATTGATATTTTTATAGATCTCTTCACCATGAGAACAGGTAAATATTGAAACAGGTTTTCCAAAGAAGAGATAAAATCTCTCCCATTGGATACTTTCAAGACCCCATTTTACAGGGCCCTGGATAACCTCATTTGAATCCAGGCCTTCAACAGAAGGTTCAACCAGATGGTCTCCAGGGGTTCCTTCCAAATTAGGTTTTTCCGTGATTCCATGATTCCACAATAACAGTATGAACTTAAATATGTAATATCCTGTCCAAATAAAATGCTGGATCTAATTGTGTGCCAACGGGTTAATGCAGCCACACAGAAATCTCAGGACACAGACTTAAAAATCCATGTTATTCCCCCATATGCAATAAATACAGAGAAAAACCGTAGTAAAAAAGTGATACACTCACTAATATAAGACACAGGTTTTAGACAATTCAGTTGTTCTTCTCTCTGTACTCGTCACCTGGCAGAGGAGTAAATCTGACCCAGAGTAAAATCCCTGATGGATTTTCTTGGCTTTTAGTCATTGGAGAATACATCTGTACAAGCTCTCTAATGCTACCCTACCATTTCAATTGATCACATTGCCATGAAACTAGTGCCATTTCTGGGACAAATGGCATTTTTCTGCTTTAGTTATTATTATCCAGCATTGGAAATGACGTTAATGAAGAAAATGTGTTCACAGCAACATAAACCAATTTTATGTTACTATATTTTAATGGCTGAAATACTTGAATTTCATGCTTCTAAAGACTGCATGCCCAGCACCATCAAAGAAAGACGCAGAGAAGGTTTATTGCTGACACTTCTAAATAATTTTTCCCAAGTTAACACAAAAGCTGCAAAGGGTTTAAAATGTGGTTACAAAACAGTATAAAAATGCTTTAACAGATCTTTGGTTGCTGTAATACCTAATGTTGTATTGTGAACATTAAGAAGATCTCTAAAAAGTCTATGACCATCCATTCATAGATTCATAAATTTAAGGGCAGGTGGCATCAAAGGAGTCTGTTAATCTGATCTCTTTTGCAAGTAACTTGGTCCCCTGAATGCAGCTCTACAGCAATATAATTCTTCTGAACTGTTACATGGATGAAGACAACATGATATGCCTTTACAAGGAATCCTGTTTCACGTTTGCTTTTTACCAACGCATTTATGACAGAAATTTAGTTTAGGAGTAGTAGTGCTATAAAATTTCACAGGTAAAATCTATATCTGGCCTTTGAGCAGATACGTGTTAATTACCAAATCAAAAAACTGCTGTACTTCACAGTGAAATATCAATTTTCTCCCTAAGTTTGGAACATTAGTTTAGGAAAACATTGAAGCCTGAAACTTGTGACACAGGCAGAGTGTAATGTTCTCCTTCCACACAACTGGAAACAGGGATAGGAGAGAGGACTTGCCAGTCCTGGAAGTGTTGCAGTTCATTGAAAGAAGTTTCCTTTATGATAAAATGACATTTTTGAAATCCTAGCCGTAGCAGCAATATCATCCTAATCCCCTACCTAGTGTCAGAGCAGAAAGTAAATCCTGTCATCATATGCAGGATTCACCTGCATGTGATTTCAGTAGATTTGCTTCTTGCAAACTATATTCTGGGATGATTCCCTAGACTGGGTGAATATAAATAAGAATCCTGATAGAAATTTATCACTAAACATATTCCATCTAGTTCAGCACTGTCTGATCGTAACAGAAATACTGGAAAACTTGAATGACTTCTGGTAATTTCTTTGGAAATACACAAATATTACATGAATATTCATTTTCTTCCCCAATACATACAGCTTATTTTTGTAACATTTTTCAAAACAGACATGGGACTCTAAAACACAGTTTTCCAGCTATGGAGAGGAAATTCACTGTGCAAGTAGAAGGTACTGGAGAAAATCTGCTCAAAATATCTTCAGACCTCTTGGTTTTCCTCACAATCACAAAGGTCTGCTGGAAAACGGGTACCTGGGCTCTGACCAAAACCCCACAGTGCAAAAATTCAATTGCTTTATTATAGGCAGGTTATGAGTCCAACTATCAAATCCAAGCCTTTGGAGGTCTGCCTGACAATATAGTCATGCTTTGGACCTGTTTGCCTGTTGTGATTTGGTGGCTGAAATGATGTGCTTCAAGAAACAGAATCCTTCAGACAAACCAGCTTCAGGAAAAACCTGACTCAAAACAGAATTTCAATTGCTTTTCAGAATCACAGAATATGTTGAGTTGGAAGGGACTCATAACAATCATCAAATCCAACTCCCATCCCTGCACAGGACCGTCTCTAAGTCACACCATGTGCCTTGAACTCCACGACACTTGGTGCTGCGACCACTTCCCTGAGTAGTTTGTTCCAGTGCCCAGCCACCCTCTGGGTGAAGAACCTTTTCGTGATACCCAGCCTAAACCTCTCCTGACACAGCTTCATTCCTTTTCCTCAGTTCCTCTCCCTGGTCACCAGAGAGAAGAGATCAGTGTCTGCCCCTCCTCTTCCCCTCATGAGGAAGTTGCAGACTGCAATGAGGTCTCCCCTCAGTCTCCTCCAGGCTGAACAAACCAAGTGACCTCAGCCCCTCCTCATTTGGTTTCCCCTCAAAGCCCTTCATCATCTTCATGGCCTTCTAAAACCTTAGTATCTTTCTTATACTGCAGTAACCAAAACTGCACATAATATGTGTGGGTTCTGAAAAGCCGCTAGCAGAAGGTTTTCCCTGCTCTGTGAGAATATCTCCTTTCTCATGCAAGCTATGAAAACAATCAAATAGTTTTTGTAAATAATATCTAAACACTTGCTTTTTTCCTGATCTGTTTGGGTTTAAGGCAGAGAGTGTTTGGAATTGGGCATTGTAGGACTTCAGCCAGTCACCCCAGGAGGTGGGTGACCACTGACCAATCACCTATGGGATTGTAGCACATTTATGCAGAAGTTGTAAACAATAAAGCTCTCTCTACTTTATCCCTGGATTTGTGTCNTTGTAAACAATAAAGCTCTCTCTACTTTGTCACTGGATTTGTGTCTGTGCTGCATCTCTCCATCCTGGGTACTACAGCGACAAATATTCAAGGGAAAAGAGCAAAAGTGAGATATTGCGTTTCACTCAGGAATTATCATATAAAGGGTTTCCCACTTTCCACTTAGACCATTCTTTCAAGTTTCTGCAAGTACTTCTGTAAGACAAACAGGAAACAGGGGGAAAAAGCTAAATGTTGGTCATTTCCAGGGAGATAATTCTAATTTAAAAAGTCTTTAGTTAGCAGCAAATTCACAAAGCTGTTGCAGCATGAGTCTGAGTTAGAAACTGCCCTCTCCTACTCCTTCAAGTCCTTCATTCCTGACAATAAGTCTCCCTCCAATTTCTACACCACTTATTTAAAAGACCTGTAGTTATTAGGGTGCTATCAGGTATTTATCAGTTTCACATCAATTCTCATCAACCTCCAAATCTCACATTTGCCAGCCATGGCATTGCCAGAAGTGGCAGCATCTGTCTATACCCACATCAGACACATGTTTGTATGGCCACAAATGTCAAGGTCCTATTTAACTGTTGTCAAAGTCAGGTTCCAGACTTAAGAAAAAAAAAAGATTAAAAAAATCCAAGTTAAAAATATACAGCCAGACATTCATCTTAACAGATCTAACGATCTAACTTTTAACCTTTTTTTTTTTTTTAATCAAAGCATGCAGGCCAGGAGCTTTCTTTTTGGTTTCAGATGAAGATTGTTAGGCAATCAAAACCAGAAACTTTCAAAACCAGAAACTTTAGTGGCTTTAGAGAAGTACCAGACACAGAGACCTGGGACAAGGCAACAAAGATTGACAGTGCAGTTGGAATAGTTACTCTGTTCAAGTGCTTAAAACAGAGCCATTTCTAAGTAGCTGCTTGAACTTGAGCTTACAGGTGCAAAAGTCAGCTATTCTCTGCTCTGATCTAGTACAACTGCTCACATCTCATAAGACAGAACAAAATTTAAAGTCCATTATCCCAGTTCTCATCTCCATATCTTGGAGAACCAAATGTATTTTTATTTAAAATAAAGCTTCTTTTTTTATATTGTGACTATCTGGTTTCTGGAGATATTTATAATTGAATTACAAATCATCTGATTTGATATGCTTAGCTTCTCTTTGCTCTCATTTACCTGTCAGCTGTAATGTTCATGAGGCATCTTATACTTCTATATTTTGCATTTCACAGACATATAAAGTTATTGTTTAAGGCAAGTCTAAATTGCACAGTAAAGAACAATACAGCTGAAAAATATTTTATTAATAGTGCTATCTATGTGGTATCTTAAGATATGGTATGGTAATGTTCATTACAAGTTTCCTTTTACATTTTATCATAGAATTATAAAAAGAAAAAGCCTCATATTCATGTTTTGGTTATATGCATAGCATATATCCCCTAAACATATCAGTTAAAATTTACCCTTACTGTAAAGCTATTGAGGTCAGTAGAGTTTTACCCAGGATCCATTTGTTCCATTCAAACTTGTTATTTAGAGTGTAATTCAAGGTTGCTATGGTTATATGAGACAGCAGTGTTTTGAATACAATTACTTATTTTATATAAAAGGCTTTTCCATGTACTCAAATTAAATGAAAATAATCAGTCTGTTCTCTTTATTAATAGATCATGTTCCAGGACCTCTTTCAATTTAAGACATTTTAGTATAACACATACTTCTTATATTTAGGATATTTTTGCATGTAAATAAACTTTGAGATAGATTGTTTAAATAGATTTCCATGATACTGCCTGAGATAGAATTCTTCTCAACTTTTATGGCTAAGAACTCAGAACTGACTGCCTATATCTTTCTGTTTCTTTTGGACAGTGATCATATTTTAATTTTGCTGGTTCCTGCAGAGCTGAACTCACTTTCATTGTTTCTCACGTAGATAAATGAATAATGAAACAATAATGAATAGTAAATGGTAATGAATTTGCTGCCTGATTTAGTAAAGTCTAATTTTTTTTGTCCCTGATGACATAAGGTGCTTTTGCACAGAAAGACGTGTAACTTGGCCTGGTCACTTATGGAGCAGGACATGAACTCATTTGTTACTAAATTGAATCTCAGGAGCCAGTTCAGAGAGCTATGGTAACATAATTATTGCATCACAAATAACATCAAATTCCTTCACTGCACATTAAAACCAGTATCACTTAGTTTTTTCTCAGAGCAGACACTGTTCTGAGTAGATAGATTTCAGACACTTAAGAAGGGATCAGGGAGCCAAATTTTACAGGAGGATAAATAAGCAGAATGTGTGTTGACTACCTTCATTTGAGGAATCATAGAGACAGAGAATGTCTTGGTTTGAAAGGGACCTTAAAGTTCCTCTAGTTCCAACCCACTTGTGATGGGGACAGGGACACTTTCCACTAGACCAGGTTAGACAGAACCCAATCCAGCCTGGCCCTAATCACTTCCAGGAATGGGTCACCCACAACTTCTCTGGGCAACCTATTCCAATACCTCATCCTCCTCACAGTAAAGAATTCCTTCCTAATATCTAATCTAAACCTACTCTCCTTCAGTTAGAAGTCATTATCCCTTGTCCTGTCACTGCATGTCCTTGTCAAAAGTCTGCTTTCTTAGAAGCCCCCTTTAGGTACTGGAAGGTGCTATAAGGTTACCCCAAAGCCTTCTGTTCTCCAGGATGAACAGCCCTAACTCTATCAGCCTTTCCTCATAGAAGAGGTACTCCAGCCCTCCGATCATCTTCATGACCTTCCTTTGGACTGCCTTCACAGGTCCACCTCCCTTCTGTGCTGAAGACTCCAGAGCGAGCCATAGTACTTCAGGTGGGGTAGATCCTGCCTCAGCCTGCTGCCAGACTTCTCTTGATGCAGTCCAGGATACAGCTCACTTTCTGCATTGCAAGTGCACCTTGCCAGCTCATGCCCGGACTTTTATCCAGCAGCTACCCTAAGTTCATCTCCTGGTCTCATGTCCAGGATTGCCCCTGCCCAGGGGCAGCATCCGGCACTCGGCTTTGTTGAACCTCAAGGTTGCCAAAGGCCAGTTCTCAAGCCTGTCCAGATCTCTCTGGATGGCATTCCATCCTTTGGATGTCTCAACTGCATCACTCAGCTTGGTGCCTTCTGCAGATTTATTGAGGGTGCACTCGATCCCTCCATCTATGTAATTAATAGAGATATTGAACAGTACTGGTTCCAATATGAACCCCTGAGGGACATCACTTATCACTGATGTCTATTGACCACCACCCTCTGGATGTAATATCCAACCAATTCCTTATCCACCAAACAGCCCATTCATCAAATCTCTCTCCAATTTAGAGGGAAAAACGTGAGCGACCATGTTGAAGGCCTTACAGAAGCCTAGATAGATGACACCTGTAGCCCTTCCCCTGTTCACTTGATGTAGTCATTCCATCACAGAGGGCCACTGGTTTGGTCAGGCAAGTCTTTCCCCTGGTGCCGGTATGCTGGTTGTCCCAAACCATCTCCTTGTCCTCCATGTGACTCAGCACAGCTTCCAGGAGGATCTATCCCATTATCTTCCCAGGCACAGAAGTGCAGCCAACAGATTGATAGTTTTAAGGGTCCTCCTTTCTATTCTTTTTAGAAATGGGTGCAATATTTTCCTTTTTCCAATCCACAGTCTTCACCCAGTTGCTATGGTTTTTCAAATGTCATGGAGAATGGCTTGGCAACTACGTCAGACAATTCCCTCAGGATTCTGGGATATATTTCATCAGGTCCCATAGATTTATGTATATTCAGATTCCTTAGGTGGTAAGGAAACAGTGCAGATTTCAATATTAGAGAGGAATCCAGACGTAAGTTACTAGTCTTGCAAGAAAAGATGCAAAGAGATGTATAAAGATGTAAAGGATGTATTTGTAAAAAGATGACATAACTTGTGAAACTTCACAAAAATGTATCTTCTGGGGTACTTCAATGGAAGCAGTAAAACCTTGGGTGTCTATTTAAAAGGACTCCAAAAACTGCTGAAAATTATACTGTTCATAAAATATACTACCATATAAAGGGAAAATAACCAAGACAATATTGTTATTATA
>VZRM01008029.1:219584-262629 GCA_013397955.1 Grantiella picta | reverse complement strand
CACATCTCGAGAAACCGTTTTAATAACATCCAAACTTTATCTTTGTTTATAAAAACACAAGAAAATTCTCACGGGAAAGGTCTGTGCTAGCCACAGGGGTGTGTGTGTCTGTGTGTGTGTGAATGCTACTCAGGAGTTCTGATACCAACTTTTAGCAAGTAGTACCTTCTGGAAAGGTAAAGTACTAAAATTCATTATGACATGTTCCAAAGACAGAGATGAAAATACTGAAATCCTTGCCAGTGGAGAAAAATGTGCAGCCTGAGTACTACAGGTTTAATCCATTCCTATTCTAGCTTGAACCACACTGTAATGCACTTGGTTAGTGAATGCCAAACAGGATTTTTCTTGGTATTTGAAGTGACAACGGAAAAATATAGCTTTATATATTCAAGTGTCACTGGAACTGATAGTCAGAGGAAGTGGGAGTATATATACACAATCATTTTGGATGACTGATTTTCAAACCTGAGGTAGATGGACTGCTTCTAGACAGTCAATGAAAGGTCGCTATCTTTCTGAGACAGTTTTACTATACCAGGTATCGTTTTTACTGGCTTATATTTAAAGGTTTATAAATAATATTAAAAAAAGAATTAAAATAAATACCAACCAACCAAAATGAAACAAAAAGGTGCTTTACGTTTTTGCTCTCTCTAGGAAAACAAAAATGCAATCTATGGGGGAAGCCCAAGAAAAAAAATTATAGTTAAAGAAGAAAGAAGTGGGAGTGCAAAATCAGCAAGTCAAGTTTTAGAAATAAGTATGAAGAGTATGAAAAAGGAACTTAGCGCAGCACTGCCAGGAAGAAAAAGGAAAACAAATTTCACAGGTAAGGCTGAAGATGAGTTTCTTTTTTTCAATCTTCACTAGAAAGGTTAACTGTGACCAGAATTTTAAAAATTAATTATAATGAAGAGGTAAACATTCAAGCCAGGAGAAAAGATGGACAAGTTAAATAACATTCAAATAAGATCAATGTGTTCAAGTTAGCATGGCTTGACAAAATCCATCTGAAAACTAGCCAAAGCAATTTCTGAGCCACAGTCAATGATATTTGAAAATCCATGGAAAACCAGTAAGGTACCAGATGAGCAGAATAAATGTAACATCTATCCTTTAAAAGGGAAAATGAGAACTCAGAGAATTATAGATCAATCAACATAACTTTTATCCTCTAAAATATTTTTGAAAAAATTTTTACAATCAGACATCTAGAACATGGCATGGCAATATAAAAAGCTAACATGGTTTTGCCACAACAGACTAATCTAAATTCCTTCCTTGACAGGGAAATTGGGCTAGTGTTTAGGTAGAAACATGATTTAGCATGGTTAACGATTTAGCGCAGCTTTTGGTAAACAATATTTTTCTGTAATATTTTTCTGACTGGGATGAGAATTTTTGGGTTAGGTGTTATTGCTATTAGTGGGAACACAACTTGTTGGGAGATTACTCTCTAAGGAGTTATTGGAGTTTCACTATCAAATTAGGGGCACATCAAAGAATTCTCTGGGAATTTGTCCAGAACTTGACTACTGCCAGGACCCAAGGCCACTATTTTCAGTAATGGAGGAGGAACTGGGAAGTACGCTTGCAAAATATGCAACTGTCTTAGAAGTGTGGAAGATTGCAAAGATGTTCTGAGAATTCCAGAGAATCTTAACACACTGGAGACTGATGGTAACAAAATTGAGGTAAATGCAGTTATGGAAGGGAAACGGAATGGACAGTGTAGTCACATATTCAAGCAGCAATATTGCAGGATATGATCTGCAGTGTGTATTGGATGAGAATTACCAACTCCTGGTTCTGTCAGGAAAAAAACACTCTTCCAATGATGCAATAAAATACAAAAACCAGTTATTCTGTACTAGTGAGATTTCAGATAGAATTTTGAGTTTAGTTTTCATTACCTCAGTCTCTAACAAAAATACGGAAATAAAGAATCTGAAAAAGAAAGATAATGCTAAAACACTTTGTAAATGTGGCATATTGGAAAGCTGTTGAGAGGAGTGAGTGTATTTCATCTAGACAAAAAGATTCATCAGTCCTACGTAAATTATGAAAATTTGTTACTAACAGGATAGCAATCAATCTCTGTACATAAAAGAAGAACAATAAGAAAACTGCTCAATAAAGTAACAGCAACCAAGAAGGAAGTTGTACTTTATAAAAGTCTTTCAAAATGTAACTCTGGAAGTGACTCTCTAGGTACATTGGACAACATCTAGAGAAACTCATACTCCGTATGACTTAAAATCAGTAAACCATGTGGAAGAGCTGAATTCCCAGTTCTCCAGGATTAGTATAAGAAGAATTGAGTGTGATTTCATTCTTTCAGTCAGAGAAAAAGGAGTCTGGGCCTAGCTGGTGCTTTGTGAATTGCCCTGTAATAGGCATTTGAGAAGAACCCAAACAGTTTTTGAATCTTCTTTGATGTAAATATTCTCCACCGGGGTTCTTAGAAAGTGAAATAGTGTTGACTCAAACAATCTCCTGTTTCAAGAGACCTAAGTGATTTCCAAATTATCGAGTATGATCTTGCTTTGCTATTATAAATAGACAAAAATCCATTACACCTGGTTTTCCCTGTTTATTTTCATTCATGAGATGAGTTTCATTCTAAATGCTTCATAATTCATCAAAGGTGAATTTTTGTCTGACTGTAAGTATGTTACTACTGTGTGAGACAAAAAGCAAATTATAGTTCATGCATCTACTCCTAATCAACATAATCAGGATAACCTTCAAAAGACGGAAAATTGTGTCAATTCTAGTCTGAAAAGCAATTTTTCTCAAACTGTTTGCAATGCCAGATGCCAGTTTCTGTTAGGCAGTTAGTTATTGCTGCCAGGACTTGATTTTTCCGTGGAATTCTTTTGGATGTTTTGCATCAGATGCTGAAAGCACACAATTTTGAATACAGCAATGTAAATGCTAAATAGTTTCTTTGACCTCCATTGCACTGTGAACTGGCCATGACAACTGCTGAACCTTTCCAGTGGAGTAATAACAAGAGAACTGTGAAGAAATTCTAAGCATGTAATGGAATGGAAGGGAAGCAATGACTGATTGAGGGTGATGCTGAAGTAGAAGCCATGATGGATATTAAATATATGTACAAGTGTATATTTACGTCTCTTTCAAATTCCACAAGAAGCAATAACTTGGAACAATTGCAGTTATGAAGATTTTCTTAGTCCAAACAATAGCTGGTCAGTGCACGGAGCCGAAAAAATTTACAACAAAGAAAAAGTTTTGGAAATAAATTTTGTACCTTTAGAAATTTAAAAGCAAGGGATAAAAAAACAGAGATTATCTAGAGAACAGAGTTAAGAGTTGTTTCACTCAGTTTATTCTGGCACAAACTGTTAAGCTATCAAATAATAAGTACTTCTATTTATTAATTTTGAGTTAGATTTGGTATTATACCGAGTGCTGTAGGAAAAACCTAAAAACCTGCATAGCATCTGTCAATTTTCCTTCCCTCCCCTTTCCTAAAAAAGGGCAATGAAATCTCACTGTTTGAAATCTTTCCCAAGACCCCAGGAAATCACTGAGACAGTTACCCGATACTTATGTCCATCTCCAGTTACAATGAGTTACCTCAGAAGAGGCAGTGCTTTTTCAAATGAAGTTTGCAGTAGTTACCCTTCCTCCAGCAGAATTAAGAAGCCTGCTTAGCTGGAGAGTAGTTATTTCCTGCTAATGATTATTGCACATGCTCCTGTTTTGTCAGAGCAAGATCACCCATTTCTGACAAGTAAACTTAAATGTCAATGTGCAATTTCCTGTGCTAAGCTCTTGCCTGTGCGCAATTCTTAATACTCCAAACCTGATGAAGAAACAAGGAGGATCTGTGCAAACTGCCAGAAGAGCCCTGCAGCTGTTCTCATCTGATTATTCTGCTTTGGCATCAGCCCACTGTTACAAATTTCTAACCACCTGTGATGGGCAGTCCACTGTGCAGTACAGGCTGTTCTCGAGTGGCCAGTCTGAGCACAACATGACCAACTTACAGCTCACATGGTTTTCAAAATCTATGGAAGCCAGCTTGTGCCTGATTTATTCTGGATGCCACTATATTTCAAGACATCCAGCAGAAATAGAGTACATCCCTAATGAATCCCACAGTGCTTATCTCACAATAACTGGGCACAGTGCTGTTATCCGGTCAGCAAACCGCAAGTACAGCAGTTAATTCTGAAGAAGAGAGATCCAGAAAAAGAGAGGTACATTCCATCTTCTTAACTCCATGGAAAGATAGCACATTTGAATGATAGTTTTAATTAAATTACATGAGTTTAATAAGACTGGGCAGTTTCAGGGAATAAAAAGCATTCTTCGAGGCTTTTAAAATGCTTTCATTCCTTTTTTTTCCCCTGAAGAATGTTTAGCTGTGCAACATCCTAAAGTAACCTAGTTTCTAAAGCTCTCAATCTAATAAGATTTTTTTTTGCCATTGATAATGTGACATTTGATGGAAGCAGGTTGTAATCAAATAATTAATGTAAATGAAGTACAATTTTGGTTTTTAACTTAAAAAATTAAAATCTGGCAGCAGTTATGTACTATGTATCTTTGGATACTGTTTTACCTATACTGCTGTTAATATTCTTTCCTGCAAATTGTTGTCTTTTTGAAGTGTTTTATTACAAACTTAAAAGAAAAAAAATAAGAAACCAACTATAGGGGGAAAAATTTTTTTAAAGTTTTGATTCCAAAAAGCAAACAAGTAGGAAGTGTTGGATTTGGTTTTTTGGGGCTTTTTTTTTTCAGAGAGGGGTTATAACAAGAAGAAAATCAACAAATTGGAAAAAAACAATGAAGATGATTAAGGGCCTAGAACATTTTTCATGGGAGAGGCTGGGAGATCTGGCACTGTTGAAGATGAAGAAGAGAAGGGTTTGGGGGATCTTATCAATGTGTACACATATCTGATTGCAAGGAATGAAGAGTGAGCCAATGGTGTCCAGGGACAGGACTAAAGGCAGTAGTAACAGATTAGAAAACATGAAAGTCCATTTGAACGCAAGAAAAAGAAGTCATCGGGAATGTAAAATGTTTGCAGCAAAAATTGCTGGAACTGGTTTCCCAGAGGTTATGGAGTCTCCATTCATGGGGATATTCAAATTCAATTGGATATGGCCCTGGGTGGCCTGCTTCAGGTGGCCCTGCTTGAGCAGTGGCAAGTTGTACTATGTAATCTCAAGACATTTCTTCCCATCTAAACAGTTCTGTAATTCAGTGATTCAAGTACAAGTCACAAAAACTGAAGGAAAAGGGATTCATGGCTGCACCCTGTGAAGACTGGAGAACTGCTACAGAAGACATCCTACTTACATACTACGGAGGGGCAAGGAAATGATTAAACAGAAATATCAGAGTCAAGAAAGAGAAGTAATTGCTTCAAAATTCTTGAGGAACCTGACTGTTCTGGGAGTATGGGAATTTCCAAATCTATGAGCAAAATCTTTTCCTGAGGCAAATAAACACTGTTTCAGTCAAGTCAAAGAATATGCTTTAGAATCATAGAATCATAAATGTTAGAAAATACTTTCAAGATCATCAAGTACAATTGTTGATGGAATACCACCATGCTCACTAAACTGCATGACAAAGTGCCATGTCTACTAATTTTTTGAACACTTCCATGGATGGTGACTCCATCACTTCCCTGGGAACACTGTTCCAATGCTTAGCCACTCTTTCAGTGAATAAATGTTTCCCTGATATTCAACCTGCCTCCCCTGGTGTGACTTGAGACCATTTTTCCTTGTTCTATTGCTAGTTGCCTGGGAGAAGATTGCCTTTAGATTGCATCACTTGTAGATCTGACCTGTAAGGGTTCCTCTAATAGTAAGAAGTGAAAAACTATTAATATTTAATTAATTCAAATTTTGAAGTGTTTTCATCTGAGTGTAGAAATTTTCCTAAAGTCAGTGAGCAGTGAAATATGTCAGGTCTACTTGCAAGAAGAAACAGTAGAACTGATGCATACAATATTAACTACTACTTAATATTTTTATATCTTCTGAATAAAATTGATATATTTGCAAGTTTGCATGCTATTATAGCTTTATAGATTGTTTATAGGTTAGCTTTATAGATAATTTAAATAAGAGAGAGAGAGAAGATACTACATTGTGCAACCATACACTGGCTGAGCTAAAGACAGATCACTAACAATCTAAACAGGAAGAATTATATTGAGCAAGACTGCAGTAGCTTTAACACAAAAATTATTTTAGTTTAGCAAACTTTTATAGAAGTTTTATATGCTGGCCAAAAGGACTGACTCTGACCTTATTCATAACATGGAGATAAATATAAAATCAGAAGAATGAAGGTAATAATGTAGAGGAAATTGATGCTGCAGCACAAATGAACATATTTAAGGGACAAGACATTGGTAAATTCTCTTGATAAATTCAAGGTTTTGTGGATTTCAAACCTAAAATGTTTCACTCCACTGAAAACCTTCTACTGAAAATTTTCGTCTTTTCTAATGGGGCTAGCAATTTTCATCATACTGAAGTTGTGAAAATAGCATGGAAAAGGAATGAAGAAATTTGACAAAGAAGATGGTTCTGCTAGCAGGGGCAAAACGAAGACAATTAAATTTGCAATATCAAACCAACTGGGATGCTCATTGGAAAACACAGAGAACTTACAATAAAGGAAATAAAGAGGGGGTATGCTGGAAACATATGCTGGTTCTACAGATAAGATATATTTTTCTTCTGGTTGTTTGCACAGCCTGTTTGCCCTTCCTCTCGCTGTAATAGAATTATATGTATGGAAATAGTTTTAAAGTCAAGGGCAATAATGGGACTTCAGAGGCATGGAGAAACTGGCTGATAAAGAGCTTAGTATGTACGACAATGATTCTCTCCATCAGGCTTTTATTGCAGTATGAGAACTGATGCTGTCTCCATCAAGGTAAGCAAATTCTGTGTTATAGGAGAAATAGGAATCAGAAAACAATTTCAAACATTTTAATTACTCAAGTTTCTTCCCCATGCGTCTTCCTGTCTGATTGCCTATGTGGAAAAGCAATATTTTGTAAAATGCCTACCTCTTAAATTTTAACTTGCAAGTGCCCAATTTTATGGACTTTTGGCATGGGACTGTAGGGCTTTGTTTGTCATTTTGGATGCATGGTAGCAACACAGGATGATGTTTGCCAAAAATAGAAACATGAGACTTATCAAAGAAGGTAATTGTAAGTAGGATAAATGGAAGCTGGCCTGATACCAGTAAAGGATGTATAGGATATATACTGAGAAAATTTTCTCACTGTGTGAACAAAAAAATAGTTGGCTGGGGTTTTCATAGAGTAGCACTTAGCATTTATTACCTGCCAAAATTCAGAACAGATTATCAAAATTTGCATTGAAGAAACTGAGTAGATATTATTGTTATTATGTTATTTTATGCTGTCGTGATTTCTTTGAAGACAGAGATGGATGAGACAAGTTATATGTTCACATACCATCTCTGCTGCTACAGCACTCCACTGTGTGCTGTGCTGCAGTTACTTTCTCCCATACCTGAGCTTCACAGTCCTTGATATGAGCTCTCCAGGAGAGAGCATTCCTAGAAATTCCAATTTTGAGCATAACTTCAAGAACATTGCATGAAAGATAGACACATGCTGAACTAATGAGAAGTGCTCATGTTAATATACATCATGTCAGAGGGCTATGCGAGATAGCACTCTGGGTTAACACTCTTCAGGTCTCCCTGGGGAGTAACAGTGTCAGGGCCTGGCCAGGGTGGCAGAGCAGGGCCAAGTAGCCAACTCCATTCCACTGCTCCAGCCAAGGTGCAGAACAGCCAGGGGACAGCCAGAAACTCAGGAGTCAGGCCCCAGGGGACAGGGGTGGGACCATGTTGGCCTCGGATGTTAGTCCATGTGGGGAGCTGGACACTTGAGATTACCTGCAATTGTCTGAATTAAAATATATTGGAATTACAGAAATAGTTTTATCAATTAATTTATAAAAAATATAATCATGCTATTTATTGAGGTTTTAAAAAAATTCTTGTAAGAGGTAAATTGAAACTGGGTGGGACAAATAGAAAATTACTTCTTGCAAAGCTTCCTTTCTGCCAACAATCCATCTGCTGTTGTGGTGAAAATTCATTCGTAGATACTGGTTTAATAAAATGCAGACACAAGTATCAAAAATAATTTCTTGGTGTACAAATTGAGGTAAAGGCTCAATTTTAGTGAATATAAAAATTTCCTATCTATATTTATATGTGATGTGCACTGGTCAATCAATGCTCCTTGATGTAATTTCACCAATGAAGAAAAAGGAAAGATAACTCATTAATAGGATTGCTAAACTGAAAGAGAGTAGATTTAGATTAGTTATTAGGAAGAAATTCTGTACTCTGAAGGTGGTGAGATACTGGAACAGGTTTCCCAGAGAAGCTGCAGTTGCTCCATCCATGGAAGTGTTCAAGGACAGGTTGGATGGAGCTTGGAACAACCTGATCTAGTGGACGGTATCTGTGCCCAAGGCTTTGGGTCTTTGTACAACGTAAACAAAAAGGTCCCTTCCAACTCAAGCTGTTCCATGATTTTATGATAAATGAGAGCTGCTGTTTCTGGTGTAGAAGAGGGAAAAGCGGAACAGCACATCTATGTTATATATATATATATATATGTATGTATGTGTGTATATATGCTTCCAATATATATGAATTGCCTTGTAAAATAAAAATAATAGAAAGCACATGCTTTTCTAACCTAAAAATTTATATTATTGGAAGATCTATCATGTTTGTTCAACATTCATCTTGGTTTTGTTTGTTCTCCTTGTTCAAAAGTATGTTATCATATCTCTCAGTAACTCTAGTCAAATACCAATTCTTTATTACTTTAGCTTATACAAAGACTATTAGTAAACAGCACATACCTTGTTCTAGAGACCTAAATGCTTAAGAACTTCAGTCTACAGCCTTGTTTACATAAGAAAGTTAGTTTCAGTACAAATTGATTCAGCTTTATCTGAATAACCTGTTTTAGTCACATTTAGATATTTTACAACTTAATCTTGAATTTTAATTTCTGCTTTTAAAAAAAAATACCATACCAGTACTTTAAAATCAGTAATTCACTGTAACATTTAGGTTGATGCATCTCTGCAGATAGTGGAAACAAGGACAGGTAGCCTAGGAGGAATACAGAGAAATTGTCTGAGCAGCCAGGGATCAGGTGAGGAAAGCTGAAGCCCTTATAAAACCAAACCTGGCCAAGGATGACAAGGGCAACACGAAAAGTTTCTATACATGTATCTGTAATAAAAAAAAAGACTAGGGAAAGGGTGGGATCTCTCCAGAAGGTTAGCTGGGATATGGAGAAGGCTGAGGTACTCAATGACACTTTTGACTTGGTCTTCACCAGCAAATGGATGGGGCTTTGAGCAGCCTGGTCTAGTGGGAAGCATCACTGCCCATGGCAGGAGTTTGGAACTAGATGATCTTTACAGTTCCTTCCAACTCAAACCATTCTATGATTCAATTTTGAACAAATATTTCAAAACTGTTTGCACCATACTCCCAATTCAAATTGATAATTTCTTGTTCTCTTGTATTTAGTTTTTATCCTGATAGTGCAACTTTGTCCTGCTTAAATGCTTGTGCACACAGTAGGCTCAATGATATTAAAGGTCTTTTCCAACCTATATGATTCTATGATTCTATGATCCACTTGTGACTCTAACTTGATGGCAAGTTTATAGACACTGAGTTTGCTCCTGTGTTGATATTATGTATTTATGTGCAGCCTTATCAAGAAATTCTAAAGTGTCTTGCCTCATAAGACAAAGCAAGTTGAATTTGATCTTACCTCTTGCCATTGAGGTGTCCACACCTATACCTTTCCAGCAGAAAAATGAAGAAGAAAGGTATTTCCTGGGAGACGTGATGGTACAGCCACGAGAAAATGTTAAAGGCAAACACCAGCCTCTAAGTCATATTTCCAACATATACACAACCTTTGAAAAACTTAAAATCTTCCCAATATATCACTACATGCCTGCAGATGCAACAGCATGCAGAACAAGAGGGAATTGCCTTGTAAGGTCAAACTCACCTCAAAACTCTGCCCAAACACCTGAAGGAGCAGCTTTGGATCTGCCATGAAACCACAGGGACAGAAATGTCACATCATTAAATAAAACACTTTATATTGCTTTTATTCTCAGAATATGAAATAAGGAAATCTTTTTCCATGGTAATAGCTGTGGGGAGATGTATTTGGTAAATACTAAGGTATGACATTGGACAGCACAATTATCAGTCCCTGTGTAGTAAGCCTTTTAGACCTCTGTAAGCAGAATACCACATACCATACTCTGGAGATACAGATATCTGACAGGTTGCTAATTTTTCACCATCTAGGTGATTAACTACTGATTATTAGCTTTCAAATAATGATGCTCACACACTTCTAAATACAGAGGGAAACCTGTCTGATTGACAAAAACTCTGCAGTTCAAACAGTGAGTTTAATAACCAGTTCCTGAAATAAACAGCGTTAAGACCTTTGGCTGTCTCTGGTCATCCCAAGTGTGTAGCACTCCCTTGACCCATGAAGCTGAAAAAGGAATTTCAAGAGAAAGCATATGGGGATGCCCAGTAGGCTCTTGTTTTTCCACCTCTGTGTGCAGCCATAACAGTAAGAAACTTTAATTTGTTTCCAAAACACATAACTTGAACAATTCCCAAAACACCTGAAATTATCATTTCATAGTAGTTATTGTCGGGATAATAGTACTCAACTGTGCATCCGGTCTGACAACAGTATGAAGATGTTTCCAAAACACAAAAATTTGCAAATATTGCTGCAACAAGGCAACAGTACAATGTAGCAGAAGGAGTAGTGGGACTGACTGTAAGGTCTCAAACTGCAGCCTATTCCAATGTTTCCTATAATCCAGAATGAAAAAAACCTGCTAAATCCCCACTGCCTAGCAACAGAGTATTGACCCCAGATATCTGCTGAGAACATGGTCCTTTGATTGTGAATTAAAATCAGTCCATAAAAAACCCCACAACTTTGAGCAATATGTTTCAGAAAATAAGCTGCTCAAATCCCATTACAGCAAACACTGTTGAAATATAACATATTAAAGAAAAATACTGTTGTTTATAATTTCCTTGTGTGTTCAAGAATGACATATAAGACAGACTCCTGGTGCAAATGAAGCAGATACAGAGTTGCTTCAAGGGTTGAGGGGTGAGGTAACCTAAATCATAAAACTCAGAAGAAAATATTCTGTTTTATCTTACCTTTTCTTTAATTTCTGTCTGCCACTACTGTTGTCATGACTGAGGTGGGATTAAATAAGAACATGGTAGATCTAAATATTTTCATCAAAAGTGTGGTATCTGTTTGCATAGATTTTGAAGTGGAAGATGCTAATTTTATTGTTTAAAACTGTAAATGGTTTCAGATGCAGTGATGTGGAGAACAGCCACCTTGCTATACTGTTTAGCATTGACAACAAAAATCAGTGCAGTATCTAAATCCTTGTGGAAGAAGGGGAGATACTGGCAGATGTTTTCCGTCTTGGATCCATGACCTGCCAAGCCTATTCTCTTTACCATAATGATAAAAAATTATTATAAGGTTTATTGGAGTTTAAATGCACCCAAAATTTTCTAAGTGTCTATAAACTGGGGAAAAAAGGTCCTATCTGTCTTGGAAAGTTTATAGGGGGTGCTGTTTGTGACCAGAAAGATTCATATTGACGAGGTAGTAAGTGGTCATTTGCCATATTTTGGGGAAGACAACTTCTTTATGAGCCTGCAACAAGCATTTACATTTAGAGAAAGTCAGACTTGGGAGCAGAGCTCAAGGAAATTTTTCTCTGAAGAAAGATGGAGCTGGTAGGAAAATGAATATGCTAGAATATAAAACTGCTTCTGATTTGATATGCAGAGCCTTTCCCACCGTGGAAATGAGCTAAAAAGTTCCTCTCATTTATGTAGTCAACTTTGTCAACAAATATGTTGTTAGAAAGCAAGTACAGGGAAATCAGTATCATGTCCCTTCCCCTCCCTGTTCATTTTAAGTATCAGGAATGTCAGAGAAAACCTTCCAGATGGAGTATCTGCTGAGACTACAATTTCTCTGCTCCTTGTGTGGAGCTCACACATGTGAATATTTGTATTATTTCCCTCCCCCAAGTCCTTCCACAGCAGAAATACAGTTGCCAGGGACAATTCGAACCTTAATTGTAAAGTTTGTTATATTAAGTCTTATATAACCTGGCAGTTTTTCCTGAATCCTGTCAGTTCTCTTTTTGAGTGTTTACATATGGATCTAATAAATGCTATAGATAGCTGGGACTGGATCTAAAACTATATGCCCTGTAGCTGGAATCCACAGAAAGCTGCATGTGGTGCAAGAAAACACACCTCATTTCTCTTCATATATTTTCTTCTCTAAAATATAGTCTCCTTGGATTTAAAACATATATATATATATATATATACACACTTTTTTTTTTTTTTTTTTTCTCCTGCCAGATAANNNATTTTCACACTTTTTTTTTTTTTTTATTCTACTGCCAGATCATTCCTAGAAAATGGCAACTTTTGCATCACCTTACTTAGCCGATACATCCAACATTTTAAAAAATTTCAATTTATTTGTTTGGAACATAGTGCTAGCAACGCCAAGGCTGAGGGTGCAATCCTCATATGGGTCATTTATTTCAGAGTTGTACTCAATGATCCTTGTGGGTCCCTTACAAATCAGAGTATTCTGTGAATCTGTGAATTTTACCTAACTTACGTAGGAGAAAATTTCTTATAGTGGAGGTACAATTGCAGCATAATTAATGACTTGCAGAAGTACAATCAGTCACACCCTAAAGTCTGGAGGCTTTTTCTCTGTAGAAATTTTACCTTATCTTCAAGATATCTAGAATGCATCAAATTCAAACAGTATTTAAGAAATAAGAATATCTTTTATTTAAAGACACAGAATCAAGACTAAAGAGTGTATATTCTTTATCCTAAAGCATGCATCTTTGTTCCATTGCTGCTTATGAAATCTACAGGCTTAAATTTTTTATTCACTCTTTTTAATATGCTGTCAACTAACATGAAGAAAATTATTCTTTTCTGCCATTACCCACATGAAGGCAATAACTCTTTTGATAATATACAAATCATGATTATTTTTTAACCATATTTCAGCATGATATTTTGCCTTCAAATATTACTTTTGGATATCAGCATGTCCAGCACAACAATTCTAGACACCCATGCAAATGTAGTGGAATGTTTAAGGATAAGGAATGGAACTGTATACTCTTTATAGGATGACAGAATACATTTTGGTTGATCAAGAATGTAAGGAGATCATGAAAGTGAAGTGAATAATTAGATCTATAAGCGTAAGAGTTCCTACAGTAGTCTTTTCTTCACAAGTACGTTGTACTTCAGAGGTAAAGTAGCCTGAACTGGAAACTCTTCACAGTTCCTGTACCAAGCTAGAAGGTGTTGTGTTTATAGTTCAGAGACATGCTATTTCACTAGTATCTTACTCTATATTTCTTAGGTTTTCCTTTTATTGTGGTTTTAAACAGCTTACCAGATTTTACTCTAAACTCATCCTCCCAAATATGAGTGCTTAATAAAAATTTTTGGACCCATACAGATTTTTTTTTCTGTTTATAACTGAATTACATTTTAATATTAACTTTGATTCTAAGTTACCTATTGTCTCTACCTACTCATATACTGGTAGTCAGTATATGATATCAAAAATGGAATGGAGGCTTGTAATACATTAGTCATAGGTTATGTTACTAGTTTACACTCCTGGTCATGAAAAGATTGATTTTGAAAATTCACTATCAACTTTGGTTAAAATTTCTCAAGAGACCTCGAGGAAGAAGGTTTAAATCATGGTATTCAGTTTTGTATTTTACCACTTACTGAGTTAAATGAAATATGGTAAAACCTTAGCTTGAAAGAGTGACAGTAAATCAAGCAGTGATATATAGTTAAGAATTGTACCAGAAGTAAAGAACCAGGAAAATTTTTTCAAGAATAGGGTCCCAAAGTCGGTGTCCACGTTATTTTCATGTCCGAATTTTTCTAAGGACTTAAGGTAACAGCTCACAGGTAAATCAATCATACACATAATTGTTGGCCCATATGCCTTTCAGCTTGTGCAGGACTTGAATAGTAGAAGGAAAAGGACATAGCTCTAGGAAAGTCTGAAGAAGTAAATTTTCTTTTCATTGCCTTTGGAGGCCCTGTGGCATTCTGAACTATATGCAGATCTATGCTAAAATACTGATATTCTTGGTTTCAACTGTTTTATTACACATCAATTGAAATTATATTTTCTGCTTGACAAGGGAACCACTTTGCTTATCCCAGCAATCTCAAAGTCGGAAAAAAAACATTTCAGTGTCATTAAAAGAGAAGAGATTTCCACAGAGTAAGATGTATTTAATTGTTACTCCCTAGCCTCTGGGCTGGAGACATCTTGCTCTAAAGCTATGACATTTATGATGTTGACAATATAGCTAATTCAGGGATCCTGAACACTAGGTTGTCAGAGAAAAGCAGGACAGAACAAAAAATTATGCACAAGCAAAGTCATCCTGGCCACAGGATTTCAAATATTCTCAGTGGCTCTCGATGAAGTAAACAGGCTTCCCTCACACTAACAAAGGGCAAGATTTTGGTGTGTGATAATTACTATGGCCATGGCTGTTCTGTGCTGTGTCCTAACATGGAAACAGGAACAGCCCTCAGTAAAGACACAGAATGTCAAAGTCTTTTCTATAATGGACAAACTTTTTTTTTCTAATATGCTCATTTACAAAATGAAAGTGGCATAGCTTTGTCCCTATTTGTTAAATTGACTTCTTTGTAATAAATTTTCTAGTATAAATCTAATCACTCCCCCAACTTATTAGGAAATGTCATGATTTTCTCAAATTTAGCTCAGTATACCTCAGTAAAAAGTGGCTGGTAGTTCCTGTTAATACTGTTTATGTCACTTCTCCTAAATACCAGGAAGATTCTGTTTTCTGAAATTCAGCTATGTCAAGTCAGATTAATAATACTAATGATAATAATAATTGCATTGGAAACAAACAAACAAAAATACACATAAACCCCCAAAACAGCATAATGAGTCAAACCAATATGGAAATTAGAAAATGTTAGTCAAAATCCTCCATTTGGACTGAAGTTGCTTAAGCTTCAGACAGCTCTTTCCTCACTAATGTGAAACCATTATCTCAGAGCTGGAGATACTTAGCACTTCTTGTTCCAGCACTGAAAAAGCTTGGTTTCACAGAAAACAGCTGTTTCTGCATGAGAATCAAACATGACAAAGACAGGAAAAAGGGTTTCAAAATGTTCAATATGAAAAGTGTTTCTTTCTAGACTTGGTGAGCCTCCAGCTATTGTGCTAAAGAGATCAAAATTGTTTTCCCATGAAGGCTGATTTATAGAGTAGGGTTGAATGACCATTCATTTTGCTCCTTAAAAGGACATATTTGCCCCCCAGACAGTTATTCTTTTATACGATCATGTTGAGCTCAGGAGGAAAGAGAAAAGTACTAGTCTGAGTCCTGCCATAAAACTACAACTTCAGGCAAAATTTAATGGCATTCATCTCACTAATTACAAATTTGGGATTTTTTCTCTTGCAGGGATGAAAAAATCCAAAGTAGAATTAATTTGCAAAGTGCACACTTGCTGCTTTACAGTGGGCAAAATCTTTTCAGTACATTAGGTAGAGAGTTTCAAATGTTGTATTACACTCCAGCAAGGAACCTTAGAAGGTCATCTCTCTTGTATCTCCCACTGCTTACAGCCACAATAACAACATATTGTAGACAGAAGGCTGGTGTAGCCTGTTACTCAGGGATCTCTGCAATTCATGGAAATTTCCAAGGGGAGAGGTGGAGAGGCTAGATAGACCTGAATCAGCTCCTTCTTTTTCATCCTGTTTCCCCAGCTGAATCACCTTGAAAGCAAGGCAAAAATCTGGGAGTTTTTTAATCTCTCTGATCCACAACTTTTGAAACACACTGTTCTGCCAGACATGACTAGGACAGCTTTTGAGGCTAATCAAACTTGTGTTCTGAGTCATACTTCTGCAGAAAGACGGCATTATACCACATCTATCTCATTCCTAGCTCTCTGAAATTCTAATGTAATTTAATTTTGTAGCTGTAGAAAAGGAACTCATTCCATTTGTCCAAATTAGAAAGCCTGTCTAGTAGTAACCTCTAATCCTATGCAAATGGGCACATTGAGACAACATGTATGCATGGAACAGCACTTCCAAATAAAATATTTTCCTCTACTAAGGAATGGAAGACACTGAAGGCAACAGTCATAAAATACTCAATTTGTAGTTTGTGGAAGAGTAAGTAAGCCTTCACCCATGGGTAAGCCAAAATAAAAGTGTAGAGTGAGCTCAAACATGCAGAGTTGGATAATGGAGAATATTTGTAAATTGTCTCTTATCTCCAAAGAATCTACAGTCTGTGGTAGACATGCCAGCCACCTTCTTGGCTGAGTCTGCTCTTCACATTGTTATACTACTTCTGTGACTCAGAATTCTTCTGTTCCTGTGTTCCAGGGTTTTTCACAGAATCATAGAATGTCTTGGGTTGGAAGGTACCTTAAATTTTCAATCCCCTTCCATGGGCCTTTCACTAGTCAGGTTACTCAGAGTTCCATCTAACCTGGCCTTAAACACTTTCAGAGTTGGGACATCCACAGCTTGTCTGGGTAACCTGTTGCTGTGCTTCACCACCATCACAGTAAAGGCTTTTTTCTACTATCTAATCTAAACCTACTTTCAGTTTGAAGCCACTTCCCCTTATCCTGTCACTACATGCCCTTGTGCAAAGCTTCTCTCTATCTTTCTTGTAGGATCCCTTCATGTACTGGAAGCATTCAACTAGGTGACCCCAAACCTCTTCTCCAGGATGAACAATTCAAATTCTCTCAGCCTTTCCTCACAAAGAAAGTGCTCCGTCACTCTGCCTTGGTGATACCTCTCTATACACACTCGAACAGGTCATTATCCTTCCTGTGCTGGGGACCCCAGAGGGGGATGCAGCTGTCCAGGTTGTGTCTCACCAGAGTAGAGCAGAGGGGCAGAATCCTGTCTCTTGCTCTACTGCCCACACTGCTTTGGATGCAGCCCGGGATACAATTTCTGGGCTCCAAGTACACAATTGGCTTTCTGGACTCCAAGTACACATTGCCAGGTCATGTCCAGCCTCTCATCCACAGCACCCCCAAGTCCTTCTCACAGGGCTGCTCTTGATCTGTTCATCCCCAGCCTCTGTTCATACCTGGGGTTGCACCAACCCAGGTGCAGCACTTTGCACTCAGTTTTGTTAAACCTCATGAGATTCCCATGGACCCACTTCTCAAGCTTTTCCAGATTCCTCAGGTTGTCATCCTCTCCTTCAGGTGTGTCAACCACACCACTCAGCTTGCTGTCAACTGCAATTTGCTGAGGGTGCACTCAATCCCTAGGTCTATGTCATTAATGAATATATAAAATAGCAGCGATCACCATATGGACCCCTGAGGGATCCCACTTTTCTGTCTTCTATCAGCAATGCTTTGCACCACCTTTCCCCTAGTCCCCCAGTTATTGACGATGGTGCTGTCTGTTGAATATGATTAGAAGAAAAATTTGACGCACGGCTTTCTTGAAACTTTCTCTCTTTTTAATTTATCTTTCTTTTGAGCTGGCTCTGTTCTTAGCCAAGGAATCTTCCTCCACATCCTCACTTATACCTCTAGCCTGTGATGGATATTTGTCATCTTTGAATCACTGTTGAAATACAATGTTTTCTTCTCTGTCCCTTTGTTTTATTCTCTATCAGGATTTGACAACATATTACACAGTTACACAGTATTATCTTTTGAAATCTGGATTCTCTCCATGTCAATAGAATGGCCAACACCTGACTGTGTTGTCAGTGAGCATTTGCCACACAGGTGTTTACATCTGAGATACTCACTTTCAGGTTTTCCAGAATTTCCACCCAACAAGACATAGTTTATCTCAGCCTAAAGAAGACACCTACATTTTGTCACATGAATCATACCCTAAACACCACTGACTGTGCTAACAAAAATTCTGTTGACTGCGATGGAAGCCTACAAAACCAGCTCATATGTAGAAATCTGTGTTATAATCCTTAAAAGTCAGCTGTGAGAAATGCCACACTCAGAATTGCTCCATTTTTTTCACCCTTTATAACAAACAGCTTTTTAATCAAGCAAAAACTCATTGCAGGATTGATGTTGGACTTTTCCAGGCTGATGTCCTATGTTGAAGGCAATGTAAACTGAAGGCAACCTTAATATAGCTGTAATACTATTTCCCTGGCCTGTCTGTCCTCAAAACTGTGAAATGCAACTCATTCATTTAGCATTAACTACTTTTTCAAAAACAGTATGTGAGTCATGAACTCCAGTAGCTCAATTTGAAAAGAATCATTGCTTCTTTCTTTCTTGTATTTGATGTTTCCATCTGGCAGACAATTCCCCTGTGTCCGATACCATAAATGACCTACAGGAGGTACCCAGCCCCCAAGGTGGTAACCTCATGATTCTCCACACTGTACTGCCCCTGTCCTGCTTCATCACTCAGTACTGTGTGTTAAGTTGATACAGTTATGTCCCAAAGGAAACTGTGGAAGCCTTTCTCCTGGGTTGGAGTCACTGGGCATTTTTCCATAAATACTGTATAGGTCAGCTTTTCACTGCAGGCTTAATGTGTCTTATTAAACTTTATATTTTCTGGGTTCACGATGTAAATTTAATTTTTTACAAAGGTGGGTCACTGGCTGAAGAAAACTTGTTTTTCAAGGCACACACTAATACTATTTTCCCTAACTACACACAGAATAAATCTAATAAAATTTCCTGGAATTTCTAAAAGCTTCATTTCTATGTTTTGCTCTTTTGTCTCATTTTGATATGCTGTAATAAAAGGTCTGTGTGTTTGTGTGTCTTATGAAGAAAATGGAAATGAGATGCAAATATTCAAAAACATGATGAGCAAATGAACGTAGGAAGCAGTAGGGCATTTATAGAATGTCAGAGATCTAGACATTCCTAGGGCAGTCATATAAGTTTATAAAAGTCCTCATGTTCTTAGGTCATTAACTAAAATGCCTCACCATGGATAGCTGGTAAGCACAGGAATAACCCTCACCTCTTACATTGGGTCTCACCCTTAAATACATAAATCCTTATCTTCTTCATTAAAAAGAAATGTAACAGCAAGGACCAGAAAGAACATCAGAATAACAATAGACAGCAGCAAGAGAGTTCTGAAGGCTCTCAATAGCTACACTCCCAAAAGAGAAAGCAGTGTCTGGAGCGGTGTGGAGCTGAATGATGCAGGAGTGCACAGCAGCACGAGGGGCTTATAATACAGCACAGCCTAAAGAACCAGCTAACAATGCTGATCACCAGGTCAACGAACACTGCTGTCAGGCACACAGCAGCAGGGCCCACAGAGGGTTGGGAGGTTTTGATAGGTTGAAATAAATATATGTGCTCTAGAGAAAGCTTCAGACAGAGTTAATTGAAAGCTGCTAATCTCCAGTGAGAGGAAATAGGAAGGGATTTGAAATGCAAGTAGAGAAATAAAGGCAAAGTTTGGGCCAACGGAAGAGAGAACAAAATATAGGGTAATCTAGTACACCAGAGTATTTAAACATATGCTTAAATTTTAATGTGTGGGTAATCCTATTGACTTCAACATATGCTTAAATGCTTTGCTGGATCAGGGCTTTAATGTGTATTTGAATTAAACTGTAACATGATGATTTAGAAGTGAGCTCATTTCAGGTTTCACTCACTGAAGAGGGTTCTGCTCAACTGCCATTTGGAGTGGAGATTTTAAATGAATGCCTAAGTACTTCAGAAAGCAATTAGGCTGTCTTTCAGAAATGGCATTTTTCACCCTAAAAAAAATTTTCTCATTCCAGATTATTATGTTTTAGATAAAGATTGCAGGACATCATGCTGCTGGTATATAATTATAATTAACTCATATACAACACACACACACACACACACACACACACACACACACACACACACACACACACACTCACTCACTCACTCATACACACATATAGTTGATTTCCAGCCACTTTAGCAGCATCTAGATTTTTATTAAGGAGAGTTGAAAGTTTCTGTAATGATGCATACCTCTTCTTAGTATTCCATATCAGAATATATGCAGCAGAGATAAAGGAGATTGGCCAGGAAAAAATCATCTAGAAACAGAACTAAAGTTTAGACAACTGTAATAAACTGCTTCAAAAGAATTAAGATAGTGGCTGGTCTACTGTGCACAACATACTGAATGTCAAAATTCAGAGTAGTGCAGTTCACCAGACGGCATTGGTGGCATCAGCTAGAAAACTTTGGCTGCTGTATTTTTACTGATCTCTCCTTTTTGCCAGCAATTTGCTGCTGAAAGCAACTGGCTGTTTCAGCTGCATCTGGGAGCAAACCCAGACTTAACACTAAAACTATAAGAAGACCAACAAAAATAACCAGCTGGAAGTCATCTATGGAAAGCTGGAGTTATCATATGTGTTTTTATGATGCACTGTTCAGTATTAAGCTTGTTAGCCTCAGGAAGGAAAAAAGTAACATGTAAGTGCACTGTCAGCAGAGTCTGGTACGCAACCAGCACACATACTGGGATAGCAGCAAGTGGGCCTAATTCTCCAGCCTGAAGTGGAAATAAACTGAGGCAAATAAAATAAAATGTTGAGCTAATGTAGGGAAACACATGGCTAGATATGTGGTATGGGGTATTTGTTGCATTAAACTATTTTCCCCTGAGACAATCTCTGATGGCAACTGACATGGTTGGTATTTTGACAATGCTGCCTTTTCAAGTGAGTCTAATCAACCCAGAGCTCTGTTCCTGGAGGAAAATGGATAACAGGTGCTAAACCCAGCTGGACTGTTTGAATTAGCCTGGTGGGCAAAAGAAGCCTCATGCTCACCGTAAGAGCAGTCAGGCTGCATGGCTCAGCTTAGATCCTAGTGCTGGGATCCAAACCTGGTGCTGAAGAAAGCACATAAGAAAGACTGCACTGAAGTTCACTATGGATCTGCGCCTACAAAATTCAATCAGAACTGAATGGAGTGAAAATCACAAGTAGCAAGAGAGTACAATCATTTATAAGATTGATCATTTAATATAAAAAGCCAATAAAAACTGGGGGGGGGGAATGGGCACTAGCACCATAGTAAAACACCTTCTTCAAAAGTTTTACCCATTTACAGCCCTCTTTCATTTAATTTATATATCTGTTATTTTTTTATCTGAATCCTTTGATTGAAAAATTAGCACATCATTATATGTACCTCATTTTGAGAGAAAACTTTAATCCCATGCTTGAGCCACACTGGCTACAAAGAGACACCCACACATTTCCAGTTATGCACTGCTCCTGGCAAACATTTTGATTTATGTTGCTGAGCCTCGAATCCTTGTTTCTATCACCTGAGAGAATAGCAAACCACTGGGTGTTACCATATCCAGGGGGCTGTAGAGGAGGAAGCCTTGTATGGGGTCAGCCCGGAGCTCTTCCCAGCCCACCATCACTGCTCTAGGGGAGCTCTTTGGCATCTGGGGCTACAGCTGTTTTCTCCACAGAGCAATGCATAAGCACATCAGTGATAGACAGAGAGTTTTGGGAGGAGCTCTGTCACCGCAGTGCTGTGTGTAGATAGATAGTGATAGACACACTGAATCCCTGGAGTTTGGTAGTGCTAATGCAGCCAGCCAGGACTGTAAAAAGATGTTTTGTCTGTCCTATGTTTTATATTATATCCCATGTTGAAAGTTTAATGCTAGTCTTCTTCAGTGGCTAGACAGGATTCACTCTTCTCTGCTTTTAGTGTATAGATCAGTTTCTGTAGAGTAGTTTTCTCTCTCTCAGGAGCTCTGGAGACTGACCACAGATACACAGTGTAGAGAGAGTTTACCATTGCTGCTAACACATTATATTCATTCAGTCAATGCAATGTACACATCCCATTGTGATTTCCAGAATTAAGACAAACTGCAGACTCAGGGTCAGGTGAGGGCTTTTTTTTCTCAATCTAATTACCAGGGGACATGAAACAGGTTTTTTTCTCTTTAATATGACCATGGTCACTATCTGAGATCGACTGACAGCATGGTGCCTTCTTCAATTTCCCCTGTTCCCTTACTTCAACATTTTATAGCTGTGACTTTTAAGTTGCTCAGTGTAGCTGCTGAATTTGTTGCAGGTTGCTGATCAGTGTTATGTAGTGGTAGTATTTGAAGTAGAAATTCTGTGAACCCTGTAAAGGTAGAAACCTATTTCATCACTATGTAGGGTTTTACAGGTCTTGACACAATAACCAGGTAGTGCCCATAAATCAGACCTTTATATTTAGCAGAATTATCTGACAACCTAACTTATGGCTTCTTGCAAGCTCAGTAAAAAAAAATCAAGTTCTGTTTTTCTGAGCAAATCTTGAGACATGCAGTGGAATGCAAACAATTTGTTCTCAGTCCTTGGAAATTGCCCCCAACTAAAACTACAGAACAGTCTTCTTTCTTGAAAAACAAAGATACTCTGTTTGCCTCAGTTTGTTCTTCTACAGGTGATGTAAAAGTTAAGTAAAGATACATTCTCAGCCCTGCCTATTGGCTGTGGCTTTAATGGTGCTATAGGCAGAACTAGCAAATGACATGGTACTATCTCAGGGACCCCACAGCCTCAGAGTCCAGATGGCATAGAGCATTCCTGATGACATCAAAATGTTGTGAAGACAACAGAAACCCCTCAGGAGACCCATCTCACTGAAAAGACTGCCCACATCCCTTAACTACAATGAGTACAGCAAACATTAGCCTTAAGCAAGGGAGTAAAAGTGGAAACTGATTTTTCCAGATTTTAAAGATATTTTCATCATGTGATATACATGGGAGCATGTCATCTGTATTTTTTATTTTACCCCAATCTCTCCAACTCTGAACAAAGCTTTGGTTGTCACTCTTTTTCCAGAATCTATATTGTATCAGTTGCAGCGATGACACAAACTGCCTCTTCTGTATTGGAAAATTTGTTTCAGCTGGTATATCTTGAGTAGAGGGATAATTCATGGAGCAATAGAGAGAAAAAAGTATACTTATTATGCAGTATCTGCCTATACCTATTAGTAATCTTCAAAATAAAAACAATCCACAACCTCTAAAATCTTGGATTGATGATGAAATTTTCTTGCAAGTATCTATTTCTTATGGCAGAATACCCAGCAAGACTGGATATGAGTGGAAACTTGCAAGACAGTATTTTATGACAGGTGTAAATTTGCTTCCTTCCCTTAAGTGCTCACAAATATCACAGTAAAATATGTTGACAAGTTCGACAGGACAGTATTTATACGAGAGTGATAAAAATACAGCCTATCAAGTGTGATAAAGCCCAGTGCACAGTTCTTTCGAGAAAATAATGCAAAGACAATGTGAGTCGAACTGATCAATGAGGTCTTCTGTTCAGAATCAGCTCAAAAGGAAAGGATACTGCTTTATTTTTTATTCTCCAAGTTAGGGATCTGCCAAAATGTCATCTTTTTTTCCCCTCTGATGTATCAGCAACGGCAACACAGCCATTTTAAATGACTTCAAACCATTGTAAAATCTCTACCAAGATGTCCAAAATAATTTTCTCCAAACAGCTTTCAGCTGCCCTTTTGAAGTCACAACAGCACTCTACAGGTGAAAAGCTCTAACTCCTGCTTGTGCTCCTGTGAGTCACACAATGCTTCAAGGTGTTTATTTTTCTGAGAAATTATTTCAATTTACCACTTACAGTTAAGACACATTTACCAGCAAATTGTTGGAGCCAGAACTGAGTTTCTTCAAGAGCGAATGTTCCTAGCAATCTAATAACGGAATTAAAACTGTCACCAATACAGCAGACTTTCATTCCACTAAGGATTTATTCATAGTATTTGCTGTTAAAACATTGCATAGCCACTAGATATTTTATTGATTTTTCTTTAAAAATCACACCATGCAAAGAAAAAGACCTTAGTCTTAATCTTTATAACAAGTGATTTCAATCATTAAATTAAAAAAGAGTATTTTGAGGAATCCAGCCTTTTTTATTAACAACCCACAACCTGCAGGTCAGAAACACCTTTATATATTTTCCTAGAAAATATCCATGTTGTCAAAAAAGGAAAAAAATAGTATTTCATGTCAATGACCATGACATGTTAACAGTGGGATTTGTTTAAATGAAACTGCCGAAAAATTCAAAGACTAGGCTAACAGATCCTTTTCTCTCCACTTCTAGGAGGCAAGTCAGTTGTTTCACTGCACAGTGCAGGTAGCTGTAAATTACACCAGATGGGTAGCAGTGGAGACCCTTTAGACCACTGACGTTAAGTGGGTGACTCACTTTGCCTGTAGGACATGCACCTGTCCATGTTCTACTGACACAACACTGTTCAGGCAGTAGTACACATGTTTTTTAAATGTTTATCATAAGAGACCTGGTTGCTCCCATCCAGGTCTATGTAAAGTCTGCAGTGTACTCATGAGCAAGGCAGAGGCTGAGCACCACAGAAGACTGAGTAAAACTCGAATGAGTTTTACATTTCAGACAATATAAAATGCCTGTGGTGGCAAAGGCATTCATGTTAATAATGAGATTTTCATTGCCTACATTTCTGGTGGATGCAGATATTTGATCTCTAAGCAGTAAAACATTAAAGGGGAAGACACTGAAGGATTCTGAAATCTATGTTCTTTCCTAACCATTTTCCTTTTCCAGGAAATATTTTACCAGTTCCATTAGTCACAAAACAATACTTGCAACTTCTGCTATTTTGATTAGTTTTTGTAAGTCAACAAGACAATAAATAAATAACACAAGCAAATTGATCTCTCCACTTACTTGATTTAGAAGATTTCTAGGTCACATCTGCTCCCATTGGCTTCTACCATGTTCAGATACTAAACCATCTGGGACATATTGAGCAAGATATACACAAGTGAATTCTTACAGAGGAATATCATAAAGTGGGTCATTCACTAAACCTCTGCAGTGGAAAACTAAGCAGAAATTGGCCAATATGAGAGAGGAGCATGAAATATGCTTGGATGAGTGATACTGCATCAGAGTGTGGATCTGAAGGTAGGAATGTGCAGAAAGCATAGCTTGCAACCTCCAGTAAATAACAGCATTGACTCACAAGTATGGGGGGCATGTTTTCTAACTATTTCTTATATCTCATGGACTTTCACTATGAGCTGTTGACTCAGTCTCCACTTTCCCTTATTTGTAGATACAATTTGGAAGATTTTTTTCCTTGCTACCTATAAGGTAGATGGATCTTCACAGCAGACTAATATGTAAAACTGCCTTCCTTGTCATAGCAAACTGTTTCAGATGGAGTTGTACACTTCCCTTGCAAGACAGAAGCAAGAGGAAACTTTAATATTAAAAATTCAGTGTTTAATGCAACAACGTTTTAACAAGATTTGATGGCAAGGTACACTCAATTATTTACTTCATAGAGGACAGGGGTAGACAAAACTCTCAGGGAGACCATTCCATTGAGTTATGAGGTTCAGAAAGGACCCAATTGCTTTCTAAAATTCTTCTCAGAGGAGAGTTTAGGGGTGTCTGGATTCAGATTTCCTTCTAGACTGGGTCAACTGTTGTTTATGTTTATAAATTATGTTTATGTCTAAAAAATTATTTATACACAATCAATCCTTTATATCACTTGGCTAAGGTTTTAAAGTTTCAGCATGCTTGGTCACAATTCACTTACTAAGTACCTGAAGTGATAAGAAGTCTCTCAAACTTGAGCTGTAATCTTGAGAAGCCCAGGGATCCGCTTCTCTGCTGAAGGGGAGGTCCAGCTGGACAGCCCATTGCCATGCAGGAGAGCACTCTGTCATGCCAGCACTGACAATTACACAACAGATAATGCACTTTTTATGCTAAATAACAATGATACTGTTTCTCAGTCTTTAAAATACAAAAAAATTAAGACTATTAAAAAATATGACAAATATATATAAAAAAACTGAAATTAGGGGGAAGAAATATATAAATACTGCTTTGTTCAAATACAATTTGTTCCATGTTTTCAGCAGCCATCAATCTGAAATGCCAACCTGAAATGAAATATTGGGAATCAAGCAAGAAAGACAAACCACCTACAATTTAGAATGTGTAAGACCTTAAACTGAAATACTGTTTGCCATTCAAATACTCTGAGAGCAATCCTTATTTATCCTTGTCTATCATGCATGTTCAATAACAGAAAACAAAAGGAGAATGTCATTATATAAGAAACCTCATCTATTAGGAGTTGGTATCCTACTGTATTGCTATAACAACTTAGAAAAAATGATGTCAGTAAAGTGATGTCTAATTTTTAAAAACACCACTGTCATATGGGACTAGTGAAGGATATAAAAGAAAGTGACTTCACTAACAGTAAAATTTAGGTGTAGATTGCAAGGTGGGACCACTGCCACCAAGTGGAAGTAAGATCTGTGTCAGTTCACATCAGAGGTCCATCGCATTCTGTTTTGGGCTGTGGCCTCCACTAGTCAGTATGTTTCAAAAGCTAGTCCAAGTTTTAGACAACTGCAAACAGACTATTCCTTGGGGCATGGATACACGATAACTGTAAATAGGCTATCTGTTGAAGTATAGATATGAGATATGGGATTCCTCAAAATTCTGTCAGTAGGGAGTTTATTTGCATAGACAGACAGATAAACACTTAGTCAAGCAAGTATAGTTGTCTTTCATAATCGCATAACTAGTTCTAAAATCCTGCTCATTTCTTGGGGTTTTTTCTTGCAACAGTGGACAGGACTGATTACATATTATGCATGTTAAATTATACTTTGACAAATTTTAATCTGCTTCTCCTTCAAACTGCATTAAGTCCCACTTCTTGTATTAGGAAAATGCGCACAACATATATTACATTTTTCATTTCAGTTTTCTTTAATCACTGCATAGGTCTGAATTCAATTGTATTTGTTAACATATAGCCCATTCACATTGTTGGGAATGGTTTTGCTCATGTTCATCTGTAGAAATTTTGGGTTCTAGCTAGAATAACTTGAGAACATGTGTATTGCTGCACTGTGTTCTGCTACAGACTCTCTTTGTCATCTTGGATGAATTACCTGCTCTACTAAATTCATCTCTCCTGTCAGGATTCACCCTTTATAAATTGGGAATAAAATTTCTACCTAGCAGAATGGTTGATGCCAGGATAAAATTTGTAAATGGCAGTGAAATGTTGAGGGTCCTTTCAGTAGACAAGGATTTGGAAAATCACTTGAATAAAATGAATCAACTATTGGACAGACATTCAGTAGATGGATAGATGAACTCATAGACCTCAATATAATTTTCCTTATCAAACTCATTAATTTCTTTCCCCATGAAGCCAGTACCATAAAAATAAGACTGTTATCTAAATTAGTTTTTAAAAAATCACCAGAAATTATCATAATGACGTTCGGACGTGCAGACATATTTTCTTGCTTAAAATTAGAGAAATATTGATTTTATTGGTATATACATACCACATCTCACCGAAGTATTTTTTATACGCCTACACCATATACTGCAACAGTACTTTGATTCAGACCTGCTCAGGGAGTTAATTCATCCATGGATAATCACTCACTCCCTGCAGGTTGATCTACTCATTTCATGTTAAAAAGAGGGTCACCCAACAAATACCAGCATTAATCCCTTTTTATTTCTTGCAGGATCTGTTGAGAACTGCAAATACCGGAGACCTGAAATATTTGAGTAGATTACACTTTTTTTTACCCTTCTAAATCTTTTAAGTTGTAGTTGTAAGGGAAGTGCTGCTTTATTATAGATACTGCAGAGGTTCTTCTACTGGGTAGAGTTGTTCTGTGAAACTTTTTCACAATTAACTCTGCATATGGACCCATCACCTTAACCATCTGCATTAGAGAAAGTAAAGTGACAGAAATGTCTCCAATATGGAACTAAAGGCATCAAGATGGAATAATTCTCTTTTTATGCATATCTAAACAGTTACGTCTATTCGGTCTTTAGAAAAGACTTTAGGGATAGAAATTAGATTGAATTTTTTCCTTACTTTTTCAGATATTTCTTTTAACTAGAGCTTTCCTTGGAAAGCTTATTGCCTAAAGTGAATTAATTGGCTGAACATGAAACAAAACCTGCTTCTAAAGCCACGGTGTATTCACCACTTTTCCACCCAGTGCAGGTTGACCAGTACATAGAAATTTATCACAAGTCATCCAATATTTCTCCCATATAGCCCTCAGTTTTCAGGAGAACTGTAGTCACTGGAGAATTTGAGACTAAACATGGAGAGATAAAAATGCAATCTCAAACACCACAGGCCTCAGAAAACCAAGGCTGGATTATTTTTAGCTTGCATTCGAAGCTAAGTCTGTGTAATAATAATTATTCCGAACAGTTTCAGATATTTGCAAAATTGGAACTGAAATTACCCCAAGAGATTCTATCCTTCTACTTCTGGACAGTACTAGCTATGCCTACAGCACTCCTGATGGATGTCTTTAAAAATAGGCAATGAGAAATATTCCCCATATTCTCCTTCTGAGCCAGATGAGTTTTCACTGATCTTGCCCTTTAGAATTTTTTTTAAATTTATTCAGCTAAGTTAATAGTTATTATATCTTGTCTAATTTAATACTGGGCATTGTGAAAAAATTCTTTGCAGCTGACATTTTAAATACTTGTAAACCAGTATCATTTTTCTGCTTAACCTTATTTTGTCAAGACTAGACAGCCCCAGTCCCTCCAGTTCCTTCTCAGAGGTAGTGTTTGTGAGATCTCAGCATATCACTGATGTTTTGTGTTGGACTCTCATGTAACATGCATCTGGACACAGAGCTCTAGCCGAGGTCTAATGATGCTGGGCAGAGCAGGCTTGCACTGTGTACTGAGACTATTTAACATGCTTTGAGTCCTCTCCTATTTCTTTGCTATCTTGACAGAAGCTTGGTTCTGTTAACCCAAGGCCAGTCTGCCAAGGGAGAGACTAGATTTGCAAGGATCCTTAGATCCTTTTCCTCAGTGTTATTTACTTGCTTTATCATTCTCATTTCTGATATTGTCATTGATTTTTTCCTAGATTTAGAGTTTGGTTCTTGTTTTCTTTGGATTGAATTCTGGTTTGTTTTTTTTTTCCCCATATAATTTTTTTTTGTTTGTTAGGATATTCTGATTTCTAGTTCTGCAGCATCCTCGTGTCTGTCTCAGAGCAGGGTCAAGGACAGATTTCATGAGTCTTCTTCTTTCCATTCTGTCTTCCAAGGTATTAATGAAACATCAAGGACAGACACCTCTGGATCCATCCTTACCAAGGTTTTCTTCTTTTGCAGAGAGCTTGAGTACATTCTGGGGCCCCACAACACCCAATCTCTTGAATGGAAAGACAAACAAGAAGTGTATGTTTCAGCTCAAAGCTGTTAAATTTCTTACCATTAATCTGTCATGTGCTTTTCCAGGTTAAAAATGCTGTTACTTAAACACAAAATGCACACTCCATATGGTTAGTAAGTTCAGTATGCTTTTCTGACTTGCACATACTTCTCATCTTAGTCAGAAACATTGGGAATTCTATTGTGTAGGCATATTTAAATATTCCCAACATTTTCAATTTTTAGATCCACTGGAAATGGTTGACAATTTTTCACATTGTAATAATTTCAATAATCTCTCAGCAGCTTTTTAAGAATTCACATGTGAATACATGAATGTAACCAAATTTCCACACGAGTTTTTTCTGTGTGCATTGATACATTTTCTGTGTGTATTGAAACATTGTAGTTGAGGATCATAAAATGCCCTTTAGTGATAAATCTAACTCCCCCTTTAATGTAAGAATTTTACTTTATGCTAAATCTCTAATTAGGTTCTTTGTTATGAAAATTTAACAATTGTGAACTGCATAGTTTTCACATTGCTTTTGCATTCACCACCCTACATGCATATTTTCATTTTTCAGAAGGCAGTAACTATCTTATTAATATTACATTAAACATGCATGTTATACAAGCTTTTAGAAACACATTACCCTTGTTCTTGAGCAATAGACTCAAGGGGCATATGCAGAAAATGAGCCTTTCTTCAATATAGTTTTGCTGTTTTCATCCACAAGTTTGTTTTCAGGAAATAGTGCTAGAACTCAGATGGGATTGCTAAAATGCCTCACTTTTGATCCTCTAAGGACAGAAGACGAGTTTGTAGTTCATGAAAGAGAGAGGTATTTATATTGTACAGAGAAGGGATATAATGCTCTCAGAAAGCAAACTCACAGCCCTATAGAAAGATGGAAGTTGACTATAACACATCAGTTTCTCCAGGAGGAGGCTGTGGGAAACCCTATTGAAAGCCTTGGAGCAATGTCCACTGCTCACCCCACACTGACTGAACAGGTTACCTTGTCACTGAAGGCAACTAGGTTTGTCAAGCTTAATTTGCCTTTTGTGAATCCATGCTGCCTTTCCCAGTCTTGGCCTTCATCTGACCTGGGATAGGTCCCAGGAGGATTCATTTGATAACCTTCCCAGGGACTGAAGCAAGACTGATGGGTCTGTAATCTCCTGTCTCATCCTTTGACAGTCCTCCTTTGTCAGCCTAAAGACTAGGTGGCCAAAAGTGTTCACTGGTAAACTTCTCCAGGTCTTAAAAGGGTACATTGGAATACACCTAGAACTTCCTAATCCTTTACACTACTTAACGGATAGCCAAGACTCCTGACACCTGCCAGGTTACTAAATGAATTGCTTGGATTCACAGTCAATGACACTTGCAGAACATGATTAAATAGATATTGCCAGATGACAAACACTGAAGAACAGCCTCTCCAAAAAATGGTGGTATTTCCTCTTCTCTTAACTTTATCAAGTATTCAGTGATTATATCATTGCCACAAAGTGAGAAGACAGACTCCACTCCTTATCCCTAAATTTCCTATTTCTCAGGTGGATACTGTTGCTACTGCTAGTGTTTTTTTCTAGGCTGATTGTAATCCAGGTATCCCACCCTGTCCATGACCACTCAGACCCCCTGCTCCTTCACTTACTCTGTGTTTTACCAGGAGATGCTGAAAAAACTGGAACCATATCTCAGAAGTCACCTTGGGAAATCAGAGATTAAATTCAAATAGGAGAGGAAGGAATTGAAGCCAAGTCTCGCACAATCTGAGTTCTTACTCTGTCTGTAACCTCCTATTTTGGCTGCAATAGCCAGTTCCAAGAAAGTATTTGGGGTTAAGGTTTCTAAGTAAAGTCAAATATCTTTTTGTGGCCTAAATTAGTTCTTAATCCTTTCGGAGAAAATAGTTCTGGCAGACACATAATTCTTCCTCATTTTTGACAGAGAAACCTGTGTGTCTTAAAGTTCTAAACTTCATAAAGGAGATTTAAGCTGCAAATTCTGCTTACTGTTTACAAAGATATGTTTTCATAACAGGACCACTAAGTTTTAGGTCTCTGGAATTTCAAGGCTGGATTTTGACACAAAAATTCCACCTATTTAGATAAGAATGATATATTCAGACATTTGCGGAATTTCAAAATTATTACTCTAAGGGTTGAGAACTCCAGTGTTCAGTAATACAGTACATATGTTTTGTTGACTGGACTCTGGCGTTCCTCCATTTCATAAAAGGTCTTTTTTGATGTAAAACTATAGCTAATTAGCTACTTTCTGATTTAATTAATTTCACGGGAAGATGTTACTTAGCCTAGTATGCTATATTAAACAAAAGTGGAAACAGAGCAAGGCAGTTTTCCCACATTTTCCGGAACTGTTTCAATATCCCAGATTTTCAGACAGATCTGCACTGCACTAAGATAATACTATTATGATTTCAGTTTTCCCACTCTCAAGCCATCTTCTGGTAACCACACCTCCCAGAGGGTTATAGACTCAGGTTACAGACCTGGAGATACTGATGTCCCTTCTCTTCTTTGTGTTTTTCAGACAGATCTTCAAGATCAGAACTTTCAAGGTCCTTCAAGACCAGAATCCAGGGGTTTCTAACTCCACCTAAGCAGTAATGAGCTGCCGAAGTCCCATCATCTGTGGCTTAAGTGCATTTAGCCATGCCAGAGGTTTCAGTTTATCTACCATGGAGCCAGGATTTAACTAGAGACACAAACCAAATGATCCCAGCCTACTGTTTAGTAAAATCACTCTTCTTGTCAAGTTTAATTCTACAAATAGCAGAAATGGGCAACAGACAGAAATTTCAATTTCAGTGAGCATACACACACGAACAGTCATATTTGAAGCAGTGTATCAGCATTTTCTCTCAGAAAAAATTCATCCAAATTTCTGGCTCCCAGGGAAATTAGGAAAATCTTTTGTCTAGATTATCTGTTTGTTCTATTCAGCTTAGACCAGAAGAAATCGAATAAATAAACACAATAGAAAATTTTGTCTCAATCTAGCATCTTCTCCGTGAGTGTTATCTGAAGCCTAGACTCACAAAGTTTCTCAGAGCTATAAACAGGATTGACTGCTCTATTTGGATGGAATTTTAAGTGTATGAAACATATTGTTTAAATGGTATTCTAAAAGCCACATCACTCAGGAAATGACAGCTTTTGTTTTGCAACATTTTATATAGATATATACATTAGAACGCTGTGTCACTTCAAATGAGAAGTGACAGTGCAATTAAAATACAGTTTTAAAATAAATTTTGCTCATATATAAAGAAATAATAAACCTGACCTCCGTTAACTGAGGAACATTAAATTCCAATTCTATACTGTTATACTCAATGTTTCAAAATAATGAAAGTTACCAATTGCATCTTCCAGAAGAGTGAATGAGATTTCTACATATAGGTTGACTGTATTCACTTAAAAGAATATGAGATGTTTATATGTTCTGAAAACAACAAATCAGAGACAGTATATGGAATGATGTATCTGGGGTGAAGGAAAAAAATACAAATTTTCTTTTTCTTTCTGTTGGAAATACAACAAACCTTGAAATCAGGTTGCATTCACTAAAAAATAAACCAAAAAAAAGTAGCTTGATTGAAAGACATAGGTTTTCCTTTTCTTCCATAATGTTATTGTAAAATAATCTATTTAGCGATTTTATTTCTCAAATTTAAAATTACATTTTTTAAAAACCAAAACAAAACAGAAAATCATATCGGCTCATACCTGTAATTTTGTAATGACAGAAATGAAAAACTCACTAAAAAGAAAAGAATGGCAAAATTTTTTACAGTGTTAGAAGGCAAGTTTGTTTGGCAGCCAAAATATTCAGGTCTCATGCGCAAAAAATGTGTAATCAAATTCTCCTCCATAAATTATATGAAAAGAATTATCACAATATCATGATTAAATACTAGATCTTCAAAAATGTGTTTTAAAACAATAGAACAAATTAATTATAAGGGTTTTTTTTTTCAAAACATTGATGATCTTTCACTTTACAGCACAAGCCTTCATTCAGGATGCTCTATTGGAGGTTCTTGCTTTCTGCACTGCAAGCAGAAATCAGCATGCAATTCAGCCACTCTTCTAAAGCTTCAACAGACCATGCAGAAGGTGACTGCTCATCCCTATGGCACAGCTAACCTAAGGGAAAATCTTTTTGACTTGAGAATTTGTTGGCAATATCAACAACTGTTGTAGTTAAACTTCTTCCTGTTTATTACTTTGACTTCATAACAAATCTGTCTAGTAAAGTGAGATTTTCTCCTGAAATTTAAACAATTTTTCAGTATTTTTGGTGTTGGAAGTCTGATGGGCTGGAGCAGGGTCTATGATATGAGTGAGTATAGTCTCATCGGTTTCCCTGCTCCAACTTCTATTCCAGTGTATCTACTTCTATTTTTTAGCTCTTATGCAATAGCTTACTTAAAAAATACTTTGAAGCAGGGACCATCTTCTCCTCTATACTTATTAAGGCATTAGTACTGATTTCTAATGCACTTGGGGCCATACTCAGACTCTCTTTTCCAGCGAGTCTGCTGCTGAAATTTTTATGTCTGCTCAAAATCTATGAAGCTTAACACTAGGCAGCCTGATTTCTCTAACATTCTCTTGAACCTAAATGCCAGCACAGTTGCAGATGAGCTTACAAGAGCAATTTGCAAAGGAATTTAATGAAGAGTTAGTTAAGAGAATAGTACAAGGTTATAATTGCATCTGGAGACAATGGTAACAGTAAAAAAATGCAAAAATACTTCTTTATGTAGTATAAACTCTGTAGAATTGTATTTATTTCTAAAGGAATGTATGTTCTACTTTTGTTTATTAGCTATAGAATCAGACAATTGTTAAACTAATTCATAAGTAATTTTTATATTACTTAAAGACTGAAAAACCAAAAAAGATAGGAACTATTATATTCTGGTAATGATATCTTTTTTGCTCCCTTTTTTTTCTTTTATCATCAATTTATGGGTAAGCCTAAATGCCATAAAAGAACAAGCTGAAGGGAGTAGATATGAGATTCATTACAGCGCCAAAACTGGTGGGCTCTCAGATGACGTGAAAGGAAATACAAAAATACGCACAAGGGAATTGGACATGGTATTTTTTGATACCTTGAGCTCTGTGAAGGTTTTGCTAAGTAGGCACTATTCAGAAGAGTTACACTGACAGTCACTGATCAAAAGAATCAGGAATATTTATGAAGCTAAATACCTACTGCAGTATCATTCATGGCAGAAGCATTGGATCAGATCCACACTTCAATGTGTCACATGAGAATCTGGTTCAGTCAGAGGAAGGTGACATTCCTGAGTACATTCCACCTCAGGCATTTCTGTAAAACAACTAATCTGTAGATAGATATGAAAAAACATGTCACCGTCCTGAAAAGTAAGCACAACCAGTAGGTTCAGTTTTATGTATCCTAGGAAGAATTCTGGAGCAGAATATGAAATCAGCATGATTTTAAAAAAATCATCTCATACAGATCCAGTGTGATGGCAACAAAAGTACTCTAAGATGAAAGAGTCAATCTATTTCTCTATTACTATTTTACACAGCTGCTTATGTCCCAGAATTTTACTGCTGTTTTTACTTTGGGGATTTTTGTTCACTTTATGTTTGAGCTGTGACATGTACTGAGACATGGGGCTCAAAAGTCATTCCAATTGGAATGGAAATGATCTTGGTGGGTGTCCATTAAAAGATCTTTCAAGATTCATGGGGTATACACCAAAACACAAGTACTAATATTAGCTCACTCCAACAGACTCAATTACTAACAAATCAATCCTTTAGTGTGAAGAGAGTTGCTGTGCATTATGATGAGCAGTTTCTTAGTAAGAGTAAAAACACTGAAACATAAGAAATGAGGGATCAGTATTTAGCCCAAACACAAAACCAGTACCATGTTGAAGAAGTAGGTAATAAATATCAAATCAATGATGAAACAGAACAACTGAAACATTTTGACAGGGAAAAAAAGTAGTTCAAAAGCAATGGCATGTGTCTGTCTAGGAGATACATATTAGCCAAACCTGAGTTCCATGCCTATTGTCAAAGCATAATCACCTACCAAACTAAACTGTTTGATGTCTGTTTCTAGTTTTAGTAGGCTCATTCTGAGCATTTGTGTTTCATATTTTGAGAGTGAGTGATGTTATCTGAAATGCAGCACAGGTGTAATCCATGAAGTATCCTGCAGTCTTGACCCTCAGAGGTATGTTAATCCTCTCCCTGCCAGTGTTATCAGGTTATCTTTCAAGAGGAAACAGACTGTGATATCTGAGCTTTGTCACATTCAGGAAATGTCCTCAGTCCCACAGATTGGACATGTCCAGTGAATAGTGGAGAATTAATGTTAGGAAGTTGATCTGTATCATAGCTACAGATCTATTCGATGATGGGCACTGTAAAGGTGATACAGGGTTCCTCAGACCTGTTTATTCTTTTTTATTCAGTGTAATGTTTGTTTGGTTTCAAGACTTGAAATTATATTATCCCAAGGCAGTTCACGGAAATGTAGCTACATTATTGCTGTATCATTTTTCCTAGTCAGACACCAATATATCTGCTAACTGTGATGAAACTCTGCCTTCATGCTGAAAGTATTTTGTTTTTCTCTACACCTTGTTTCATCTCGCATCATGGAGTGTAATAGCATTTTACCTCGTTTGTAGGGAAGACAATAAAGATATACCTAGGAAATGTATAGCGAAACAGCACAGCAAGGACAGCATAGCAGCCCAGTATACCTGGCAGCAGTTGTAGTTTATCTGTGGCCATAACAGAGAGGAGAAACATGAGAGGCTTTGACAGGTGGAAGTGTGTATTCTTCTCTTTTACTGCTTGTCTGGCAAGTGTAAAGGACCCAGACTCACTCATGTCCGCTGCCTATTGAGTACACATATGCATGTGCCGTGGCTCAGTCATTAGACACAATCACAGTAAGCATAACTTACACACACTAAAAATGCTAAAGTGAGGAAGCATGCTGGGAATGCAAAAAGAAGGAATGTACCTGACTTGAGATCAGAAAGCTACTTTCAGACCTTTTCTTGGGAGTTCATTTTACACTTATTTCCTTTATTTAGATAGCTCCAAGCTAAAAGTATAACTTAACTTATAAGTTTGGTAGCAGCAAGGTTCTCTCGTACCGACTTGTGCTGTGACATTGGAAACTCCAGACTCAGTCTAAACTCCACTGAGCTTTCACCAGCAGGTTCTCTGGAGGAGGTGACCAGTAACTGCTGAAGCCCACAGAGTCAACAGAGGGCTGACAATAAACTAGTATCTGCACTCATGAGTGTGTATTCCTTTTCCCCAAGATTTTAATTCTCGGGCAAAGTAAAACCTACAGCTCCTAGATAAAATACCTGACTATAGATGCTTTCATCATTTGCTTTTCTCTTCCAGGCTTTTTTAGTGCTTTTCCCCCCCTTGTTTCTGGCACAGAAAACTTGCCTAGTTAGGCAGAAAGGAAAATCTCACAAATGCTGTGTACATGCCATGAAGTTTCACACAGATAGATTGCACTATATTTAATTCCAAAGCTATTAAAACTGACTACCATTCATTAGTGTCTACACGTGGGTACATGTCCCAGCTTGAACTGCTTAAAACCATCTCTTGAGCACAGGATTTCTGCCAACCATCAGCATACAACTGCCATTTTTCTACTTATGCAGTACATTCTCCTATAATCAACTTATGGGTGAAATACTGTATATACATCTCCAAATTAATTCTTCCTCAAGACTGGTCTTCAGATTCCACCATATCAGCCAAAAGCTGTTCTGCTCACTATCGTTTTCTACTTGCTAATTAATTAGAGAAAGTCACAAGAAGTACCAGCTAAGTATTTTTGGGGGGCTTAATGAATGAGTCTATTAATTTAAGAAGATTTAGCAATTATGCATTCTCTAATATTGATTTCCACTAAATCCTATCTGGAAATTAAGGAGATTGATAATAAAACCTTTTATTTAATTCCACTACAATATATCTAATGAATAAATTGGCTGCATGCACATCCTTAGAACTATATTCGTTTAGCAATAAATGGTGCAACACAAAGGAGCACATTGTAATTGAAATTAAGGAGGGTGAAAAGCAGGTGTAGGCTGAATTCAGTAACATGCTAATCAAGCACAATAAAGAAAGGAAATTTTATGTGGTGTTAATTTTTTTCCTCTGGCATTTATAAAATTTAATTTTCCAACTACTTTTCTTACTTTTGTGTAGCCAGCTCCTGTTTGTTGGGATCCTCAGCCTGTTGTCTCCCAATTAAAAAAATCTCATGTACACAGCAGGACACTGTGAGCTGAATCCTGCTGGGCGAAAAAAAAAATGCAATTAATTTTGACAGTTGCTAACAACACATTTTTTCTTCTCCAGATTGTTTATTTCTATTTCAGTGCCCCAGAAGAAGGGGGTGATTTCCATTAATGCAGAAAATGCATCAGGGTCTAAAGAGAAAGGAAGTAGCATGTGAAAAAAACAAAACTGAAAGCAGAAAAGCTCAAATGATCAGCCTCCTTCATCTTCCAGAATGAAGCTATAATCAGTTCATGTGAGACTCATACCTGTGATCACTTAAATTCAAGTGTGGCAATACAGTCCATTCAGATCTTTGGGGAGCTGTCAGCACCAAGAATCTCTCATAGCCCAGTAGTAAAGTATTCTTTTTGTTGCTCAGTAAACTTCACATATCTGAGCAATCTTTGAGGATAGAGTTGAAACAGTAAATTGTCTAAACATTTCCTCTCCTAAGAAGCAGAAAACAGTTTTGTTAATTCTTTAGTGGCTTCTGAAGCTTCAGTCAATACATCTTTTTCCCTTGAATTTTTTTTCTTTTTGATTTACAGTCCTTAAGTGCCTGCTACCTCTTGACTGCACACATGAAATAAAGTTCAAAAATCTAGCAGAAAAGATACTAAGGGCCTGGTTTAAAACCCATATATGATAATTCATGTAAGACTCCTGCTGATTTAAATAAAATTTTGATTAAGCAATGTGATTATTCAAATTAGCTTCTTAAATGTACTGTATAATGCATCCTAATTTGCTTTATTGTGTTAAAATTCATCTCTTCTTGCCCAAGGGAAAAAAATGCATATAAGTGAGACTCCAGCCCTTTCGGACTGAGATCTTCAAAAACAATACAATGTTAATATCAGAATCAGACATCAAACTCTAGAAGGGCAAAAAAAATGAAATATCAATTCCAAAGTCACTAATTTCCATTATTTTTACTCATTATTACATTATTGTTAATAGAATGTGTAATAAAAAAAAACTGTCTTGACAGTAATTAATTTAATGTTAATAATATAGATTCCAATATTACTAAATTCATAGACACCATGTCAAAACAACTCATTATGGCTTGACAGTGTATATACAAGGGCCACTAAATGTTAATGATTTCATCCTCAACAGTCACTTTGTAAAGTAAGAAAATATTATAGTCATTGTAAAGACATCAGAGAGAAAGTAGGTAATTTTCTGGAATCGAGAACACAGAGTGATAGAGCCAAAATGAGAACTCAAAGAATTTTATAAGCTATTCGCAGGCTTTCCCCATAGAGCCATCTAGATATACCTTTCATCATTCGATAGGCCTTAAATTTTTTAGCCCCATATCCCAATCAGATATGAAGAGTTCCATCTTACATAACTTACTAAATAAAACTCCTGTGATCACAGATAACCTGCATCCTTAAATAAAATCTGAAATATGTATATCAGCATGAGAGCTTAGAGCAAATTTTGTATGAGATGTGGAGACAATGAAGATACACCCTTCCCTAGAAGTCCCTTTTCTTGTCCCTTTATTTACATCCTTTTTTCCTTTCAGATCCCTTACCACGGAAGTAGAGGCGTTTAGAAAGATCCAAGGACAAGCTGAGTGAAAAAAGAAGCAGCACAGAGGAAATGAATACTGCTAAGCATAGCTGCTAAGAAGACAAAAAGGTGGGGAAAAGTAGGCTAGGAAAGATGAAATACTGGGGTCTCTATCCCAGGACATGGAGACGACAGAGTCCATAAAATCAGTCTTTGGACAACAGCCATATCTTCACACACACACAGTTACTTTATCCCCAGTCTCTCTCTCCAACAACTGGAGCTCTCTCAGGGAGTGAGGAGGAGGGATAACTTTTTCTCTTACAGTGGTTGCAGTTTTTTTAAAAGGCCTCTCAAGTACATTTAGCTTTGCATTTGCATAATGTACCATACACTGATGCTCAGTCTCACATTTTCTGAAGCTAAGACATGAATATACAGTAACTCTGGGGGTAGTTATTTTGGTAAGATGAAGTCAGCATAACACAGCTGAAAGTGAGAGAAAGCTGCCAAACTTATATCTTTGATACACCTGAAAGTAGTAATCTCAGAAGAGAAATTTCAGTGTTCTGCTAAATAGCTCAACAGCTAATAGGCTGGGTAATGTCTGCTCCCTCTGCTCCTTGTGTACCTGATCCAAAACAAAATGCATATGCAGTTCTTGGAGCAGGGAATGAATCTGACTTGCCTTTGGTGCCAGGGAATGCTCCATTAACAACCTGCAGAATTAGGGTCCCTCTCCCTGTTTCTCAGGTTTCATAAATTCTGTGTCACTTGGTGTGCAGAAATTGGCTTCAAGCGGTAGAAGGAAGCTGGAGACTTGCTTCCCTAGAGGTTACAGAATAATCTTGCAGCTAATGCATCTGCTCCTCAAGCCGAGAATACATATTCCTAAATTTCTTGCTTAGAGTTTTGCTTATCAGGGCATGCATAATCCAATTCATGGTCCATTAGTCAGATCTGGCCCATGGCACTCTTGTGCCCAGCTTTTTCATTTGCAGCTATGAAGTAGAGCGGCTCAGATAGTGAATTCTGCCCATATGGCTGGATAATCCCTCTCCCTTGGTGAAGAAGTTCTGCGCTCAGTTAGAGACAGACCTACTGCCATGCCATATCCAAGGAAGATGAAGCAGACACCAGCAGACATATGTCTTTTTATGAGTACCCACATAAAACCTGAACTGCCGCTCCCTTGGGCTCCAAGTTAACTGTGCAAAAAGCTGTTCCTCCACAAACCCGCTTCAGATGAGGGCTCTGTGCTGTGAATCCTGAGTAGGAGGAGGTGTTCAGGCTAGTTACATGTGCAGAGTAGGAGATTGAGTCTCTGCTGAAGCACTTTGGCTCTGTGTACAGACAGCGGTTAGAGCTGGCACCTCTGAAATGAATTTCCTGAGAGGATTTGATACAGCACTTTGTTACCAAAGTAGCAGTGAGTCCTGGCTCGGTATGTCACAGATAACTAAAACAGATTACAGCCGTGGAAAAGACAATTCATTCAGGAATTGGAATTCTGGTTTATCATGAATAACTGAAAAACTAAGTTATCTTAAATAAGGTCTCATCAGAGGAAGGAATTTTTAACTTAGTTTCTTAGAAAGAACCTATCCAGAAGTCAGTCATTGTACACAGCCAAATGTGCACCAGGTCCATTACAAAGGTGGTATTGTAACACATTCAATAATGAACATTAATCATCTCTCACCCAGATCCATTATTTCTCTCATCTCCCAGAATGCCTGCTCTCCAGAAGTACATATTTAAAAACTGGTTAGCAGAAAGGGCTGTTACACTCTTTAATTTCAGTAGGATTTCAATACCCTATGGAAAATTATTACAAAACCAATTTAAAGTTAATCCCTTGGCAACATTTTTGCAAACATCAAATTAGCAGAGATGAGGATGTCTGGATGATTTTGTCCTGTTTCATCAGCAATGCTGGGCTGGAAGACAGGACTAGGTGATGCCGTGCAGGAGGTCTCTGTCTCAGAGCTCTGTGACTGCATAGAAACATTGCATCAGTAGACAGGGCAGTGATTAAAACTAACCATTCATTTTAGAAAAGTTTTAACCTTTCTGTCCACTAATATGATATAGAAATAGAACATATCTGAACATCAACCATGGCCACCTTTAAGTTAATTTTTCATTATATTTTCTACCACTGAAGAAAGACTTCACAAATGTACAAAGAATACATAGATCAACAAAGAATGCATATCTTCTTTAATTTTACCAAAGATCCAGAAAGACATTTGAAGTCTTTTCTCCCCCCGGACTGCAAGTTACTTTTGGCTAAGGCAGTCTCTCAGAAAATGTTATTTTTCAATCATGTTAGGTGAAGGAGGGCATCGTATCTGGGACTCTCACTTGACTTCTGGCTTAGAACAAACTTCCTAAGTATATGAGTCACTGGAGTGTTGTATAGAAGGGGAAGCAACAGCAGGAAAAAGCCACTGCCAACTCATTTTTTGTGGAGACTACTGCAGTGGGTATATGACTAATGCTTCAAAGTATGAAACTAGGACTGAATCTCTCTGGAGAATGAACAAAATTCATAGGGTTTTTTAATCCTGAGTGGTCATAGCTATGAAGCAAGCTGTGTCAGAACTGCCTGCTCCTAACTGTGCTCCTTATTGGAACACTTTCTGGTGCTTTATCACTGCTCTGTGAGTTGCATTCAGGATTTGAATATCCCAGAGAGTATATTCAACCTACATGTGATTGATTGTGAGAATGGCTTCTAATACTGCTAATGCACAATCTGGGGCAAGCTGCCTCAGGACTTAGTCTTTAATTTAGGTATTAGCAAAATATGATAGTAATATGCAATTAACTATCCCACAAGCATATTATACGGCTTACTTGGTTAATGTTTATAAAGAAAACTTTGGAAATTAAAATGCTACATGCACTGAGTATTGTACAGCGTGGAAAAATGTTTGACTGTTTAATTCAGATGGAATGCATGTAACACAATGAAACCATGAGTCTTGGCCAGCATGCAAGAGACCCTTTGCCATCTTTCATTTGATATGCAAACACTGGATTAAATTTCCTTTACTTTGGCCAAAGCAGCACTCCCAGGAATCATAGTGTGTCTCTCCCACAGCTGTAAAATATTCTTCTTCTTACAGAAGAATATCAGGTGGATTTTGGTAGTAGAGTGCCAATACCTGGAAATATTTTAGGTGTACTCTGGGAGAAAAGGTCTGTTCAGTTTGTTAACTGCAGAAAACTGAGAAAGAAAAATGATGTATCGTACAGACTTGCAGGTGACCCCTTGAGACAGTAATGGAGAACTTTATTTTGCCATCCGTAACAGTAAAAGAAACTTAAACCTTAAGGGTCTCCACAGCAAAAGCAATGTACTTATCCCAACCAACAAGCAGAGTTGAACTCCTGATACATGCCACTAATCACACAGGAATATCAGTGACATGAATGTAAAAAGAGTGAGAGAAATTTTAAAAACACACCATATACAGACTTAGGTTGCTTATATCCCTGGCTTGCTTTATATTTCAGGGAGTTTTCTTTTCTTTTCTTTTCTTTTCTTTTCTTTTCTTTTCTTTTCTTTTCTTTTCTTTTCTTTTCTTTTCT
>VZRM01008029.1:130372-219517 GCA_013397955.1 Grantiella picta | reverse complement strand
TTTCCCTTTCTCTTTCCCTTTCCCTTTCCCTTTCCCTTTCCCTTTCCTTTCCCTCTTTTTGTCCCCAGTTAATGGCCTTGTCTGCCAATATCAAGTTTTAGCTGAATGAGAATCCTTAGCACTGTCTAGCTTTGTGAATGTGCATTCCTTGGTGTTCATTGGCCTTTAATATCTATTCCAATAACAGAAGAAGCAGAGCAACACAAGATGAATGCAGATAGCAACCTGTCAGCAGCCCTCTGTTATCTGCTGACATAATCTATCAGAGTTTACATAGGGATTAGAACATGGGATAGAATAAAAGGGAGACAGAGAACAAAGAGAAGTCTGAAGGTGATAATAAAAAATTAATATATGTCTCCTTGTTTTCTAAGTGCTAAAAAATACACATTGACTTAATTAAGATAAAATCCTATTCTTTAGCACTTGGAGTGTTAATCTGCCATTGTTTTATTAAAATGCAACATGAATATTAAAGAGTAGATTACTTCATCTCACCACATTAGGAACAAAGCCATTTGTTTTGAACTCTTGATCCTGTTTGTTTGCCTTTTGTTTCATGTGTGTGTTTTCTCTGTTGACATTATTCATGATGCTGTGAGATATAAGAGAGAGCTGCGATTCACCCTGAGTGGTGGTGTCTGATGTCCATTTGGAACTAATTCAAACAAGCCAGCAGTCCAGGGAAAACTCCAGCTTCTCTTGTGATCACCACCTGCCAGGAAGCCAAGCCCAGCAGCAACAGAACATAACAGTTTGGCAGATCTCCAAAAGAAAGGTATGATTTTTCTCAGATTTAGTTAACTCCTTAAAGATTCTGGCAATGCAAGCAAGCTGATATTCTCCTTGGAACAAAGACTATTCCATACTATCAGCATCTAAGACGAAAGGAATCATTGACACTGTATTTCAAATTGCTTTTTGAAAGATCAGCAAGATCTGTCAACTGGATAGTCACTTGGTTTGAAATAGAGGGATGAGAAGTCGAATTTCCACCAAAATTTTCGAAAGACTAAACTCAAATAACATGCATAGCAGCACTTTCAGCCTTGATTCAGCAGACTTTTAGGTACTTATTTAACTTAATGTCTGTACTCCAGTGCAAGTGCTTTGCTGGACAAAAGCCTTTGTGAGCATATACAGACTCTTAGAAAGTACCGAAGGAATCGATCTTTTCTGACACTGAGGCAGATTTTAAATCCTGGCTTAGTTCCTGGCTAGAGTAACTACAGATCAGAGAGATAAAACGTTCAATGACATAATGTGCTTCATTTCTACTGGCTTCTTGCAGCAACAGTGGACAATGGAAATTGTAGACTTGGTCTGATCCCTCATGATTGCTTGCCCACATAATTGTATTGGCTCCAAGCTTCACCCAGCTGGGAGACAAAAGACAACGAAATTTAGAAAACTGGAGTTGCTATAGTTCAGGGCTGATATCTTTACATGGCACTTGCTCACATTTTCCTCCCCAGGATCACTAGAGATTTCTTACTTATATAATCCATATTTCCTCTCTTGCCCATGGGCATGCTCAAAGACTAACAAATAAAAACTTTTTTTAGACATAGGTATAATATGAACAATTAGATGCCAACTATTGCAGCTGAGCTAAGCTTGTCAGCTGCTACAATTGTCTTTATATTGGCATACATTTTAATGGTTACTTACACTTTGAAATCTAAAAAAATTAAGCCAATCGCCTCAGCTAAATAGTTGTTGTCTGAAAAAATATTTTTCATGCCTCCTGCACCTACCAACCCGGAAAGAAAAAGGTAAGCATCTTGAATTCACTAGAAATCTTATCAAAGAAATCTTCATTTAAATGCAACAAACTCCTCTTCCAATGTTACATATGTATGGCTGACTCCCAGCTATCTTGCAAGCTCCTGCAATTGGAAAAGTAAATGTTTATTATCTGTGTAATTGGCTTTTTCTTCCATCTCTCATTCTGTGAAGTGGAAAGGGTTAGCCAGTCTTTTACCCAGATGTGACGTAATCAGTGCCTTACAGAAACAACTTTCCTAGTGGACATTGCCATTTCTTGAGATGCACCTAATTAGTTTCTCAGAAGAAACNCTCTTTTTCTTCGATCTGCTTTGTCACCCCAAGATCCAAGGGAGCCAGAGAACTGCAGAGCTCGTGGGGAGCTCCACCCAGCCCCCAACGGGGGGTGAGGAGGGGAGAGGCTACATCGGAGGAAAAAGACTTTTTTTTTCAATCAGGTTTAATAACTATTTTATTTTTTCCCTTGGATTTCCCCTTCCCCTGTGCCTTGCAGGGCACTTTGCGTGGTTTTGTTAAATAAATAGTTTTTTCTTCACTTCCATCTAAGAAATTCTGTTGTGGGTGGGGGAGGGGGTGTCACAGCCCTTCGCTCTCGGAGGAGAGTGAGTTTTATCATTAATCCAGGACATATTATAGTCTATTGGATACGTACAAAGCATCTTCAGAAACCCCATAAGAAATTCCCAGTAGATTCCTATTTGTTGCAGTAAATTATACATATTTCTCCTCTTCTTAAAACTGAGAGCAGTGTTTATACCAAAATCCTGAATATTTTAATTTCTTTTGAGGAGGTGATAACTTTGTTCATGCTCTTAATTTGAAACAAACAAAAAAATTTACTAGTCAGGTGTGGACATGCAGGTTTAGATGTCTGTAGCTGAAGATTCAGAACTGTTTTACTCCGACATAAGGGAGAGTTGCCCTTAGACGAGCTCTCTTTCTTCCCTAATCTGAACCTGCAAACCTCTTGTACCCACACTGAACACTAAACTGAACCAAGAAAATAATCAGGTTGAAAACCAGCCTGGGAAATGAAGGGAGGCTGTGAAACACATATTGGGTAATTATTTTCATACAGGTTACTTCCCTGAACTAGGTCACTCACTTCTTAAGTCCAACAGGAGGACAGGGCTGGAGATGGGACAGAGGGTAGGATTGATAGTCTCATGTCATTTAGGTTGAAGTGATTACATAATTGCAATCTTAACTAGATAATAAAAATAGTGCTTTTTTCTGTAGCTTATGATTTTCTTAGATTCTTATTTCAAGAATAAGCACCTAACTTAAAGTCTTATGCTAAAGCAGTGTTCTTGTTTCTTAGCTGGCTTCCTGAAGTGTGAGATTGAGGGTAACTGTTCTTCTTTGTAACTGTTTCACTTACAAATATTTAGCTGTTTTAAAGAAGATATTCATTGTTGCTAGGAAATATTGTTTATGACCTTTTTATTAGGCAGCTACAGCACCTCAGGGAAGAAAAAAGAGGCATAAGCCTGGCAAGGAGTAAAACTCCAGGTAAGATTCGTGTTTTTATTAGCCCCAAAAGAGTTGGATGTATTTTAACTGAGTTATACAATATATAAAAGACTCTATACATGGGCCATGGAGTATATTAGATGATAAAATTGGCTTTTTCTGCTGTTCCATTAGCGATGCCACCAGTGCATACACAAACTGAGACTCATATGTCTTGATGCATAAGGTAGAATATGGCACATTAAGGAGAACAGAGGTCTCAGAAGTGCTTTCCTAACATAATGTAAGCTAGGATGCAGTTGTAATTTCCTTCTTCATTCTCAGCGGGAATACATGTGAGAGCTTAACATGTTGTAAGGAAGATATACAGCTTCCCAAAGGACACCTGAGAAATCTTAAGAATCAGCATTTTTTAAGATGTTTTCCTTTCTGTATGGAACAGATGAATATTGCAAAGCTGAACACTGTGGGAGGTGGATAAACAAGACAGGGTCATGCCTGGACGGTTGCACATACTGCATGATATGCAGTGCAGGGCTGTTATCCAGACAGTAGATTAAACAGGACACATTTCTTCATCCATTTTTCTTTCATAAATACTTTCTAAAACAATCCTTTGAAACCAGCTGAGCAAGCATCAGCATGCCAGAAATGGAAACTCAACATGTCACAGCTAAGGTTGCCTTTCTAACCTCAACAGTGGCCATTTGCACATATTTGCTGCAGGGTGGCCCTTCTTACATTCAACCACATTGATTTTCTTTCAAAAGAGACATGCTGTGCAGAAATTCCCAAAAGCTGTGCTCTATGTCTCCCTTCTCCTCTTTCTAATATCCCAGATTTCATGTCATTGTTAGGGCTCTGCTCTCTTCTTGTTAAACAATCTTCTTCTACGTCTTGATCTTCACACATTTTTTCCTTTTTTCTCCTAAGAAATTGTCCAAGTTTATACTTATTTCCTTTATGAATCATATATTATAGTATTGTTATCTAATTATCAAATGTTACTCTATTCAGTACACAGGCACTAAACTATGCCCTGTCTCACTTCCACGAGATTGCTGCTCTCTCTGACCTACAAGTACAACTGTTCCTTAACCTAGTTCTGTCAGAATGATTTGATTTGTAAAATCCTCATGGAAGAAGTGTTTTAGTAGGTTTTAAAAACCAAATTCTTTTGACAGAATCAGGCTGGGGACAGCTACATGTGCAGTTATAATAGCAAATATGAAGGGGGAGTGGTAACCTTTGGGGAAGCAGAAGGGAGAAGGGAGTGGCTGGTGATGAGCCATCTACATTATCTCCATGCTTACATTATCCACATATCTATCAACAGCCCTACCAATATCTGACAGCCCCCTGGCTAATCCAATTGTCCTAACTTTTCCCCGTTTTTTCCAAAATGACAGACCTGCAATATAAAACCACAATGCTCTCACTCCATTATACTTTCTGTCTAAACCTACATTTTCATTTTCTCAGCTGATTTTCCTTATTCCGTTCTTTTCCTCATTCTATGACAATTTCATTATTTTTTCATACCGTCCAGTCCTTCTTTCCAAAAACTTGAGTCTTCATTTACTTCTCTTCTGTAGTCCCTTTCTCAAAGCAGTTTCTCCTCAAATCTTATTAGACAAGCTCTTTCTTTTGCCTTGTTCTAATTAAGCTGTGAACTCTTTGGGTCAATGAACATGGCTGAAAATGCTGCTGGTGTGCTGGTCTGCCAAATTATAATAACAGCAATAGTCAACAGGATTCTGAATTTTGAGCACAGGATGATATGTAATGCTGCAGAAAGTACACTGAAACAAAAGAATAATTAAAATATGAAGAAGGCATGCAGCACTGAGCAATTTAGAAAATTCAGAACAGCCAACACTGACACATGGAGATGGCAAGAAGAAAAGACAGGTCTTGAGACAGAAGAGAAACTTCACACCCAATATGCCTGATGATTCAGGTAGAAAAGTATCTGCAGTTAAGGAAACTCCTAAAACATTGTAATAGCCCCGGAGTATACACGGTAGAAAATTCCTACCCGTCCTAATCACTGAAAGCTGCTATAAATGTCAGGAAACTGATTTTAGGAATATATTCCTAGATGAGAACTGTTGAAGACTTTGCTGGTAACTGAAATACCAAATCAGTCTCTGGGCATAGTATTTTCTGGTGCGGTTTTCTGAGGAGGAACAAAGTAATGAAAAATGTACTGCATGATGTTTATCTCAATATACATCCTGTGACAGACCTAGCTGGTAACTTAGAAAATGCTTTGAAGAAAAACATGGAGCAAATGAAAAAAAGTAAACATGTATGAGAGAGAGGGAAAGGGTCAGGTACACTAAAATGTAGAAAATTTCAAATGAAGTACATTTTGTTTCTATATCTGTACACATTCTGTATAGGAAACAGTAGGACATTAATTATTCAGTGTTAGGGCATACTTGGAATTTGTGCATCTTTTCAATGATACTTAAGTTTGTATACTTGAGTGGAACTTTGCCATTTCAGTTCCCTGTCAGATTTAAATCTGAGCCCTATTTCTTCAGTTCTTCACCCTGTTTATGTAGTGATACACAGCCATCTGCCAGGTGGCTTCCTAGGTGAAGAATCACAGGTTTAGTGCTGGTTCTGATTCAAGCCCCATCACTGTAACATGGAGTTCCATGAGTAGTAATGAGTAGCTGATGCTTGGAGGCTTTTTTTTGCCTCTCACTTCTCTTTCCTCTGCCCCACTGAGAACCTCTTAAAAGCTTAAACCTCTAAAGGTCCTCTACTTTTTGATTCCTTTTGTTTTTTCTCTTTTTTTTTTTCTTTCCCCAGGATAAGTGAGAGAAGAATAAATTCAAATAACGTGATAGATTTAGAAGAAAAAAGAAAAAGGTTTGGCAGTGAAGCTCAACAAACAGTTGAACAATTGTCTTTGGAAGAGGATTTAGATTACAGTGGCAAAAGAAAGACTGTTGACCTGGAAAATCAAGATGCATTAGGCATTTCAGTGCAGGAGAGAGAAGGTTATGCAACCTGGTCAGGTGGAAAGAGACCTAGTAGTCAAGAGTTTAGTGACAAAAACAATAAACTAAAGGATTTTACTAAACAAAAAGGAGTTTTGCTGAGAGGAATGTACAGAGAGTTTTAAAAAGAAAGAACATGGAAGTCAAACCAATAAAAGTAGTACCTTCTCAAGGCTCAAATTGACTGGAAATAAATTTATCATCAACATTAAAATTAACCATTTCAGACTTATTAAGGTGGAACAGTAATTTGATGAAATAGAGTGTTATCACTAAAAAATTGTAAATACATTTCTTTTACTTAACATTGTTTATATACACTACTTTAAAATAATTCATTTAATAAAACTACTTCTTATGGTATGATGTTCTGTTTGTTGTTTTGCATGCTGCCAACCTTGGGGAGGTCACATGCAGACTGTCAGGCCTGCTAGTGGTGCAGGTTCTGATTACATGAAATACACATTCCCAAAGAGCAGGGGAGAGGAGTTGTCCAGTGAGGAGAGGGAAGGAGACTTACTTGGTAGCTCCTTAAAAACACTGAATTATGAACACGCTGCAACAGTGCAACGTGGGAAGATAACACCCATTCCAGGGGGATTTACTTGATCAAGACATTTCTGACTGTGAAGACTAAGATGAAAATAACTGAAAAGCAGAACTTAATACTGGCTCAAGTGGAACAAAAAGACAAAGCCATAGATCCAGGTGTAAATAGACATAAAAATGAGTGCGCATATTCAGCTATTCATACACTTGACAAATCTCAGGTTCTAGCTTCAAAAAGACAGAGAAGGGATGTAGATGTCAAGCTATCATTAAGGCACATAAGCTCAGCCTCAGTACCTGCTATCTTAGTGTTATTAAAATGAAAACCCCTTACTTTGCAGCTCCTGTCCGAAGCATTAGCATTTCTAATAAGGCTCAAATATTTAGCACCAAGTCAAAGCCTGTGGACTTGTCAGGTTCCCACAAACATAATTTTTGGTGCTGGGCTGAAGCACTTCAGTCACTCAGTCAAATATGCCTTAAAATATGCAAACAGGTCCAAAACAGCTGTAAAAACCCTAATTCCATTCAACTCACTCCTACTGTTGAGCCTTTCACAGGATCATGCCACCTGTGTTGGACTTGGTCAGTAAACCTACCACCATATACCCATCAGACTTGGACCACAAAGTTTCCAGCTGTGTAAAAGCAGGTATTTTCAGCCAGATTTCCACACTCATCTTCACCACCCCTGGCAACAGCCAGCATTCGTTTCACTGCGAACATCTAGCTATCTCCTCTTTTTTTCTACTTCTGGCCTCGTTCCAGTCTCAATTTGTAGAAAACACAGGTTCAAATCTATATGCACTGTGGTGTAATTTGAATCTCTATATCTTTTCTTCTTTGTGTTTGAAATATCAATCTATACAGGAGCCTGAAATGTTATATGTACAGTTGTTTGTGTTGAAGCATTAATTACAGCAATTTAAAGCATTTATAAGATCCCCTTGTGCTTTTTCAGGGCTAAATATTCACAGATTTCTTCTTGTTATCTCAAATCTCCAAGCCCTTATACATCTCGGTGGCCTTTTGCTGGATATGCTCCAATATGCTCCTATCTCTGCTGTACTGGAGAGCCAAGAGCTGGGCACAGCTCTCCAGATGTGTCTCAGCAGTGCTAAGCAGAGGGGAAGAATGGCCTCCCCCAGTCTACAGGCAACGTTATCCCTAATGAAATCAGGGGTGTTGCTCACCTTTTTCTGTGGGGGCATATTGCTGGTTCATGTTCAGCTTGGCCACCAGGATCCTCAGGTCTTTCCTGTAAGGCTGCTTTCCAGTCAGCTGTCCCCCAGCTGGCACTGATGCAAAGGGATTTTTCACCTCAGGCGCAGGATTTAGCAGTTCTTTTCACTGAACTTCATGAGGTTCCTAGAGACTCATTTCTCCAGCCACGCTGAGTGAACTGTCTGAATGGCAAAGCAACTCTCTGACACATCAGCCACTTCTCCCAGTTTCACATTGCAGCAGACTTGGGGGGTGTGAACTCTCTCATGCCATCCAGGTCATTAATGAAGATATTAAATAGTAGAAGGCCCAGCACTGACACCTTGGGCACGGACCTATGAACTGGCTTCCAGTGGTACTGGGCTACTCCTGGTAAGTAGTAAGCTCAATAAGTTGGACTTCATGCTGCTGTCACAACCATTTCAATCCAATTTTTCAGTCAATCTCCCTATCTGGCCACATATCCAGCTGTTTCTCTATGGGGATTTTATGGGATACTGCAAGAAAATCCTTCTAAATTTGAGATAAATAGCATCAAGTACTCATCCATCTTTTACCATACCAGCCATCTCATCACAGAGAAAAATCCCATTCTTTAAACATAATTTCTTGTTCATAAATCCATGTTGACTCCTCCCAATCACCTCCTTGTCCTTCATATGTTTGGAAATGTTTTCCAGGATTATTTTCTCCATCACTTTTGAAGAGATTAAGGTGAGGGTAACAAGCTATAGTTTGAGAGCTATAGCTCTCCAGAACCTTGGTTTTGACCTTCTTAAAAATAGAAGTGAAATTTGTTTTCTTCTGATCCTAAGAAACCTCCCCAGAGCTCCAAGACCTGTTAAAGTTAACCAATAGCGGCTTTGCAATAGCATCAACCCCTTGCTTGGCCTTATGTATCCTAAGGTCAATGATTCCTTGTTTTGTAAGTGTGAGGTCAAACAAAATATCTGCCTTCTTCTGCTCCTTGTGCTGGTATCAGTATACTCCAGAAATTCCCTGATCACTTGTGTCCTGCTCTGTTGTCCCTCCAGAGATACCAGGGTTGAAAAAGATTCCACTAATAACCCACAGCACTGAATTAAAGGCTTCTTTGATTTAACTAGGCTTCATCAACTTCATTTTCTTGACCAGGCAATGTGTAAGAGACATGGAAACACCATCCATGTTGATCTGCCTGATAATCCTGATCCACAAACTCTCAACTGATTCATCATATATTCCCAGGTAGAGCTCCAAGCATTCCAGCTGCATCTGCATATAAAATTGAAATGCTCATTAGTTGCCTAATTTCATATCCATCTGATCAAACCCATTCTGCATTTCTTCTCTATTTTTCACCTCTCCCCTGCTCTATGGATACTTTGATAGAAATCATATCAAAGTGACTAATTGTGTTTTCTTTTTATCTATCTGTCCTAATGCTCTATATTGAAAGTATAGAAGGGAGATGGAAAGAGAGAGTAACATGGTTTCTCTTATGGCAAAAACAAATTATGAAGGAATAAATTCACACTGGGAGTTTACCTCCTAGAGTGTCCAACTGTTTATAGCATTGTTGAATAGACAGATAACTCACACAAATTTACTCCATTTTAGCTGCATGAACACCTACAGCTATGAAAATTTCATCTTGTGCTTTTATAAACATACTAAACTTTTTCTCCTTTCCAAAGTTTAAAGGGAAAAATGCAAGTTCTGGTTAAAATTTAACAAAGTAAAGCTCCAGATAGATCGGCATTCTACTAAGCGTGAAAGTCATCTTTGATTAATGGTTTGCTGTAGCTTAGCTAGAATTACAAATCTTAAGTAACAAGGACATTAATGTGTGGGATAAGTGTGTAGAGAATAGGCTGCATACTCAGGAAACTGCAGAATTTCCATGGGCCATGGAACAGAAATCTAATGATCTTCCTTTCATCAGGCACACTTTGTAAATGAATTAGGCATAGAAAGACTTGCAGTATGTCAAAATAATTTAGCTCTGCTATAGGACCCTTAATACATTGACAGCATTGCTTTTTCTCACAATGGTTTTAAAAGTACCCTTTTCCTTTTTAAAATCTTATGCCTTTTCTTTAGAATGTGATGCCTTAGTTATTGGGTAAATCCATTATGGTCTCACAAAGATAGAGACTGTGCTGTGTTGCTGGCATCACAAAGGATATGCACAATAGCACAACTCAAACCACAGCAAAACACTTATATAAAGATTGCTTAACCTAAATTACTTCAGTGTTCATATTTCTTTATCTGCTGTACACTTGGGGTATTATAGCTTTCACTTTCAACCACATCTTGAATTAGAATTAGATTTGAGGAACAGAGGCAAAGATGCTTCATATTTAAATTAAACTATTGAACAGCAATAGTTGAAAAAATCAGCCACAAAAACAAAAAACATAAAACAGGAACCAGAATTGTCTGTGCAGAATTCAAAATACAAGACAAAAGATGATTTCCAGGGACCTCAGAAAATTAAATAAAAGATAATATAAGCCTTAAAGTATATTCACAAGGAACTTAGCATCTCATTGTGCATATGATATAGGAATTGTCAGTAGGCACCTCTTCACACAGAGTGGGAAAAATCGGTTCTCAGATATACAGGGTAAATAAGCATTCAGCTATAGAATTTGGATGAAAGCTATAAAAAAACATGAAACCTAGACCAGAGGTTCAAAAAATGAATCTCTGAATTGGGCTCTCGATGGATATTCAAATCTAAATATATGTTTACTTAATTTGGATATGCAGAATCAGAAATCAATTTTTAACAGACTAGCACAGGCATTTACACATCATTTAATACACCCCATATCAGCATTTCCTAGAACTCTGGAATTTGGACTTCACACGGCATAATAAGATTTTATTTAAGAAAAAAATCAAGCCTTCAGTGATAATTCCCATGCTACATATTATCACTAGGGAGTTCAAGGCAGCATGCACAGTTCCAACGCTAAGTTCTCTAAGATTTAGAGTTCATCACTTTTATGACTATGAGGAAGACTTTCTCTAATGTAATGCAATGCTTTTTTTTTTTTTCTCTCAGAATTGTTGGATAGAAAGTCTAGAAATGTCACATCAGAGACAACGAAATATCTAACCTGTTAAAACTTCACTCATGCTACCATATATACTTATTTTTGGAGTTAGGGTTATAAAATGCCCTCTTTCTTTCATGAACTACTTTCTGTATTCAGTGATCCCTCTTGCAGAGGCATTCTACCTTTCCACTTTCTTTCCTTGAGTGACTTATATGAAACTTTTCCCTCAGAAGTATACTTGATCCCTTGAAAAGGGAATTACCAGTTACTTTATAGCCAAACCAAAATTGTGGTTGGAGACAGCTGGGCAACAAACCTTGCTAAGAGGAAACAAAAGAGTCTTCAGCTATCTCTATTTTTTGAATAAGTCCCACTTTGTTTTGCTATCTTATACATTCTGGCTGTAATTACTCTGCAGATCTCTTTTCCAATCTGTCTCATAACACAGTCACACCATGCTAGCATGCTCTTTAAATTTGCCACATAGCAAGAGTGGCCTTAAAAGAATCCAAGAGAAAAGTGACCATGAAAAATCCAATAGCTTTTTTTCTATCCCAGAGGTAACGCTGAGACTTGTTTTTGTTCCTTTATACTATCCAGCTTTTTGCAGTATTGAAATCAACTGTACCATTTCTCAGGTGTAGTTTTTACTGTCGGTTGGACAGGTCTCTCTGCTCCCTGAGGCTCGGGTACTTCAGATTATAGTAGCTCAAAGTTTGCATGTGCAGTCCAAGGCAGTGCACCTATGGCACACCAAAATCATATTATGCATTAGAAAATTTATTGACACTGGTAAAATACTCTGTTTGGTATTCCATTTAAGCACAGCTGATTTAGCTTTAATATTGCAAATAAAATGCACTTAAAATACAGTCAAGTTATCCCAAAACAAGCCATCAGATGAAGTTTAGGGCTCATCTCATACTTTCAAAGAAATACACTGAATATTTTGCCGATGCATTTTACCTCTGCATACATGTTTGAGAGTTGGGAGCAACTATTCACAGCAATACTGAGCTCAAAGTGCTCTAGGAAGAGAGATAACTTGACTTTTCCCCAGTCATCAAATCTGGGGAAAAACAAAAACAGGAATGTTTTTGCAGTCCTGGAATCTTAACTTGATGACAATCAAATTAGCGATGGACATGCCAGTGACTCTCTCTAGATCAACTAACACTGTTCTGCTAAGTCCAATATTTGATTCACTGGCACTTTTCCAAAGTCAAAATAAGGCAAAATAATTCCCTCAGTTAAATTCAATAGATACTTCAAAACTAATGACCATAAAGTTCTGAAATAAAAATAAAGCTATTGTGTCCTCAGTGATAACACTTTGTTCTGAGAAAGTGATTGGATCACTCACTGTGACAGATTTGTTTTCTCAGAGGACACAATTGAGCAAAAGCTTTAATTTCCTGGATCCCTAAATCAGACCTTTCCCTGCATTACATTGTAGGCATTACAAACAATTCAGCTTTTTAAAAAATATAACTACAACATTAATGAAGAAAATTTCACTGAGTTGATAGTTCAGCAATCTTGGAAGACTAATCTGTGTGTGCGTCTCCTACTACATGTCAGACTATGTATGGAAGACTCCATTTCTGACATGCCAGGAGCTAGTAGTATAATGAAGTGCTTTAATATTCAGCTAAAAATTAGCAGGTTTTATGGTTTTGATCACACTCGCAGTATTTATCATTTATGTAGGACATTATTGGGCTATAGTGTAATGTAGCAATGCAATTTTCAGATCTCCATGTGCTCCCTTTGTTTCCCTGCTCTGTTTGCCATTGGTTCATTTTGAAATATGTTCTGCTGTACCTGAAAACCTATTGGTGTGTACCCCTTTTGCCAATCTTTCCTTCCATCTCCTGGGACTGGGTCTCAGAGAACCAGCCCCCGCCCCCTTCCTTTCCCCTTAAAAGCCAGAGCCTGGGTCTGGGAGGATCTGGTCTTATCTCCGGGCTGGCAGCCTCTACCCTATCTCCCCGTCTGTCCTTCCCCCCTTCTCCTCCCCTGCAACCCCTCTCCCCGTTACCCCAAATAAACCTCCCTGCCAGAACAGAGATGAGTCCAGGTTCATTCCTTAGTCCCACTTCATTTCCTACTAAAATTTCTGTGGCCGGAGACTCATGCCACGCAAAGCGCACCCCGGGGGACACCCGGCCCAGACTTGGTGGAGATACATGGCGGGGAGACCTCGTTTTGTGAAGCCGCCGCTTCCTGCGTTCCCCCCCCAAAAAAAAACATCAGTGTAAAGACAGATTACATTTTTTAAAATACTAAAAATTAGAACCAGAGTATATTTTCTGTTATGCTTCCCTCCACTTAACACTGTACTAACCCTCTTTTTAGCATAAGGAAATAATCCAAGTCACTGACGATATTCTAGGGGCATGAACCTATAACATTGAGATCTTTCAATTCCTATAGATTTAGGGCTGCATCAAAAAACTAATTCAAATAAATGAGTCATTTAATTGCCTGAAATGGATTTACAAGCAGAGTCTTACTTGAGGGCTGAGCTTACTCAGCACCTCACAGAATAAGTTTAGCAAAACAAAAAATTGAAATTAATAATGAAAAATCAAAATGCTTTCATTGGGAATGCTTTATGTAATACCTTTGCAAGAACAAAGTCACATTATGTGTGTCTGAAATGACTACCTGCTCCTTGGAATGAACAATTTATGACATTTTATTAAATGGCGTCTAAGGCACTTTTTGGATAGACATTTAGGAATTCTTGTAAGAGTAAAATTTTTAGACTTTGCTTCTTGTCTGCCAGAGAAAAGCTATATGAGACAGGATTAAGGATAGGAGACACATCCTCTGGACTACTCAGAATCAGTGTATTTTCCTTTCAATCTATATTTGTATATATCTTCATGTTTTATCAATTTGTTTTAAATTTTTTAATTAATTATTTAGGACAATATATAACATATGGTTTTGAAACATCTTTTCCATTATTTTTATTTGTCAGTTTTCATTATCTTTTCATACAACCAATATCTATTCATGCAACCAACATGGTGGTGGAACTAGAAAAAGCACAAATTTACTATGAAAACAGTATCAAATATGCATACATAACCATCAGATAATCAGAAAACTCTGTACTGAATTATATTTATTCAAAACAGTCAACAGGGCAATGTTTCAGTTCTCATACATTCTAAAGTAAACATAATGAGAACTCAGATAATTATCTTCCCTGGTGATTTTAAGTGATTTCCTGGGTGCTTTCAATTCTTTTTGATATCATACCTAAAATATTTTACGAGTTTTTTTTTTTTTCCCTAGTCTAGCATTTCAACACAGCTCCTTTAAATTTAGTGGAGCGTTTTACTCTAAAATACTTGTCTTGAAGGTAACTTTCTGGGTCATTTATCGTCATTCTATTTGGCACGTATCCGTATTTTCCAGCTTCCTTTCCTTTGGCAAAATAACTCATAGAATCATAAAAACATAGAATTGTTTAGGTTTGGAAAGTCCTCTAAGATCTTCGAGTCAAATTGTAAACTTATCTCCACTCAGTCCACCACTAAACCATGTCCCTAAGGGCTGGATCTACGTATCTTTTACATCCCTCCAGGCACTTGGCCTTCTTGAGCCCCAAACAATTGTTCTCAAAGCCCCAAATATGGATCCAGCCTGTCCTGATGCCTCTGTAGTGCCTATCAACCATCAAGAAGATCAACACTAACACTCAGCCTGATGTTGTCAGCAATTCATTATAGTTCTGATGAAATCTTATTAAAATACTAGAAATTTGCATTGTTATCGGAATATGTTTAGTGCTATTTTGAGTTTTAATACCTCACATACCATTCGGGATTTTTTAAAATGAAAACAATTTTTTTACTCATGTGTTGGACTGAAGAATTCCTGTTCTGTAAACATGGTTTACTTTACAGTCACTCTCCACACACACCTTCTTGACCACCGCCCAAGACTATAGTTGACAAAGTGATCAGGTCACTCTCATAAACATACAGCCTTCTTCCTGACTCCCACGATAGGGAAGGAGGGAAAGAACAAATTGAAGGAAGAGAAGGAAGGAAGAAGGCAACCCAAAGCAACTAGCAAATGTCATGGTTAGCTCAGAGCTGTGACATTAATCTTCAACTTTCCTAACTCCTGCACCAAATATTTTATATGGTCTTATTCAGTCTAAATTAAATAGTTTATAATAAAATTATAAATACTGTAAAATCTCAAATTTATAGGGTATTCATGGCCATATTTTCTGAAATAAGTCATTGCCCTTTGGATGAGATCGAGAAGCCCAGCTCTTTTGACAATCTGTTCCCAGAGATCTGGTTACAGACACAGAGCTCAGCAATATTGACCACAAAAAACTGAGCTCTGAAATCTTAATAGCCTCATAGGAAATTATTTTAGCCCTAACATGGTGAGCCTACAAACAACCTTTGAATAAAAGATGAGGGGATTACTTTGAGGAACTAACAACCAAGTTTATTAAGTTTATTTCTGATGTGGTTGTTGAGGAAAGAGCGTGACTTTCCTTGCAAATGTGCTAAATATGCTGATAGACTTTGAATTTTTTGTTTTGATTTGATTTTTGTTTTACCAAGGCTGACATGATTTTAGAAATTTTGGCAAATTGCCATCAGCTTCCAGAAACACCAAGATAATTTAGAGAAATCTGAATGAAAAAATTCAAAGAGAGCATGGCCTTAGCTATTGTTTCGCACTGAGGTGATGATGTTTCTTCACAATAACCCATACCTTCACTGCACCACAATCTCACTACCCTATATAAAGCAGCATTAATTTTGAAGCTTAAGGGCCCAAGTTTCCTTTTGCATGTAACACAGGGCAGAAAGGCTAAGCTAGCAGGTGCATTGCCATAGCCCACTGAATCCTTGGGCAGAGGCAGGAGGTCAGGGCTCCTAAGTGACATGCCCAGGACTCTGCACATCCATGTCTTTGCTATTTAATTGTGTTGTCATGGCTGTGCTGCTCTCATTCCCAGAGCTTACAGGGTAACTGTAAGCTTGGTGTTCTTCATACTGAACTGTAGCATTTATGGTACATAGTTTGAGCTGCTTGGGAAACAAATATTTATGCTTATATCAAAATATTGAAATAATAGCCTAATTACACTGCCCATTTAAACATCTGTGAAACATCTATAGGTATCTGCATAGTAGATATCAATCCACATTCAATGTAAAGTCCAGTCACATCTAGTTTCTTTCATAAATGTGCACACCCTTTAACATTTTCATTTGAACTGCTATTGGCAAGGCAGCCTTGGTCAGTTGTATAACACAGCAAAGTGTCACTGCATCAGCTTACTGAATTTTGCGTGGTCTGAAATCTGGCAGCTTCTTTCCTCCATCCCAAGCCATTAAGCTTTCTTTTCCTCTTCTTTATTTCTATGTCTCATCACAATAATATGTGGGGAATTTGAATGAATGCACAACTGCTTGTAATGAGCTAAGACTGTTGTTTCTTTATTCTAAGCTTTGACATGAAAAATCACTGTAGCAAATTCTATCAGTTTTCACAATAAACCTTCAGAAACTATGGTGTCTATTGTGCTGCTTGGCCATAAAGGGAAAATTTCATTATTAAACACAAGTGCAATAAAAACTAAAGGAACTAAATGACCTTGATGTAGTTAAAGCAAAACATACAGATAAAGAAACAAAGGAATATTGAAATGTATTGCCTCAGGTTCTTTCAAATAGTCTTGAATATTTATAATAAATAGGTAGTCATACACCTGTTGGAAATTAGTTGGAAAAAGAATTCAATGTGAGTTTAAGATAACTTTAGTGGAGGATATATCAGACACTGTAATCAGGAAAGGAACATCTTTTTGGCTTCCAGGTACAAAAGTGTTTGCCTAATTATGTAAAGCTGATGCTCCTAAATAGGCTGATTCAGAGCACTTCTTTGGAGGCATTCAAACAATTCAATATGAAACCTGATGCAATTAATTAAATTTGCCTGCACACAAGTATTTTTATAGAAGTAGATAGATTTACTTCAACATCACTGTGAATNAAATATGTCCAATAAAGAAATGCCTTTTCACTAAAATATTAAATATGGAATTTGGAAATGCATATTTCCAAGTAATCTAAGTTTTAATAAATTCTTTCAATAGACTCCTAATAGGCTGTATTTTTTTTCTCATGTATGTGCATGTCATATCTTGTTATAGACATCATATTTAAAATAAAATATTAATAGTTTATTTCAAATATTATTTAATTGTTGAACAAAATACTAATACTCTAGCTAATTTCTAAATAATATCACATCTGTATTTTGACACCCTATAGCTATGAATTTCATGGCCACATATATTTTCTAAATTCCCTAAGCTGACATCTCTGTTCTAGAAATCAAGAATGCCAAACCTATATTACATCTTTCAAAAGGTGCAACAACCCATCACTGTAGTAGGCAGCTTGCCATAAATATTAGCAAGAGCTAGAATGAAATTCCAGTAAATGAAGATTAAAGGAAACCACTTTGAAATTGGCTGAGCTGAGCAAAGTAAGGAATTCATGTACCTCCTGATGTTGTAAATCAACTTCCGATGTACAGTCCCTAGCTATTTAATTAACAGCTTGATATTCTGCTTGCAAAAGAAGGGTCGCAAGGACAAGATATAGAATGTGCAGTAATTTCACCAAGGTCTGCATTACTTCTAAGGCCACAATGCTGGTTTTTCAAACAAATATAACTTTTGAGTTATAATCAGAAAGACTTTTTTTGGCTTCTTTTTTCTGTACTATTTATTTAATTTCCTTTACCTCTTTATCTTTATGCCCACTTCTCATATTCCTTTATAGTCTTAGTCCCGTTGTAGCTGATTAGGCCAGCAATTCTCCAGTTTGAGGTACAAACTGCAATGAGGCCTTCAAAATGATAGGTTTTAAGCTAAAAGCCATCAATTCTGTAGTTAAATGAGTATTTGCAATTGCAGCACATAAATGTAGATGTTTATTCATGAGAGCTTTATGTACAAACAAGGATATGTTCATACAGTATCAAATCCGGATAAATCATGGAAACATCAGAGGCTATTCTGAACCCCAGAAATGAGGCTGTAGTTCTTCATTCTCCCTAGAAAACAGTACTCAGAATGAAAAATTCAGATTGTACATAAAGCAAACCTTTGCAGGTCTATGACTTGGGAGAACTTCAACAAGGAATGTTGAGATTACATAAAAAAAAGGTTAACAAGAAAAACAAAAATGGGGAATAATAATAGGAAATAGACCAATGTGACCATCCATAGATGGCATTTTGGGGAAATAAGGATTTGTGATCTGAATCTCTCTAGCCATCTGCAAGAATTGACTGCACAAGCCATTTAATAATTAAAATATGAAAGTAAGCATATTTTCTTTCACATATTTTCTGTGGGAAAACAAACAAACAAACAAAAAACCAAATAAACCAACAACAACAACAACAAAAAAACAAAACAACCATCATTGCCCTACCTGGAAATAAAGTGGTGCCCTCTCTAACTTTAAAGTGACAGACTATTTTTATTGCTGTTACTGTCTTAGTAGGATCCTAATCAGAATCAAGAAACCAGAAATGAATTTAAAACAAATAAATAGTACTTAATATTTGACAGAAGTTGGTTTTCCAGGAAATCCATTCTCATTATTGCTTTAGTAGGCTATGATTGTTGACTGCCACATGTAGATGATGATAAGGGAAACTAAATTTTCTGTAATTCTAAATTTTCTACAATTTGTTATCCTGAATATTTACCTAAAATGGAAGTACTCTGGACTTCTTTAACTGTTCCATGAAGGTTTTCCTACCGAGTTAAAATGGATGCAAATCTTATACAAGTAGATATAAAAATATGGCTTGCTACTAAGAAACTATCAGAAACATACCAGAAACATATCAGAAACATCAGAAACATATCAGAAGCATCCATAAACTAATATACTGCCCAAATAAATGCACATGGCTGATCACAACTGCATTAATCAATTGCTCCTACAAAATAAGATTTCTGCTTTAGACATATTCATGTTTGTTACTATTTCCTATTTTCTTTCAGTATTCCAGAAAACGTTTCCTGGCAGTACTGTTAGCAAAATGTTACATTCAAGCATATTTTGAGGAATATTCACAGAAATCTAACTTTATCTGGCAAGTCTGAACATTCAGTTTGCTGATTCTTATGACCATGCAATTACTTGACATAAAGGAGAAGCAAATGATCCATGCAGACCATTAAGCATAATCAAAACTGCTTACTTTTTAATAGTGACTTGTAGCAAACTTCTTAGGATCACTCTACAAATTTAGAATTATTTATAGTACCTTTCCTTTCAAAATCTTTCTTTTTCCCCAGTATTTCAAGAATATGTATGTAAAATAATCTATGGACAATTCTATGAGAAAATTATTAAAATTGTCAAATAACTTTCTGTGATTTGACAGAATAACTTCTGTATTAGATTTGTAGTCTTTAAACCAAAGTTAAAGATTAATTGGTTTTCTTGTTTTTACTGTTATTACTACTGGCAATTAAGGCAACTCGCTTAAGACTGAACTGAACATTAGTAAGGCATTAGTGATGAAACAGAGAAATTTCTGAATGTTCTCAAAAGCTGGTGGGAAATGAGATCCAAGTGTCCTAAAGTCTTCTTCACACTGTCTGCTCCTGGATTTGGTATTTGTTCACACTCTGACAGTCAGGGTTCACAGTAAAGCTAAATGCAACTGGAAATAATTGCCTGAAAAGAAAGCTGACACAGGAGCAATATCTAGATACTTGTTTGCTGGCTCCCTTTCTAAATCAGTAGCAAATTACCTAATATGATTTGACTTCAGCCCATGGTGAAAATAAGTTTGTACTTTTTGACCACCCATGATAGGTATGAGGGAATATTGGTGTTCCATTACCTCTAGCCATGTATTGAAAGAAATACGCCTTTCATCAGGGGATATGAATAGATCAAGGCCAATGACTTTTTCATGCTCTGATTCATGGAACATATTGAAAGAATATAGGCCTCTTCTTCCCAGTAGAATATGTATGTATGGACATCTCATCCCACCCTTCAGAAAGTCATTGTCTTAAACAGTATTTTAGTACATGACTAATACTTATTGCAAATAGATATAATGCCAGAAAGCCAAAGTACTTCTGTTAACTGACTTTTTTTTCTTTTAATACAAAATATACTAAGCTGCAGGAATTAGAAGCCGAAGAATAAAGAATTATCTTTAAGAACTGTGCCAGAAATCTTTTTTGAGTGTTTATCACTATATTTTACCATCTATGTTGATTAATATATTTTCTAAACTGACTCTAATGTTTACACAAGATCTAAAGTAAAAAAGTCTGCAATAAATGTTAACAAGTTGCTCCCCACCCCTCCAACTGCTTCATTTATGTCCCAGTATAGCTATAACAAAAAATCAATGTGACAACCACTAGGTATATTTCTAAGTGCTGCTGGAAATTGGCTACCATGTGACAACATTAATTAAAGAAAACCACAATTTTAGAGAATCTGTCAGAATGTCCAGCAGAGATTTTTCTGATATAGAAAAGACCTTAGCTGGGAGTTTCACAATTCAGGGCGTTTATATTGAAGGTATAAGGCCACCATTCATGTCATATTATGTCATTCATGTTGATATTATTCAAGATAACAATTATGAAAAACTATGTACCACCTTTGCATGGGTTTATGGGTATAAACTTGAGTTTACCACAACCTATTAATTTTCTAACAATCAGATCATCAATATGCTAAGAATGATCAGTCTTTCTACATGTGTTTATCTGTACTGATTTGTACCTGCTTATTTGTTACTTATTTGTCGGTGGGTATATGTTCAAAAAAGACCCCAACCAAAAACCACTCAAAGAAAAAGATTAAAGAAATCCCCAGTCTTCAGGATAATATTTCTCTATCATGAATTAGCCCTGTGGTTTTAACATGTGGTAGGAAAACCACCTTTTTTAATGGAGATTATTTTCTACTCTTCTAAGTTGAAATGAACTGTTTTATCTGGGTGTTTGTTGCTTGTGACCACTGAGCAAGTTCCCCAGGAACTTACTGTTGTTGGTGTCATTAAAATATGTGATTATGTCATAATATGTCAAAATATGTCATTATGTCATTATGTCATTAAAATATGTGCTTCCGTTGCAATTTCAAATGGTATGGCATCCAACATCCTCATGAACAGTATCACTTTCAGTATGCACTCTATGAAGCATGCTCTTCAATGATCGTCATTTTATTTCTAATTTGAAACCTTCAGATAGACAACATTCTAGATCCATGCACAGCACAAAATACATGAGATTACATATCTACTGCATGATGGTTATCACACATTAATCCCATCTAGGCATTATAACTAACTGAATATTTACCTGAGAAGTTGCTCTGCATGCTGGAATGCACATGTTGACTCACTTCAACGACAGTAGCTTCCCTGTAAACAAAAGTCATGAAACGTTTAAATGACAGAAATTCTTTTCTGAGTTAGAAATTATTGGGGCACTCTGGACATTTTAAAACACAATTTCTGAGTGCAAAAATAGAGAAACTCAAGCACCACACGGCAATGTTTTATGGTATTAATATTTTTTGTTGATTGTGTAACCTTGACCTTACCGATCGTAATTAATTAAATTTCCCCAAAAAGGATAATAATGGCTATCCAAGTAGAAGGAAAAAAAAAACCAAAACAAGAGATTAAATGTAGAGTTCATCAAAACTAGCAAGTTAAGTCTGTGTGATATTTACTTCTACTTGCATTGCATAAGTATGTATAAGTAGTAAGTACATTACTCTTATGGAAAAATTTCAGTAACTGAAAGAAATTATTAATATGAGTTTGATTTCTTTTGCAGGTAATTTTATACTTTTCTTTCAGATTGCCAAGATGGTTTCTTTCCTCAAGCTCTTTTTAGTTTTCTCAGAAAAAATATTTATCCCAATACCCAAAAATTACTTCAATGAAAAATTTGATTTCACACTACATCAAAATTCATTGAAGAAAGTTCCTCTTCACAAAGAAAAGGGAGAAGTAGATAGGATTTGCATTTAAGCATGTAATCCTGATGCGCCTTTTAATTTAAAGTGCTGGCATAACTTTACCCAAGATATTTCTCTTCATTTTCTGTCATGTTTTAGCCTTGAAATACAATTTGACATTGATCATGATCCAAACAGAAATCTGAGTATCATATAAATCATATAAAGGAAGGTAAAGGAAAAAAATTGCCTAATGCTAAAGGACACTTTTTGTTTCAACATATTTTTATTTTCAATCTCTTCATTTTTCATTAGGATCCCCTCAGATTTATGTGTCTGTGTGTATGTTTCTTGAGCTTAAATAGACTTTGCTGAACAGACTCCTTATGTGAATCTTTTCCAACTCAAAAACAATTTATTTCTGGAATACAAGACAACTAACACACATGATACTGAATGCTTGAAAAACTTCTAATTCCCATGCAGGTGTTCTAGATTAACAATGTACTTTGACTTCTAACAAGGGCAGATATTTCAGAAGAGTAAAATACAGACTCTCATACTAATTCACAAAGTTTGATAAAAAGTGTAGGAATTTTTGTTACACTCTTCTTTCATTCCCTATGTCATAACAACTCCTGTGCGAACACAGTACAAAAGACACAGAACAATATTAAAAGCAATGAGCACAAATTGAATAGTTGCTTCAGGACGAGTGACCCTTGGGAAATGGTAGAGAAGAGAAACAAGTTTTCATGCTAATATGTTACAGTTTTGTGTATGAGCACTGAGAGCCAGGAGAATGCCTGATGAACCTTCTGAATGAGCTCTCAGCGCTCTGCTCACACTATTGATACACCTTCTTTCCATTTCTTTAGCTTGTTCATCCTCTTTTCACCCATAATTCAAAGGTATGTGTTATCTGAAACAAACTGAGTATAAAAACATTGGAGAAAATACACCAAGGCTGTGAGGACAAACTGTAGCAGGGATGGGGATTGAAGTGGTTCACACAAAGCCTCTCATTTAGGTCCTGCTGAGGAATAAATCTATTACAGGCCTTCTCAAAACAGTTTCAATATGCAGGCAGCCTGCAGGTGCAGCAGCAGGTCAAAAGTTCTATTAGCTTTAATGCAAGCTTCTTCTAACCCTTCAGAAGGATTTCTGTGGCTGCTCCTGTGCCAACCAGCTAGATCTCTCTGATCCTCAGTCCAAGTGTCACGGTACTTGTAAATTAGACTGAATTCTATATTCCCCCAAACTGTTTGGTTGCATCCAAACTGTCTAGTGGTGAGTTAGACCTGTGATGTGCTCTCCTCAAATTGTGCTTTCTCGTGGTCTGGCACTGGCTGGTTTAGTGGATATTGGAGTGTGATACCAGTTTAGCAGCTCCTGAGCTGTGGCCCTGGCCTGCTCTCTTCAACAGTATAGATTCAACCTCTTTGCCAGCTGTTTCTTTTGCAAAAACACCCTACTGAAAAAATACATTTCTCCTCCTTGCTTATTATATTAAGGAGTGATCCTCTGATTCCCATCCTTAGCTAAATCAGTCTTGTAATTTAGTCAATATTGGAAAAAGGTATTCTCCAAGCAGGCAGGTCAGGCCATTATCCCTTAATGAATACTTACCTTTTTATTTAGAAGCACCACCAGGTTACCTTCCTTCCATTTACTTAACAGCTGTGTAATTGAATCTATCTAACAAATATATCAAGGGCCCAATGTTTTCATGCCATATTTTTGGCCTTAATTCATAACTGAGTTACCAATCCTTCACCATTCTTGCCATTGTTCCTAACATTGGAAGTAAGGCACTTTCATTATAATTAACACGCCATTTATATAAAACGTCCTCCCCTTGCAGCACTCAAGAGCCCTCAAATAAGTAAAAATATTAATTATTTAGTTTGAATATAAGATATGAGGTATGATTAGCCCAATGAAATCTGGAAAAAAAAAAAGCCTAAAGAGAATCACAACAGGTATATCAAACTTAAGCTGAAATCTCCAGTGTGGTTTATCTCACAGAAATAATGCATTCAGGACTGACTTGATTCTTTTCCTTGCCTTTTTTGGCTTTCTCTTTTTGGAGAAAGGAAGGGAAACTTTTGTTAACATATTTTTATTTTGTGATATATAACATAACATTAGTGAATATATAACATATATTTTCGATGGCATTTGTCAAAAGAGTTGCCTAAGAAGAAGATTCCAGATTACTAAGTATTTAGAAAACCTGTGTCATATCACAGCTGTGCATAAGTTTCAAATTAAGACATGGTTCTCACCAGTATACATCTGCTACCAGATTAGTGAAGATAATTTTTTCTCATTGAAAGGGACTCCAGAATAGCAGTGGTCAGGCTATAAATATTTTTTGACGTTGTGATTTATCTAGAACCTCTTCATCTTACGTGAAAAAAAATCAGTGAACTTCAAATCAGAAGCCAATACTGCTGCAAGTAAAACTGACAGAACTGCAATATTAGTAACTGCAGTTACAATATAATTTTCACTCCCATTAAAAAAAAATTAGGAACGAGTTTGAAAGAGAATAGGTCTGCTAGACTTGAAAACAAAGCTCAATCCTAAACGTCAAAAGTGTGTAACGTTCAACTTGAGCAAACAACAGAATTCACTTTGACTACAATTTCCAAAACATATTGATTTTAAAAAATGCCATGATTGCCATATATTTTGGGAATGGAACGGCCTGAAAAGTGTGACAGCAACAATGTTGGCTTCTTTTTTTATAGACAAAAACCCCATAACACTCAGCTGTTAGTTCAACAGATATTTTCTAAAATGTAATCATTTTCATCTGATGCAATTTTATCTTCTACTTCAGGATTTCAGAGAATGGAGCTAATAAATTCTAGAAGTTACTGTGCAGTTACAGTTCTCTAAATGAAAAATGAAATTGTGTCAAATTATATTATGAAGTCTAAGATTCATCTTAGTTTCCTTATATCTAGTATTAACAAATTCACAGTCAATGTTGATTTGCAAAAGATTAGAGAGATTTACAATAGATTTGCACACAAAGTTGGAAGCACAAATATCTTCATAAAATCACAGGATGGCTGAGATTGGAAGAGACCTCTGAAGGCTGTCTGGTCCAAACTCCTTGGTCAAGCAGGGCCACAAAGCTGATTTTCCAGGACCATATTCAAATGGCTTTTAAATTTTCCAAGGGTGCAGACTATTCAACTTGTCCTGGGCAACCTGTGCCAGTATGTGATCCTTCTCACAGTGAAAAAGTGTTTCCTTATGTTCAAAGGGAACCTGATATGTTTCAGTTTATGCCCATTGCCCTGGTTTTTCATTACAGAAATTACTTTTGAAGGAATATGATACATATCAGATAGATCATGCCAAAAAAAAGCAGAAGGACCTTAAACTATATCAGATGACCTATGTTCTGCAGAAGGATTACCAGAAAAAAGGCCACTGACCTCTACTATCAATATGATAACCTCTACCTTGTTTAAAATACTTTTCCCTTAGTCATAGAGATTAATATTATTCTGCTTCTGGGTTACCAAAAAAACTACCCATTTTGTGAAAATACATGTTAAATAATTCAATAATAACCTTTCCTCTGACCCTTAAATATAATTATCAATAAACATGGAAATTCTTTTTTGTACAAAGACAGTCGAGAGTTCTTACTTCAAAACATATATCACTGTGATAGTCCCTCTGACAACCACCAAGCTTTGAAAACAATGGGCTTCAAGGTCTATTGCACATCATCCCTTCTAATTACAGAGCAGCTAACATTTCAGGCTTTAATTTCCAAAGGAGGTCAGTATAGTCAGCTCTTCTGCTTTATGCTTTTTTCCCCAGAGGTATGTTTTCTAGCAGAGGTCAGCTTCATTTAGAATGTAGCTAAAGAAATGGTTTTATTTCACAAACATACTCTTCCACCTTTTCTATCCTTAGTTTTCCTTAACAGAAAGGACGGGAAAGTACGACTCTTTCCTAAAAAAAAATCAAAAAACCAAAAACACAAAAAAACCCCAACCAACCAACCAAAAAAAACCAAACCAAACAAACAAACAAAACCCCCACCTTATTTCAATTTCTAAAATGTTTTATTCCTGTGAAAATTTGTTAAATATTAAATTGATATGCACAAAAACTAGTGCAGCAATGGTGATCTAAATTGATGCAAATAGAAAAGCCTTATTTGAATTTTCCCACCACTGACTATGGAAAATGCCAAAACATTCTAAAAAATAATATCACAGTATTAAACAATTTGACTAATGTTACTGATCATTCCTTGAGTCTCTAAAATAATATCCATATAAGTACATTACATTATTCTAAGGCTCAATCAACAGGTAGAATTGAATTCAAAGGATTGTTTATTTGCAAAGTGTGAATGTGTCTGAGGATCTGGAGTTTAAACTTGCTTATTGCACATGATGACAATGGAGTTGTATGTTGGACTTATCCATTATGAGGTTTGGTATATCTTAAACTATCTTATGGACTAAATGAGTCTGAACACAGCAGTTCCACTTGTGGAAGGTATCATGGATTCATCCCTCTGAATCTATGTGAAATCACTGAGATCAGTGCAGTGTAGACAAAATAAAGCCCTGGTACATAATCAGTTACTGTCACCTTGCTGTTTTGTTCTGCTGCCTCCAGCACTGGTGGTTTCACACCATGCTGAGCTGCCAACAGGGTACTGGTGATGCTGTTTCTAAGTGTTGTCTATCTGCCTGCCATAACAGGATCATTTTCCTACAAATCACTTCTGTGCATACTTAGAAAAATTAGCAATTACTTTCATTTATCAATGCAACTGTGAGTGCACAGAAAGTTCCCAGTCACACTTAATATATTTTCCATTTTCCACATAAAGTCCCCCAAGTTCAAGATGACAGAAATTGCCTATCATTGGCAAATTAACAAGTTTATAGCTGGGCATATTGCTTACCTTATTTTTGCAAATTGTATGCAGCAGACAATTCAATGACCTCCCAAAATCCCAACCTACTTCCTCAAGTCCAGTTTTATATAAATCATTTTATAATAGTTTTTTCCTTCCTACCTGAGGCTGTTTCTCACTTATTCCTGCAAAATGCCATAAATCTTGCCTGATCTCATATGTCTTAGTTGTAAAGGTAATAATTTGTTTCCCTGAGAACAACCACCATTAGCTGTTCTCAGTTCATCAGCTTAAGCAACTGACCTGCTGATTTTTAGAGTCTGTTTTTCTTGGGTTTAGCTTTTAATTGAATAATCTTTCCATGTTTCTCTATTAACATTATTTGGCAGTATATCTCAGCTAGTGACTCTGTTAGTGTCAAAACCATTGCATATAATATGAAATTTTAAAAATGTACTTTAAAATTTATATTTTCCTGTATACCTAGTAATATAACAAAGATATAATTGTATTGGGCGTGTAGCAAATGCTAGAAAAAACAAAAATTGCTTTGAATTCTGATTGAAATAGCTCTAATCAAATAAATCCAAAAAAATTCCTCTAAATCACCACATTTAAAATTATATGGACTATTAGGAAAATAAAATTATAGATACATCATTTAACAGTGCAATGGATATTGCTTCAGGATTTAAAAAAAATCAAAACAAAACAGTTTTACTTAAAGGTTTATTCTAGATTAAATTTTTAAAAAGCAGATGAAAATTTATGAGTACTTTTCCATTGTAATCCATGAGTCCAAATAGATGTAAAAGTGCTAGTCGCAAGTACAGATCCAGGGCCTGGAATGAACCTTATCTGTCTTTGCTTTGATACTACAGAAAAAGGAAGAAAAAGTATAAACTGTAATTATGCTTCATGTCATGTATCTTGTCACTTCCCAGAAAAAAAGACAGAGATACAATTTATTGGTAGACATGTAGTCCAGGACCATTAAGAAGATATGCGTTCCCTGCATTCCCTGCAGAAATTCTAAATATTTTGAGTCTGTACTACAGTGAGAGCACACTCTGAGTCTTTTCTGACGAGTAACTGACTCCTTTTAGTAACAGTTGGCAGAAGGAAGCTGTTAATACTTACCAGTTGTCAGTTCAACAGTTCCCAAACTAAATTCAGTCTAATTTTTCATTTGCATGTGAGAAAGTACTGTACTACTTGGAATGCACTAAATAGCAAAAAGCATGACGTTTTTGTAATAAAGACTGGTGAACATAAATAAAATATTGTTCTATAAAATTATATATAAATATTAAATTTAGAATGTATGATGCATTTTATATTTTATCCTATGCCATATGCATAATATGTGGAGTATATTTTATATTTCCTATTGTATTCTATGTGCTATGTGTAATTATACAATATAAATTATTATATTGTGTATCTGTCTATATGTGCATTGAAAATCTCCTTTATAGGGCTAGAGAACAATAGATAAAATTTCCTGGTTAGGAGTTTTAAAACTGCCTGAACAATTTTAGTCAGTTGCAACAACAACCTCAATTTTGACTTAAAGCTGATGGGAGCCATTGGAGAGGTCTTCAAATTCTTTCTGAGACTGAGGGCCACCACCATGTACAAGATGACTAAGTCTCATTTCTTGCACTTCTAAGCTGAGGAGCTAGTTTGAAAATGCTGAGGCTCTGTTGGTTTGTCATCCATCTTTGGGGAGTATCTCAGTCTCTGTTATCTCAAAGAGAAATTCTGTAACAGAGGCAGCAGGCAGACAAAAGCATCAGGACTGAATACAGAAGAGTACTCCATGCTGCTCTGCACTGAAAGCTCTTTGCGCTTTAGGTTTGTAGTGCCTAAATCTAAACTACTGTAACTAACACTATAAAAAGGCATAAGTTGATGAAGGGCAGAGGTGGGCAATCAGAAGGTAAATGGGTATAAAAACATTGTTTTCTAACTGCTTACAATATATTCTTAGCCATTGCAGCTGCAATAGTGCTACATCAAAGGTGACTAGAAAGACCTCACCAGATTTATTACTATCCATCTTTCTCTGGCTTCCCCCCACTGAATCCCCAAAACCACACAGAGAGAGGAGCTTTAGCAGCTAATCTGGGTATGCAACTTGCCAGACACCCCTCTGGCACTGCAGGATTTATTCCTGCCCTCAACCAGAAAGGCATTAGAGAGGCCTCCTTGTTTACCCAACACACAAGGATATGAGTCCTTGAAAGATCTTGAAACTGTCTTTGAAAATGCACTTAACTTTCCAAATCTTTACTACTACACTGGCTTAGAGAAGGCCTTGGGTTTGGAATCCATGTGTACTTGAGCTTAGTGGAACAAGGGGAATTCACAAAGCCCATCACTGAGCATTTGATGAGTCTGCAATAAATACAAGATGTGTTCCATTAAAACACGAAGATTTAAACCCTGGTTACAAATCTTTGGAGGAACAATTACAGAAATAAAGCACGTAAGGAACCATGTACAAAATTACAGAAGAGAATTACCTTAAGGTAGGTCTCTCTCTGCCATCAGTGGACAGTGCACATTTTTTTAATATGAACAAACTGTATGTAATTACTTGGATGCCTCAAGGAATCTAAATTTGTGCTAGATGCCCATGTTTAGGTTTTAGACTCCTACCCAAGGGGCAGTGAAACTTATTTTAGTTGTTAGGTCTGGATTTGCCATCAAATACTTTAGAAGAACTTAGGTTCTTGCTCCACAGTGCTCCATTTCTCCCAAGGAACTATTCCTGATGTATTTATTTATTCCTACGCATACTTAGGGCTTTTTTGATTTCTTCTGAAGCTTTAATATCTGAAAAACGCCCTTATTTCTCTACTCAGTCAAGAACACTTTAGCATTCTCAGGCAGTTTTAGCTGTTCTCTGAAAAGAAATGCCTCTGTCAGTGACTTTTTGAGCTAAAAAGTCTGGAAATGTCTGACACCAAGTGCTATTTACTTCTAGCCTCAGAAAATCAGTTGACTTGTGAAAAATGAGTAGTCTGAATACGGTGAACACTGAAAGAGAGCCATGTTATTTCGAGGCAAGAGATTTTGTCTCTACACCTTTTCCTCTTGCTTCTACTTTTGTCCAGGAAAAAAAGAAAAAAGGTAAATGGCTATGGTATATGGGCGGAGTGGAAAATAGTGACCAGAATTAGAAATTAAATAAATGGAATATCTCTCCTATGTATAAAGCAAACATGCAAAACAAGAGAATGAACATGAACATGAACATGTATAAACATGTTTTATGTGTGATTCTTGTATGAAGGAACTCTGTTTATGTAGGAGTTATTTAATAAGCAAAATTTGAAAATATTCCATAAATACTACAGCACATATCTAAATAGAAGAATGCTAGGCACATTTCTCTGCAGAGGATGCACTGTATCAAGAATACACTGACAGATTGTATGTGACATTTCTTAGAATGAGAAACTCACTTTTCCATTATAAATACTTGAGAATGTTGGTCAGTTCCAGTCTGTATCAGTGTGAATTGCATAACTTCAGACAATAGACAGAAAGGTGCCAGGTAGTTTCATAAAGCTAGATTTTATCATTTCTAAGTCATCAATAATCTCACTCATCACTGACTGACAGTGGAAAAGTGAACCTCTGAAGCTACATTGTCTGATCCACTTTGCAACATGAAGTATTAGAGCAGCTGAGGTAGAGTTGAACACTAAATATCAGAGAAGCAAGAGTTAAAGATGATGACAATAACAGAGACGAAAGGAGCTGCCGTGTACCAGGCTGCTGGGGCAATACAACTTAGCCAATAAAACTGTCTTTCTTACCTAACAAGCAAAATTATCTGTCAGTGTTAATTATTGTGCTAGGATCTAGATTGATGGGATTCTATAAAGTAGTTTTTTTACCTATAGCTCTGTCTTGTTCAAATTTTATGTAAATCTTCATTCCCATGTATAGAGGAATGCTGTCAAGCTGTGGTTTTACTTTTGTAAGAACTCATGCACTTATCAGAGATAAGGTCATTAATAAGCCTTCCTAACATTTTTGTGTTTACTTCCAATTAAAACACTTTTGGACTAGGATTTAAATTTAATTCCTGCCATGTTTGAAGCCTAATTATTGCAGTGTTGTGACAATGTGGGTGGAGAGACTTGTGCCAACTTCCTGCAGATAATCCAGGAGTAACACTGACCCATGTGTTTTATTTGTTCTTGACAGAGAAATACAAGATAAACAAACCATTATTAATGGTGAGGGATAATTTGGCTTTAAAAATCCCTATGTTTTAACAACTAGAGCGGTTGCATCATATAAAATGAAACATATTCAAATAGAAGTTATTTTTTCCTTCCCAATGTCCTTTTAAATAATATTATGGGGGTAGCATAACAATGTTTAACCTCACCTTTTCTTTGTCAGCAAGAAAATATAAAATCATTGTTAAATATATTCAAGTTACTTTTTTTACAAGAAATGGTCCTGCAAGTGATAGAAAAAAACATGTAGGGCAGGTAAGAGACTGGATGTGGCATGAGAATTGTGACTGTCTTCAATTCTTGCCCTGGTCTGGTCTGGCCTTGACTCCTCTGTTGGTTCCTGTATGGTGAGCAGAGGACAAGCCTCAGGCTGTAGGCAGATCACAAGCACTGAATTGCCCCCATTTGTGCAAGGAGAGGCTGCAGCATGGAATGGGAGCTCAGAAAAAGATAAAAAAATAATGCCACTGTCAGAGCAAAGCACAAACAAAACCTCACTGGTCAGGCTACAGATAAATCAGTACTAACTGATGAGCATTGTCATTTTTAGATGCCTGCACTTAGATTATTGAAAATATTTAATCAACTTTACCCTGAAAAGTTGCCTCAAAATCTTCAGCAGAGCAAGTCCTTGGACATGTCCTTCATTTTCCAGGCAAGAATTCTGTAGTCTTGTGAATTCCAGGCAATTTCTGTAGTCTCGTGCAGTTTGAAAGGCTTCACGGAGGTCTTCTGTGTGGTAATTGTCACAAATGCATGAATAATTTATTTCATTACATTTTGAACAGGTTGGGAAAGAAAACAAGAATGTGTCCCTTGGCTTAAACGTTCTGTGAGAGGGCATGTTTCGTCATTTTATTTGTCCCAAGAATTTGTTATTTACCCACAGTCTTATTTTCTTCAAATAAATAGCTTGCCCTATTGAAATGTTGTTCAAGATGAGTAATTTTGAGGTTTGGGGTAACTACTTTGAATAATGTAGCTTGTTATTCTTGTGAGTGACTTGTGTGACTAGCTGCTTAAAGAAAAAAATTACTAAACTATCTAAAAATCAAATAATTTTTTTTTTTTAAATTCCAGTCATTAACTAAAGTGTCATTTGGGAATTAAAAGGTTTTGAATTCTTTCTTCTTAAGTCACAATATCCAAAGGGAGTCATGATGATCTTTGTCCCTCTTAAAGTAGCAGATTTAGGACTCCTAGAAATTGAAATATTATCTTAATTAAAAAAAAAAAAAAACCAGTTATTTTATCTATCATCTTATTTTCTAAAACCAGAAAAAGGAACCTTTGCAGTATATCCAAAAAAGAGAACAGGCTTTTTTCCTGTCTGTGAAAAATGGTGGGAATTGCCTATCAGGCATATATGTCTGAAGAAAGCAATATTTGTGGAATGAACTGATTTGGAATGAACTATCAAGTTTGCCTTGTATTTCCTGTTCATTCATTCAAAACTCTGAATTATAAAACTGTAATATAATTTAGGTAGGAAGGAACCTCTGCATGTCCCTAATCCAGCCTCCAAATATGGTTAACTTCAGCTAAAGGACATTGCTCAGAGTCATGTCCAGCTGAGGTTTGAAAGTCTGTAGGATGAAAATTTCACTACTTTATTCTCTATATTTGGTTGGTTTTTTTTAACTTGTTCACTCATGGCAATCTGTGTTGTCTGCCTCTTGATGTTTCACTGTGCCCCTCAGAGGGGCAGCTGGGTCCATCTACCCTAGAACTTCTCTTAGTGGCCAGTTAGGATTCAACATCCTCTCTTCTCCTGGCTAGTCCACTGCAGCTGCCCCACAGGACACAGGCTTAAGGCCCTTTGATACCTAAGTGACCATCTGCTGTCCTCTCTCCATTTTGGTAATGTCACTATTGTTAGATGGTGGCTGATATTGAGCATTATACCTTGGATATTGGGCTGCATTCCAGTGCTCACAAGGGATGAGCAGAGGGATGCTGTGCAGTCTCCATCCTAGGCTGTCTACAAGCCTAGACTGGGTAAGGCCCTGAACACCCTGGTCTGACCTCACAGCTCACCTTCCATCCTGAATTATCCTGGGTCCCTGTAAGGAGTGACCTCCCTTAAACTGCTGACTGCATTTCTTCTGGGGCAGCCCAGTAGACAACTAGCCTTGTCACCCCAAAGCCGCATATCTGACTTATGCCTCTGCTGCTCTTGAGAAGCTGAGATAACAGGAGGTATAATATGGCCCAGTCTCATTTGGGGTACATTCATTGTGTTTGAGTAGTGACACACAAATCTATGAACAGACGCAGGGTGAGCTAAGGGTTGAACATTTAAAAATGGACAGTGCATCTTAAATATGACATATGCAACAATGAGGCTATTTATTTTTCATTAGAAAAACGATTTCTATTTTATTTTTCTGTCAACATATATTAAAGTGAAGACAGCATATGAGTGACAGTTTATTTGTCTATAACAACACTGCTCTCATTCCCTTTACACTTTTCTTTTCCTAAATTAAAAACAAATTATATTTTTTGCAGGTTTCTGACCTCTCTATGACCCTGTATTTACTTGCCAAACACATGTTAAGGCAGAGTGAAATTGCTCTTATTTCTGATATCAAACTACACACTCTGTGGCCAACTACTTTGCTAAGAAATAGTACCTTTTCCATTTCTCATTTTTGTAAAAAGAACAAAGAATCTGTTCATTTTACAGAAAATGAAGAATGAAGCAGGCATTATTTATAACATCTGCCAAAATCTGGCCAGGCGAGCACCTTTAGGAGCTCTGGAGCAAGGATCGTGTTGGCTGCATTTTCTCAACTCCTCTGTGTACACATGAAGAAATTTCTAAATACACTGATGGCTTTTTGCATATCAGTAATAAAGACCAGGAGAACAAAATAGCAATTAATAATGTTGTGTAGTCACGCACTATTACAAGGCCACTAAAAAATTCAATGAGTTATTAATCAGCTGAATGGTTCATTTTCCTTGGGGGTCTAACAAACAATTAACATTGATTAATGAACCTATTTATTTCCTTTTGTAGAAATATAAGTTGAAATGAACAAAGCTGTTGTCTGTCTGTCACCATATTGTCCCTGTGAAACCAATAAAAAATACATGGTAAAAATGGGCAGAAGAGAAGATAAAGATCGGTGTAAAAGTCAGGGAAATTTTAGCAGCTCCTTTGATCTAACATTTATTACTAGCAAAAAAAAATACCCCAAAAACTTTATATTTCAAGTTTTTAAGCATAAGTCAGACATACAGTACCTTGCTGAAAATGGTGGATCTACAAAAGGGATTAAAAATGTAATGCACTCCCTTGCTGTACAGTTTGAAGAATTCCTCCTCTATAGCAAAACCCTAGAAAAGTGTGAGACATCCTCAAAGCTGAAAGACTGTAAAGAAATGGCTCTGAAATCTGTGGAAGAGGTGGACATCTGCATGCCTTCTATTTGATCACATCAAAACTTTCTGTAGAACCCTGGAGCAATAATATTAAACTCCAGACTGTCCTTCAACACACTCAGCTTTCTCACTGCTTTTTGTTTGCAGAACCATGATGCTTAAAAGGCTAAATCACTGATATTTTTATAGAGAGCAGTGAGTAGATCCTGATTTAATTAAATCCCTTTAGCTTTAACTCCCTTCTCCCCCAATAAGGGATTTAATGCCAGTGCTCAGTGTGAAAAAATGTCCAGACTAGAAATGGCACAATGAACCAGTGAATATCCTCAGGTAGATGCCAATTGTCTCACTTCTGGACTCTAAGGGCATTATTGCTTCTTAGGGGGATGGCAGATTTTGGCTGGAACTCTTGGAGAAAAAGCAGACAGATCAAACAATTGTTCCACAACTCTATAACTTGGAGCAATGCAAATAATAGGTATGCTCTTTTTTTGGATAATACATTTCCTATTCTTTTAAGAGTTTGCCATGTTTCTGTGGCAGAACAACTTTTACTTAAGTCTTACAAAATACTTGCTTTGATTGCTCCAAATATCTCTCAGATCCATGCAAAGATGATGATTATACAAACAATTCTTGCCCTCTGGAAGAGAAAATAAGGCAAGATGCTTTACAAACACCCTATAGAATGGTAAATTCATGATGCTACTACTTGGGCAAATGCAGGCTAATGAGAAAAACATGATGACAGAAACAATTCAGGACAAATGGCTCATTGACTGGTGAAGATTTTAGTGTTCTTCGAACCAAATGTCACTGCTTGTTACACATATGAGACTTGGTCTGCCTATCCAGAGCTTAATTCTGAACTCATTAGAGCTTAACAAAACTCGTCTTGCTTTTATGGTGATTGCACTAAAGACATTTGCGCCTGACAAAGCACAACAACAGTAGCAGGTAAATAGAGCTAGGAAAAGTAAATAGGAAGAGGAGATGAAAAGGTACTTTATGCTGCTGCATGCAATTAAAGTTGAAATACAAGGCCTTCAGCAGCAGGAGCGAAGCATAACACATCAGGGTTTTCTTCTTTTCTTTTAAGTCTACAGTGCAGGTCTTTGTCTTCCCCGCAGCTCTACAGCTGCCTTCATCAGCGTTCAGAAGTACCTGTGCCCCTTTCAGGTTTCAGTTCTTGAGAAAAGGTCAACACGAGGCAGGAGAAAACATTAAACAACTCCTTATTTAGCTTTTTTCATCAAACATAAAGCTAACAGTCTCCTGATACCCACAAATTTCTGAAAACCACAAACGCTGGGCAGAGGAGCAGGAGGTCTTAGAAACAGAGGTAGTTAGAGAAACTGATAAAGGAAAACAAATACCTACACCAAAGAGATCAGATGAAAACATCAAGAGCAGAATGTTTATAATAATCTTTTTTTTTTAATTCTGGTTTGGTATATTCTTGTCCAATTAGTTTTTAGCTTTTTTCTGTTCCTTTTCCAACAAAATAGTCCCAAAAACAAAGGCTGAGGAAATGAAATATAATTGAGGATTTTTATTACAAAAGATCCAAACTTTCCATTTATACTAGTAAGAGAATTGATTTTGCTTCTCTGCTATTGGGCACATTACTGTGGGAAAATTAGTATATTTGTACTGGCTTCATGCACAGGTTTTGAACCTCTCCTCATCCACATGGCTCAAATCTGGTACAAGCTTGCTGCCTTTTTGGGCTGAGAAACATGATGTCACAACGAAGGGGATGTGCAGAATGGCACCACCAGCTCACACCTCTGTGATCCAGTGACTTGGGCCCCATCTTAATCAGGCCCTGCTTACCAGAGGTTGAACAGACAAAGCCCAGGGGTTTCCAGTGAGATGTGACCAGAAGCAACCTTGTGACTGGACATGGCCACCCCGTGCTCCTTTCCAGAGATTCTTCCCGTTACTTCTGTCCTGCACCTCATTAGAGACCTCAACTCCCAGGCATGGTCTCTGCCTTGCTGGCCCCTCTTACCCATGTCACAAAGGACAGGGTGGCTCTTGCCTTCAGCCTGTGCCACCAGCAGCACTGCAGGGAGGGTCTCAGTGACACCCTGGGTAGCTGCCCCTCCTCAGCTGGGGCATGGAGGCAGAAGCCAATAACAGCATCCCTTTCCATGCCTCCTCAAGGTGGAGAACAGGGAGATATGATAAAAAAATTTCAGAACTATTTGGAAGTGTATTCTATATCTTGAATATTCAGGTGGGCTTTGTGAAGAGTTTTATTCATTGCTGGATTTTTCTGTCTGTCCTCACAAGTCGTGGCAAGATATTTATTTTCCTTGCAACTTCTTTATCTGGTAGTTAATAATGGGTTTTGGCATCTGTTCATTTTTCCTGTTTGGAAGTACTAAAGCAAATAATTACATAAATAATATGCTTCCTTGGCGAGTAACTTATTTTTTGTCACTCTTTTAAGTCCCACAGTCCTGTTCAGACTACTTTTTCCCTTAATGTTTTTGAATCTATTCCCATTTTCAGAGAAAGCTCAAGTACATCCTTCTTTTCATCCCTGCAGGTTGATTTTTTTGCTTTGTTTTACAGTCTGAAATTTCCTCTCAATTCTTTTGTTTTTCCTTCATAGCTGAATAACTTCCTGCGTTAATCATACTGATGAGCTAGGCTGAATGCTACAAAATGTAAAAATCCAAGATTCCTCTACAAATAAGGTCTGCTACAGTTCTGTGGTTTTAAACCAGCATGTCTAAATTACAAAAATATTGGCTATCAAGGGTCTCCATAAAGATGATGCCACAGAAAATGTGTATAAACCTCTTCAAATTTCAAGGAAAGTCCACAATTCCTGAATGATTCAGAACAAGTTAAGCCTCAGTTTTTCTGACTCCTAAAGTCCAAGGATGCATTGTCTGTGAATTAGTTTGAAAAGAGTATATTTAGTGTTTATGTTGATACAGCACTGCTGTTTGAGGAGATAAGCACTGAGTTTTGCTGTTGTATAAGGAAAAATAGCCATTCTTAACTTCACAGTTATTCTTTCCATTCTCAGAATTCTCATTTAAAATTTTTTCAACCTTTTTTCAATGATTCCTAGTAATGGACTGAGCTTATATGATCCATGACAGAAGAAACCTACTGATCTTTTGAATGCTCCTGATTTGCTCCTGATCAATTTGAGGGAAAGTCTAGCTTCCAGCTACTCCTTGACTTCCAATTCATGATGTTTCATATTCATATTCCTATTCCATCACAGCCAGGTACAATGGTTCCCATTTTTACAATTTCTTCCATGCTTCCTGACATCTGAAATTTGTTGCTGTCCTTAAGAGGACTGGGACGTTTGCTATAAGAAGTCCTGTCTTCATATTTTGTCAGCCTGAAGTTTTTAATATAAATGCACATAAACACCCTTGGTATTTCAGACATAAAGAAAAGGAATAACCAAGAGGAGGCTTTCTAACCTACTCCACTCTGCATGGAGCAGCGAGAGTCAAGATTGAGCAACTTGTTCTAGTGGAAGGTGTCCCTGCCCATAACAGGGGGGTTGGAACTGGGCACTCTTTAAAGTCACTTCCAACCCAGACTATTCTATGGTTCCAAGAGGCCAATTTAACTGCAAACAGACCTTGAATATAGGATTACTCATAATTACACAAATCTTTGAAAACAATCTTGAATACTGTAGGAAAACAGCAGATGACACTTTATATTTTGTTAGTCTATGACCCTCATCCTTGAGAGCTCTAGTATTTCCTAACACTCCCCTAGCAGTATCTTTGGTGAGCATCACCACGGCAACAAGTCGAGGTGAAAGACAGCAGGAGATTTAGTGTTCAGAAGTATATTAAGTGACACAGTGAACTGCTGTCATAAAGAATATCCAGTGAGTGATCAGAAAAATGTAGGGACTTCCAAGATATCTGTTTGAACAAAGAAAAACTAAACCAAACCAAACCACAAAAAAAAAAAAAAAAAGTCTGCAAAGCTTCACTGAGCAGTCTCTGTTAAAATAAGTGGAAAATGGGTAGCATTGTATTAGATTGTGTTATCTGAAACATCCTTCTAAATTATAAAAAATAGTACAAGATTATGGTCATGGGATTTTAGACCTACTGAAAGGAGGCAGGAGGATTCTTCCTATTGTTGCTGGTACCTTTGGAGGAAGGGTTCAGGGCACTGGGAGTGCATGTCAAGAAGGGGCTGTAATTCAGAGTTACACTTGAAAGAAGGGCCGCAGAGAGCTGCAGAAATAGTGAGAAACTGCTATGCAACTCTTGGTGTTGTCAGCTCTGAAAATTCACCTTAGGGTCCTTTATTCTTGAGTGCTTGCACTGCGAAAGTCAATCTTTCAGAAAATAGGTTCTCAATGGTTCTCAAAAGTCAGGTCCTTTGATGTGCACCAATATTTTGAGGCACTTAAAGGACCAAGTTACTTCTGAGAAAGGTTATTAGGCTTTTGTGTCCATAATACACACTTAGTAACTTTGGACTTCAGCTACAAAAATTATTACAAAAGCCTTAAGAACATTTGAAGCCCTGACTATCAGTGACTGGAAAGTTTATAACCTGTTTTGAGCCTTGTTGGTGGAAACATAATAAAATACTGCCCTGTTGCACAGCTGACATTTTCAGATGTGTGGATCTTGAGTTTCTCCACATCCTTGATTTCTACAAACAGAAAAATTTAGCTGAAAATCCTTACAAAATTTTCTATTAACCCTTTTATGGTCTGCAATATTAGTTACTGCTGTTGAATTTTGCTTCACTTTCTTTGAGGAAGGGGTATCATCTTTGAGCCTTACCCAGGGCTCTTTGGCTGCAGTTGGATTCACAATACAGAGTTGCCCTTATTGCATTATGCCATGCATGACTTAGTGTATTGGGCGAATTAAAGTCACAGTACTAATGAATTAGCATGGAGAAAAGACGTAATAGTGATACTATGCAACGACAAAAATGAATAACTCTTTCAGGCATATAAGCATCTCCTCAAAAACTGGGAATGAGGAGGGAAAAAGATAACAAAGTAATGCACTGAAGCAGATTGAATAACTCGATACTTTGTAGAGTGATGTGGGTTGATTTAGTCCTCCTGCATCACAAGACATTAAACAGCCATGCAGGTTCTGATCAAAATACTCTAGTAAGTAATTACTATTTTCTAAATATGGATCAAGCACAGCACGCCTGGATCAGTTGCATAAGTAACATCTAAAATACCAGCAACAGAAGGGCATGGTAAAATCCAATTGTTTACTCAATTCCATTCTGCTGTGTTCTAATGTAAGCTCTGTTGAAAGCTGCCTGTAATGAAACATGAGAGACTTACATAAACTTGGATATAATTCTCATGAAAGGAGTTAAGGGAAATCTTCACTTCAGTTTATCAAAGACGAGGCATTCATTCATTCATCCACATCGCACTGATTTAACACCTGTATAATAGACATTGTGTGCTCATGCAATTAAAGCGATGTTATAAAGATGGCTGGAGAGTTTAGTGACTAAGCAATGTTATTTTAATTATGTATTCCATTACTGTCCATTGTTAGGCAGGAAGTGTCATGCAGTCATTGGACAGGAACAGAACATTTCAGGTGTAAGGCAATACTTTTTTAAAAATGACAGGATGAAACTGCAAGGGCACAGAAACACTGTGAATTGTTTCCCTGAGATACTGACATAATCAAGGGACTAATATTCCCTGAAATTATGTGAAGTGCAGGCAGATACCTGTGAAATTGTAAAGAGAGGACTGTGTTATTCACAGATCTGAGACTTTGGAAAATGTGTGCTTAGGAAAGTCACTTTTACATGCCCAGAGAGGGTAGGAAAGGAGTATGTAGATTAGAGTCTGAATATTTTTATAATTAGTTGTTTTTTCCACTCTCATTACCATTCCCCTTCAAAGGAAGGTAAAGGAGAACTTTGAGTGATAGTTCTAAATCCTCCCTTCCTGTCTTTCCAACCAGACCATTTGAAGTCCTGGTGGGTGAGGTATTTGCACCTTGGAATTGGCCATTTGAGTCATATTTCACTGTGCAGAGTTAGGAAATTCATCAGACTTCTAAAGGGTAGCAAAAGCTGCATGGCCAGTACGCAATAGCCAGTTAAGAATCTTATAGGCCTAAATGTCAACAGAAAGAGGTAGTAAAATAAGGTGAAAATCTGAACAGCAACTCTGGGAAAAAAAGAAGATATTTTAGAAAATATGAGTAAGATGTAGGCAAGAAGTTTATACATTCAAAATGGTCACCAAATACGGTACCAAGTAAGATAGTGCCTCAAGGATATAAGATGTAAAGGAACACATTAAAAAAACCGTTCAGATTAGATATTATCCCCTTCTGAAGCAGTGCAACATGCAAAGCAAATAAAATTTCATCTGCTTTACAAATAGATTTGCTTGAAAATAACCATTTACAGAGGCAAGTCATTCACCCCTCCAAAAGAATAAGCCATAGAAAGAAGTAGACTCTCCCAAGTTTTCAGACCATCAGGTTCTTATGAACTTTTTACTTCAAAGAGAAAAGTTTCCTTCTCCAAAGAAGGACATATTCTGTTTATATAAAGTCATTTCACTGGAATTGTTTATGGGACGGAAACAAAAAAGTAGAGAAGAAACTTATAGCACAAAGAAAACACTTGCCCCCAAAAATTCTGTGCATCTTGGAAAATGCCATGCCTTCCATTTTATTTAAAAAATAAATGATTTTTTTTAAAAAGTGAATTTATGGAAAATTCAATCTATTTGTCCTTCCAAATTTGACAGGTGCTCTTGCTTTCACATTGCTTTCACATTCTTCTCCAGATGAGAATATTCTGAGAAAAGGTAGTTCTGAAAAAAATAAATTTAAAAAATAATGTAAGAAAATGTGAATATCCAGAATAACCTCATCTGTATGATGAAACACACACCTGAGAGCTCCTACACCCATGTGAAAGTTTGGATGATAAAGAAACACCTCAGAGACATGATGGGGAACTTGTTGGTCCAGTCAGTGGGCTAGGCCTCTCACCCTCCTACATATTTTTTAATTTCTCCCAACAGGCAACATGGCAGAAATGTTAAAGTTCTGGTGACCTTTTCTGCATCCAGTCATTCACATTTATTTTATTATGGGTGAAGGCAGAAATAACAAGTCAAGGGAGAAAGAGAATGGCTCAGCAGCACAGACTAAGATCCATATCAATGCCTCTGCTTTTAAATAACTTTGTTCTCATTTTTGAGTAAGAGAGGCTTAGTCTGGAATAAGAGTTCCTTTCATGTCTCTTGCTCTGATCCAGTGATTTGCACTCCATAGGTGTTTCTATGTCAGGCACATTTCAGCAGGCATGCTGAACTGATTTTTCACTACAATTAGATTTGTCTGTTTTCTACCAGACGGCCCAGAACATCTGTTATCATGCACAACTTTCATCCTGCATCTAATATTCCCCAGCACAGAGGTGCCTGCATTTTCACTGAGGCAAAGATAATGTCTAAATAGTATTATTTTGCAGTTCCAAGACACATATTTCTAATAAAAGCACTTATTACAAAGCTAGTCACACCAAAGAAGGTATTTCCAGGTTTCAGAGATCTATGAGGCAGTCCAAGATTTGAATACAAGATTTGAATCCAAGATCCTTCACAGTGGTGAATGCAATTTAGTTTCTTGTATATAGGAAGGCCACTTACAAAATCCAGTTCCAGCTTAGATCTTACTTTCTATGTAGTTTCAGATCTCTGTTTTCATACTTTTGGATGAATCTACATGTGGATCTTAAACATTACTAAAAAAGAAGCTATTGACTCTCAATATTGCACAGATCCTTTTGAAACCTGAAATTATCAGAACAAACATGAGTACTTGTTACTATTTTCCAAGAGGAAAAGGTCCCTTTGATATTTCATGATAGAATTACATTATGTTTACTTATGTTAATGTCTCCTTATTTCAAGGCTGTTTGCTTGTTATTTTAAAAATGCTTACATATTTTATTAGCTCTGTTTGAAAAATGATCATCATCTCTGGCAGGTAATTCCCACAATAATGTTACAAAGGATGATAACATTTGTAAAACAAAGATTTAAGGCCTTAAGTGCTTTTAAAGATTCATCTAATTAGTTTCATTTGTTTTTCTCATACAATTTGAGATCAGTTCAGCCTTTGACTGTAGTCTAGCAAGGCCATGTAACTTTAACAACTCACTTCTACCAGCAAGTAGTATGCAATGAGAATTTAATTTTTTTTTTTATTTCTTCATTCTGTATGTTTACTCCTTGTATATGTAGAAGTTGTCCAGAGTTTATTCTGCAAAGCTGTCCATAAATTTTCCCACAAAAATGACCACAGCCTTTAGGTATGTAAAATTCATATATTTTTGAGGGACTGGCAGATGTTCAGGTTTTCCTTAAGGAAACTCCTTGCCCTCTTCCTGGCAAAGTTCCTTCTCTTTTTCTATCACAAAGACTTCCCTTCCTGCTTACAACAGGCAGAAAAAGGCAAAATCCTATAGTGAGTCAAGATCCTCCTAGCTGAGCAAAATCCAAAGTATAGATAAAGAGTAGTCCTGGTTCCATTGATTATCAAGAGATATTTCCCATGTATGCAAAGTCACCCATAAAGAGATAGCAATCCCCAGTCACAGCACTCTTAAATGAGTTACATTCTATGTTGCCCTAAACAGGTACAATCTAGACAAAACCATCACAAAATAAAATAAATTATGCCACAGCATGTGCAAAAAGCTTGTAAAAAATAAGATTTTTTTCCTTCCATTTACAGTAACACACTTTTAAGCTAAACTTGTGAATCAAGAAAGATATTTGGACCTCAGATGTGAAATTTTTATGTAATGGAATGTGCAAGATTCAGTTATATCTGGTCATAATAAAATGCTGGGAGGCTCTTAATTTTATGGTATCATCTCCAAGTAACAATGATAGCAGGTGATTCTAGAGCTCAGGACAAGTGATAAAAAGCTCCTTTCAGCTCTTGTTCTTACATTTCTGAAACATATGACCTGTCCTGACTAACATTCTGTCGCTTCAAGGAAGTCAAAGGCTCTTCTGGATTTAGTTTCCTTTACTGAACTCCACATTCTGAGATGAACGCACACCTCAGAATTTTGGGTGAGCACCTACTAAGACAGAGCACTGGAGAGTTAGAAATGCTGAAGAGTTCCAGCCACAAGAGCAATTCATGAAATGTGTACTATGAACACACATAATAGTCAAGCCAAAAGTTCCCCAAGAGCATTGATGTCAGACCACATAGTAGGCACAATTTTGGTAAATGACCTCTCACTGTAAAGCATCAAGCCCATTGCTCACTTTCCCAAATGTCTGACATGATTGAAATAGCAAAGATGTAAAACAAATGTCTATAACAGAGCTGAGGTACTACCGTATTAATCCTGCCACAGGAAATCTTTTCACTAATCTGCATTTTGGCTAGATTGTTCTTGAGCAGTATCTCCTCTAACATTCATGTGCTTGTGCAGCTGAGAAAGGTGTTAGTGTTCCCAGAAAGGTTACAAAGGATTGGATTAGTCAGAGAGACTTAGAAAATGGAAAATTAAACAAGACTCATTTTGTTTTTAATAGCCAATCATTGCTTCCTCCCATTTACAATTTTTAAAAACTACTTGAAGGCTTAGGTTCTGATTTTACATATTTCCCTGCATCTCACAAGCACCAGTAACTCAATCTCCTCTCTTAGAGGAACTCCAGATCAAAATATAAATATTAAAATATACTCTGAAACACATCTTTCTTTCATTTAATTTTCCTAGGAAATTTATCAAAGCTGTGGTCAAATATGCTATATGATATTCCTGCTGAGCACTAACATATGATGTGCTGCGATGCTAATGAGTAATCTAAAAATATGTTTTACAACAGAGTATACAGTGAATGAAACTGATAGTATAAAGCCGTGCTATCAGCTCTCCCTTTCTGTAGTTGCACTTCACACTAATACTGCAGTAGGTATTACTGCTGGTAATTCAGAAGATTTTTGGTGCTTCCTCCTGTATATTTTTGCTCAGCTAAACAATTATCCAACTGAAAAATACATCTTTCTTTGTTTCATAACATTGAAAGAAAATGTTTCTCTGAATTTCCTTTACCTTCTTGGAAGCTGATATTGACACATTTTGTATGTCAGTGCAGTGAAACCTTACTAACTTTTCACACTGGTTTACTAGTCTTCATTCAAATAAGTAAAATTAGCATTTGCATTGCTTCAGTATCATATTCTGCAAGTACACACTTTTCACATTAAAAGTCGAGGGTTTTTCACAGAAAAAAAATAGAAATTTAAAGAAGTAACAAAAGAAACAATTATTTTCAGGTAAGATTTAAGCACAAAAAATGTAGTCACAGCCATGCTGCTGTAAGAAAAGCAGAAGGAAAAGATTGAGGGGCTAAGCAATTGGTTTGGATTAGGGATTCCCAGAAAATTGAAGTTCCAAAATCACAGCTAAATGGGGCTTTTTCCCTCTCAAGTTTTAGGAATGAAAATGTTCAGAGAGTTTGCTGAAACCTTCTAAGCTGACTGAGGGTCTTCCGTAGGTGAAAAACTTCCCTCCAAATGACACTCTGCCCTTAGGAATACAGGATGACTGATGGTGTTGGCTTTTATCTCATCTTGGCTGTAAACCAGAGGTAACCCCTGGATTTCAGTTCCAAATGACTCTTCAGTCACAGTACTGTACCCTCAAGAAGTCTTGGTTATGGCACTGAAAGCACTGCTTACTCTGTATTTTTCCAGTGCTTTCTCTTTTCATCACTTACAAGAGATGACACGGACAAAAATTGCACAAAAACACGTTTCTGCTTCCTGATGGACAGCAGAAGAGATTTCACATAAGCAACTACACACTGAGCGATGGGGATGGGGATTTGCCAACAGAAAGTGATGAGTGCTGGGGGGCACTGATTTTGAGTGACAGATTCAGATGGGGCAAAGACTGAGAGTTGAATGAGTTATATTCACACTAAGAGACCAACCATTTACCACAGTATTATTGCTCCTTAGAGGAGATGACAGTTTTGAAGAGATCAGCAATATATCTGTTCAGCTATGAGAAAAGGTGAAAAGATTTGTAGCACAGAAAAATCAAAACTTTTGGGGTTTATATTGATAGTGTCCTGAGTAGATTTTTTTTAAGATTTGGAAAAAAATATGTCTTCTCCTTCTGTCTTTACTGATTAAAATGAGGGAAAAATTAAAGCACCAGATATACACTATATGGCATGGGATTTTCTCTTCTCAAAGGGAAAAGTAAAATTTGAATGTCTGTCATGCTCTGGATTACTATATAGCACCATAAAAAATATTTTATAAGCGAACAAAAATCCCTCTCCACAGATTAGATAAATTTAGATGTCAAAGGGCCTGAAAAGAATAGGATCCAACTGAGTGCGCTGTGGGGCCAATCTGTGCTCAACTTCCTGGACAAGCATGAGAAACCTTCGACATCCAAATTCACCAGAGCTGAGGCATATATACTTACTATTTGTGCAATGCACCTACAACACCTCTGGTACGCTCCGAGATGTTGGACTCACTATAAATGCCCACTCAGATACTTAGATTTTCCAGACAAAAATATGGGATCATGGACATAAGCAATTTAGTTCATTAGCACCCACAGAGAAGTATATGCACATTCACGAAACATATCACGTGTCTACATAAGAATGCTGTAGTGGAAAATACAGAGAATGAAGTTCCCGCAGCCCACAGTTCTTAATTCCATAAGATTGACGAGATAAATATCACAAGGTCTTTTTTATTTCATTGTCTTCATCTTCTTAACAAAAATTGGTGAAGAAGGAGAGGAAATTTGGACATTCATTTCATCAGTGATTCAGCGAATCACTAATGAAAGTAAATACCTGATGCCAATAGAAAATGTTGCAGCAAGTACAGAAACACATATATCAGATACATTCATGTGGTGTCACAAAGACTTTTCTCTGATAAACTTGCATTTTCCCAATTGAAAACAAAATTTAATTTCATGCACAAAGTCTGTGCACGCCTCTTTTTTCTCTTCTGGCTTTGACATCATCCTGCAGCTCTAGTTATTACTGTGTAATTGTCTTGAAATGTAGTTATTGTTAGGAATTGTTGCAGATGTTCCCTATGTAATTCAAACTAAATGAATATAAAATTAAATTACCAGTGCAAGGCTTTACCAGTGCAAGTTGCAACAAAAATGGTAAATTATTCACTCTCTTTAGAGGAAACTATCCAAAAATGTAATGGGAAGTTAAGTAAGCAGTATTTCTTGCTCAGGAATCCAGAAAGATTCAAAACAGGACGTCAGAGTTAGTGGTGAATAGCTTAATATATTGTCCCCATTCAAGACATGTGAAATTGAAGTACCATTTCTCTGTGACTCAGATTAGGGAGAAGTCCATAAAAATGCACCAGCAGCTGTCTTAAATTTTACTGGGACCTGGATTACAACCATGGACCAGAGGAGTTTGTGGTTATTTTTTATTACATTCCATGACACCTAGGACTCTTGGTTCTCCTTGGGAAAGCTTAAAATGTGCTAAAGACCCTGTGAGTACTTCCCCAGCCATCAGACCACAAAGAGGCAACAAGTATCAAATACCTCATTTTGAAGAAAGGATTTGAGTCTCCAGGCCTGTAAATCAGATCAGACACACTGTCTGCAATTGAAGAAGAGCATATTAATATGCAAGTTATGTACAACGACATGGAAAAAATCAGCATTTCAAGGTGCATTTCCGAGCTGGTATTCCCTTAGCTCTCTTAGCTCCCAGTCGTGAGTGATACTTCCATTCTTTAACTATTCAAAGGCCAACACAGAAATTAAAAGACCATTTTATGACCTTAAAGGAGGTAAAAACCCAAAAGAGCTCAGTAGACAAAGCAGACCTGCCAACAGCTTTCAGACAAATGTATGTGGATTACAGTACTCAGAGAGAACCAGTGATTATTCCACAGCTGCATGGAATGATCAGACCATGAATGACGTAGCATCACTTTGTTTCTCTTTACAAAACAGACAGAGGCCATTCAATTCCTAATTGTCTGAAAATGAAGTGTCATTAACATTTTGGACAACTTTGGACCCTGACTGGGGCCAAATAGCCTGTGTGTGGGAAGTTCAATGAATGCACCAGATGAAAAAAGTGAATTTATATGCACCTGAATTAACTTTGGGCTGTTTCAAACAAGCTGGGGTTTTCTCTCGTTTTGTTTTTTCCCATGACTATCCTGTGTTTAGAATATTTAAACCATGCTAGAACTGACACTTGCAAATAGGTGCTTATTTTGTAAACACAGCTATTACAATCCATAAAATCTGGATTTTTTTTCCCACTGTACTCTTTTTATTCCCATAGAAGTCAGTGATGGCTGTAACAGCTTTCCAGACTTCCCCTGAAGCCAGTGAAAGAATCTCATCAGCTTTCAAAACGTATGGAGGTTTTCCTTCTTAGTGGAAGTGGATGCTACTGGGGGTTTTCCTTGTTGTTTTTCTTTTTAATATGCGTCATTCTTTACAGATTTAATGCAAAATCTGGATTCTATATTAATTGCTAACTCTTTTTATTAAAAGCATTAAGAGTTTGGTATCTGAACTTGGATTTACGGCCAAAGCAGAAACAAAAGTGCTTCTATTTTCAAATTAAGTTCAACAGACATTATAGCAGATACCTTATAAGTACATTCATTGAATTATCGACTCACACAGGCTAAGTACTTGCAAAAAAGAGAAGCAAAATAGCCACAAAGTTTGGCTTGAGTTAGAGATCATTAATTCCACCATCAATGCTTTGGATCAGTCAGTCTGTGGGGACAGAAAGCATATGTTCAGAGCATGAGCCTGGATGATCCACTTTGCCTCTCAAGTTCTTCCCCTCAAGCCACAGGAGATATGCAGAGCACTAACTTCCAAAGCTGCCCTTTAGCACTTAATCTGTTCTTTAAGATCTCAGACTTGTACTTCCTTGCCTTTTAAGCAATGCAGAAAAACATCTTCTGAAAACATCAACATACTATTGCTCAAAACCTTAAGGTATATATTAAAGCTAAATTGTGGGTTTCTCCAGAACCAATTTCTTAACTAAAAATAAATAAATATATGGTTGTAAATAAAAATATAACAATAAATAAACAGATTATAAGAGGGAAAAGTAACTTTCTTTTTGCTGAATTTTACTTATGCCATTTTAATTAAATAATTTGGTTTTGAAAAATATTTTTAAAGTAGCATATTTAGAAGATAATAAATGTTATTCTAGTCCATGATCCCATAAAACATTCTGCATAGATTCATAATCTTCCTGCCCAGCATAGGCTGAGTGGGAAGTGCAGTATGGACCTCCAACAACCTATAGGGCCATTTTCTTGCATAGTTTCAATCTACAACATGCTGTTGAACCAAATCACCTTGTACCTATTCAGTTTATTAAACCGTCTGAAAATGGATTTTGCTATTAGTATTTTGTATCTCATACCTATCTCTTTCCAGGTTGCAATGTTATTTACAACTTCCTTGTTTTCATAAAGAGTTTTGATAAACTTGCAAAAGTATTTTCCTGAACAAAATTTTTGATGAGAGTCTACGCTGATATATCACCTACAGGTGTCTTTATTGTCTGTTGTCCTTTTAATTTTTTCACTTCCTTTTATAAGCGTCATCCTATTTGCCATTAAGATCTAAAGCATGAGTGGCCATCTTTGACATTTTTCCTTCTTGTCTGCCACTGCATCCAAATCTTATCAGTTCTTTCCATCAAATATTAAAGTCTTCAATCTCTTGTGTAGGTCTTTTTAATCAGTGCAAGCTTTTAGTTGTGTCTGCCTTGATGACTAAGCTTCAAATATGTCTTCTCTGGTGGTTTTTTTGCCTTGAGATTGGTTTGCTTTTTTCCAAATGCTGCCAAAGTGATCTTTCCTTTGCCTAATTCTAATCTTATCTTTTAAACACACTCTCTGAAATTTCAACTACTGGTCCCTTTCTAATAATTTCTCCTTGTTCTATGCCACTTTTCCCGATGACCTCACCAATTAAAAACATTACTTTTAGGAAGTTCTCTGGAAATTATTTGGGGCAAGAGAAACTAATGATGAGTAAGGTTTCATTTCAAGAGTATTAAATTCACAACTGCATAGAGAATTTTCAGTAATCACTGTTTACATTAAGACATGTGATTTGGTATCTAGATGAATCAGAGTCCAAATAAATGTAATTTTATCTTATCTTTGTGCAATACATCAGAATAACATTTCTAGACTGCCAAAATTATTGTTTGTGTTAAACAAATAACACTAAGCCAGACTGCTACAAATTTTTAGTGTGACACTTTGCACTTAGAATATCATCTGTCAAAAGATTGCTCTCAAAGCACTTTACAGACATTAACTAATTGGGCCTAATGTCACTTCTCTGGAAACAATGAAGCGTAATTAATTCCCTTTTGTGAAAAGGGAATTTAAGGCACAGAGAGATCAAATGATTTTTTCCAAGGTCATGAAGAATGTTACAAAGATGTGGGAACAGAACCCAAATGATCCAATTCTCCAGGATTGTTCTCTAGGCACAAGAGCAGAGCTATCAGCTGTGGGAGGAGGACAACTCTTCCTTTCCTTTCTTTGTTATTACAGAGCTATGGAAAATTAATTGCTTTCATTAATTCCACACTAATGGCCTGCAAAGTAACAGTCCATTAGGAAGCAAGCTGCCTCTCCAAGTTCTGTGTGTAAACAGCAGTGAAGAAACTGTATTTCCAAGTTATCACTCTGCCCTGGACCATGTATTGTTCATGTTATTCATTTTTATTGATAATGTCATTTACTATTTATTGTAGAGTTGTGCATTTAATCTTTAATCTTGTGCATTTATATTCCTCAGAGTTAAATCTTATAGTGACAAGAAACAGGCCACAAAATTTCAATTTATAAGTGAGAGGTTATCTCAAGGACTATTGTAGATATGAAAATTCATGTCCTAGCTTTGTTATAAATTTGAGGAATTTTTTTTATCTTAAGCTTTAAAGTTAGAGTTTTCCCAGCCTTCATGGAACAGCTAGAAGAGACAGGTAGTTCCCATCTGCAAATAATAGATAATACATCATTGAAAAAAAAATTAAAAGGAAGAATGGGAACTAAACATTCAGCTTTAGAAGTCAGCTTCCCCCTGTTCTCTGTTTAAATCTCCAATGGTCCCCTCTAATTAGAGTTATTATATACTAATTATATCATACACCTATTATAAACAGAATAAATGTATGTATTCAGACTTTCAAAAGTGATTAGGTACCTAACTGTGTTGGCAGGTCTTTGGGATGTCTTGATATGAGTAAAGGCCCCTGAATCCCACTGGAAGGAGACCAAACAGAGAATGGGTTGTTCCATAGAGCCACGACCTTTCATTTCACCCAAACTGTCTTCACATATTGCTTCTCTAATTTTCTTCTTGCCTTAATACTTTGGTAGTCTTTTAAAACCCATTCTCAGTAGCATTGATGCAATGAAGCATAAAACAAAAATAAAGGAACTTGTAGAGCAGGACCCTTCTGCCTGTCTGTGCAGCTGTTTTTTTCAAAAGTTAAGGAAATGGGAACTTAACCTTTGAAGCTTTGCTGATGGAAATTTACCAACTGTAAGTGGTTTTTTTCCAAACTTACTAATGTTTTTTGAATTCTAACTGGCTTGCTGGACAAACTTTTCTTGTAGTTCATGCTACAAGGTAAACAATAAAATCAGTGGAAGCTGTAGCTGAGGGAGGATCTCTAGGGATCTCTGTGCTAAAACAGATGAACAAGAGCCTCTTTCCCATTCTCCCGTACAACCTGATGAAAATTTGCACCTCTCTTTGCACTGATAAATCACTGATAAAAATGTATAGCAGTGCACAAAGAAAGCAACAACTGGGATGTACACAAAGTAATACAAAGATTTAAATACAGACTCTGTAGTGTGATTGTTTGTTTGTTTGTTTAAATAGCCACACCTTTTTTTTTTGTTTGTATTAACCATGATGAATTTAACAGCTGAACCAGGCAGCAAACGGTATATGAACAAAAAGACAGTTTATAAAAGTTTTCACATCTGGACAGAATTTTTCTTTCCTATAGAATAAGAATTTATTTTATGATTTTATATATTGCAGCTCTCAAACTGTTCATTGAAAAATAGTCTACAACCCAACTGCTGTTCTTTTGAAGACTACAAAGAAATGTTTCATTTTAAATGGATACCATTGACATCCCCCTGCACTGACTTCTCTTCTGACAATTATTTTCCACTGATGCTGTAGCTATTAGCAGTGTGGCAGCACTTGGAACTTGAGATCAGTGTACATTACATTCGCTGCTGCTGCTGCTATAAAGCTTTGCTGTCCTCAGTTTGAACCTAGGTGAATGAAAATGGCTATTTCAGAAAACCAGAGATATAATCCGCAGGATTCCAGATATCCAGCAAGGCTATTACAGCCTAATATTTTAGTATCTAATTCCAAGGGCATCCAGTAACAGGCAGGACTCAGAACAACTCCCAGCTGGCAGTGCTTCTAAAAGAAACCAGACATTGTCTTAACTGGGTTCCAAATTTACAGATGTAATCGTGTAGTCGTGGCCATGTGGCTTCTTAAAACATAACATCTAAATAAAGGGGTTTAACATGTACCTTGAGGTTGTGGTGTTAGCTCCTTTCTCTCTTCTTGCACCAGAGCTGTCAAGTCCTGACCCAAATAACGATGTGTTTGCCTATCTTTTCACACAGACCAGGTGTCACAAACATCGATGACTACTTTGTCTGGTTGTATTATGTTTTCAGTTTCTCACAAGGTCCAGTACATCCATATTCACTTTATTTTCTCAACTTGGACCTTGACCCCACAACTGGTCATTCCCTCCTCTCAACAAGCTTAAATATATGAGAAAACACCACTGCAGGTCTTCCCTCCTCTGCTCCTTTCTTCCCAGACTTTTTACATGGTCAGAACCCTCCTAGCTGAGGTCAGCAGTCCTACTACCCTGGTCATTGCTGGGTCTATAACCTTTTTCAGGACAAGCCATGATCCTCCACTGGTACATACATATCAGCTCCTTCACCATTCCCACCTTTTACAGTTTGGTAGGACAGTTTCGCTACTGGGAACCTAGAAAAAGGAGGGAAAAGTAATTTGCTGATCATTCAGAAGATCTAGGAGCTACTCGGAGGGCCTGAGGGAAAAATTCCCTTCTGCTGTTCCCTGAGAGTAAGCATCCCTCTGCTATGCACAGAGCTTCATATATGAGGAAAAAAATCCCTTGCTCATGGAATAGGAAACCACAGTCTCTGGTCCAGAGGTCATATCCATATGCCAGATTTCTGCCCTCAGATATTTCATTGCAGGACTAAAATCCTTCATCCTTGGAAAACAATTTTTTTTCTTTTATTTTTTTTCCCATTATACTTGTATTAGTCCACAACATATTCCAGACAGTCTGAACAGTTTCTATGAAATCCACAGAGACCAATGAGTTAAATATCAACTCAGAAATGTGCAACCTGAAAGCAGAGGCTAAAAATGGAGACAGTTTGTCAGCAGTCTCTACTTCCTCTCACTAATAATAATGTGTTATAGTACTCACAGCACAAACTCTTTTAACGACATTACAGGAATTGCTGTAGAGGCATAACATATCCTAAGGTATATTTATTATAAAGCTAAAATTTTTGATATCCATACATTTGTCTGTCAAATCTTTCATGATGATCCTATTTTTCTCCTAGCATGTGAGAGAAAACTGGTAATTTGCTGGTTTATGTTTGTGTTGCCATATCTCAGGGACAGATTAAATTTCACTCTAATATTGTAGAATTTAAATTAATGTTTGAGCACTTAATTTTCCTTTCCCCTGTGTAAAATAGGAATATTTATCTATGATGCATTTAATATCTGTCTTTCAAAAATGCTGCTGTAACAATACACAACAATTTGGAAAAAGAAAACATAAGAGGCTCCAAACCGTATTTCGATTAGAGGATTATGCCAAAACACATAATACCATATCGCTAACAGAGCTGCACTAAAAAAAAATTAGATTAACTGCAAAACCAGATAAAAAATTACTTCACTGGCCCATGCTGCTGTGTCTGATTTGGATGGCATTCAAAAATCATGTTTGGTAAATGACTGAATAATTTAAAAAACTTCTTTGTCCATTAAGAATTATATTTTAATCAATCTTCTAGAAAACCAGAAGCCACAGGAGAATGGTAATGAATGAATGGATATTAAAGAAAACATGTGAACTGAACACTTTAAATAACTGATAGCTCGGTATGTTGGTAGATGCACCTCATCTAGCTTCAGTTTACTCAGTTATTCTGAGCCCATGCAACTCAGGTACCACCAGGTTGCCATTTACCTCTCTTATTTTAGACAAATATCTTGTGGGGGGCTGAGTTGCCTTTGAAACATATAAAGAGGGAAGCTGGCAAAGTAGTTTAGAGTAGTTTTCACTCATGCTTAAAATGAGAGAATAAATTACAATTAACTGTGTTTAAAGGCCTGTACATGAAATACAGATGGGAGTTTTTTCAGTAACTTCTAGGGGAACCTGACCATCTCAGTGTGGTATGATAAAATCAGGGAACTTGTGGGAAAGGAGACTGGTATAAATTTTAGAATAATTTTTCATTATGAGGTATAATTCCTCTAGTTCTCAAAGTGACGACTGCAGCCAGGAGGGATTTTTAGCTTTCAAATTATACCTGGCAAGATTTTTTTCCAGATCTCAGATAATTATACAGTGAATGTTTAAAGGCAGTTTTTAATTCCATAATGGACTCACCATAAGAGGTTTTTTCCCTATGAAAAGTGCTGAATATAGAGTATATGCCACTTTTCTAGAGAGATGAGTGTAAAAAAGACTATAGGTGTCACGAAGCATCTTAGTTCTATCCAAAGTAATAACTAGCCAAATTTATCTGCAATAGGATTTTTTCAGAAGTGCTAATAAATTTAGAGGGACCATGGGGCAGGAAAAGCACTTCTCTTAAGGCCTAAAAGGCCTTTCTATCTGTGAAACAACCTGCATCAAGGGAAGGGAATTGAAAAAGCATACAGATAAGGACAGCTATTTGGCTATGTCTATACTCTTTTTTTTTAAATCCTGGCTCCTTTCAGAAAGCTACATTATGTTTTTACACAATAGAAAAAATGTCTGTCTTTACACTGCTGCCACATCAGATTGATGGATATCTATTTGCCCCTTTTCATGCCATCTGAACATAGGCATCCCTCAGCCTCTTGCTGTCAACACCAGCTTTTGCAGAGCCTGTGCTGGGTCCTGGTGATCTTGATGAACCATCCACCCTGCTATCCAAGATGTTCCCCCAAACAGGCCTATAGGGAACCTGTGCTGATTTGGAAACCTGGAATTTTCCGTAAAAAGAGCTCTATACTTTAATTACATCTACTTTAATTAAATCTATCTGATGCAGTTCCTGAGCCAAGTCCTCACTTTCTCACACAATAAGGGGTGGAGAAAATTTTCAGAGTGGAAGTCATGAACCTCTCTCTCTCACTGTCAGGGTCTGAGAGATGCCCAGAAGCCTCTGTGACTCACTCTATTATTATAACTCAGTCATGGTATTTTCAGATGCCTGCTGTCATGAGCTGTATCCTGCCTGCAAGCCAGGAGAATAATTCAGGAAATTTATGCTGCATTTGTGGAGAGCAGAAAATGTTGTAGAGTCAAAATTTTCATTTCCAGCGAATCTTTAATACTTGTACACCAGCAACAAGCATGCACATCCAAGCTATTTCCACATATTTTCTATTTACAGTGCAGTTGCACCAGAAACAGTCTGGGTCCTCTTTCCAGTGCTGAACCTATGACAGAGAACATGCCATTCCCTTTGACAGCTTTTGGGAACCAAGGACACTTGCCTCCTGTTAAGGTGGTCATGAAAGAGAATCCACTTTAAATAAATGAACACCATGAGAGTTAGGAGATTCCTTTATGGAAACATTATTATAACGACACTCTATGTACCCAAACTTACAAAATACATGACATAGACAGCCACAGAAAGAAGATTTTCTTGAATAGACCTTCAGGTAGTTAGTGGGCTACCTTCCAAATGACACATGTAGGGTTCCTGGGTAATCAAGAATGTGGAATATGTACTAGTTTTCCTTTCTAACCTGATAGAAATGCATATCAGAACACAAAAATATAATTTCAATTCCTTAATTTGCCTAATGTAGTCATTTGGAAATAGTTTCATTCATCTGCAATCTGTGTATAGTAAGCTATCAAGTATATTTCAAAACAATAAATCAATCTAGAATTTATAACTGAATCAAAATTAAAATCTTTCCCTGAGTATGGAACAGCAGATTTTAAACTCAGAGATATTTCGTAATTTCCTTACAAAGGTGCACAGGATCTGATCCAAGCAAAGTCCTCCTGCAACTTCCTGAGCAAAGTCTATGCAAAGGGAGATATAAGATGATATATTCCATATAAATCCATATGTTTTCCTCTGACAAGAACTCTGCTGCACGTCTAGGCTCACAAACAAGACATAAAATATGGATTTTCTGTTCCCATAAGAATTAGGATAAAATGTCCCTTGAATTACAGGTTCCATGCAGTAGCCTCCCTTGTCTGGAGCTCGGGAAAAGCAACACTATCACGTCTACTGGAGTTACTAGGAATTTTAAACCTACCCTCATTGTCATCTATCTTGTGTCTATGGTCAGATTCATTTCATGGCCTAAGCTAGGTCACAGTCTGAAAGCCTTCAAAGCCAAGTATGTTCAAATGTGTTTGTATCCTTAGCGAATATAGTTAAATCAGCGTTTATGTAGAGAGATGACTCATCACACACCTGTGGGGCTAATATGTGGGTTCAAATTTTTTATTTAATCTTAAGAAGCTTTCTGTGGAACTATCACCATTATAGGTGTTATTAACATCAGTAGGGGATCCCTACAGCTACATGGGACTTAATTTGCTGCTTCTGACAGAGCAGACACTATAGATATACATATCAAGTATAGTCATTTTCTTCAGGAACTACTCTGATGCTTTTAAGCAGGGTTTTGCTTTGTTTTGCTTCATGTCTTTACTCCCTGCTGCATCCTGTAGCTTGCTTTTCTATACCCTTTCCTTCCTTTTAGTTTAATTAAGTGAATTGAAGTGAAAAAACAAAGACTCACACACTTGTAAATTGCCATTTACTATACCAAGCGCTCCATATCCAGGGAAATTGCTTTTTGCATCTTTAATTTGCAGGCAATATGTAATCGGAGTGTAAGCAGGGTCTGTCCCACAGGATTATTAGACAGATGAAAAATGAGATGCAATAATAGTGGAATAAATAGAACAGCACAGTGAAAGAACAGCTAGTGAGAGCAGATTATTTGGGAATATTTATATGCCTGGTGGCAAGGGACACTATTCTGATCCCTTCTGAGCTAACAGAAGTCCTTGTAGGAAGAAAAGGTGTTTGTATACATCTGACACTTGAAATTTCAATGCACTGGAAAAAGGCTAAGATAGATAAAAGGAGCCAAATATGTCCAAGCAGTGATTAGTTTCTGTCACTGTTTTTTCCTCAGCTGTCAGCATGGTGCTAGCAAAATCCAAACCAGTCTTTTATTATGAAGCAGGGACATCATACTTGATCATACATTTTCAATTGATAATACATTATCAATTAATACATACATTCTCAAGAATGGGCATCCCTGCATATTATATGATCATTTTAATGGTGACCAAAGAAAATTATTTAATCTCCCATATATGGATTTGAAAATGCAGAAAAAATGTATATAAATCTCTCATTAGTGTACAAAGGACTCTTAGCATGACAGTGGTTAGAGGAAACAAGAAGACGTAAGCCTGTTCAACTGACAAAGGGTCAACAAAGCTGTATATTTGTGCTGATAAGGAAAAGCTGAAGCAATATCTGCACAAGCAGACAATCCAGTAAGATGGAAGCTTAAAAAACCATGAGTGTTGTGGAAGGTCCTTAGGAATAGGCACTACCAATCTGGGACCTCACATGCTCCTCTGTCTGCTGCTCAGCTGCAGCATTCACAGGGAGGGGCTTCAGAGACATGGATGTCTTGAAATGTCAGACTTGAGAGTCTCCAAAACAGGTCAAAATGTGACAGGCCTGAAAATAAAGGGGTGACTTTCATCCAACGAATATTTATCAGTCCCAGACACCTCCTGTCTCATGAATTGGTTAGCAAAGATAAACTGGAAGAAAGACCTGATGAAGCAAAATTAAATATTCCCATACACATGTCTGTTACCCTCCTGATTTTAACTGAGGACAGAAATTTGTCTTGAAGAACTTAAACCCTAGAACTGAAGAGTCTGGCAATCTGAAAGGGAACAAAGATGGTAAGTGACTTTTGGTAAAATATAGATACATTTGAGATGGAATAGTAGAACCTCTTTGAAGAAAAACTAGAGGGGAAAAAAAAGGGAAGGTGAGAAGCTGGTAAAAACAACCACTGAATTAGACAATCCTCAGCATAGTACATAAGACATGACCTTGAGAGTATCAACAATTTCAGTTCACACTATACATTTTCAAACTGCAACATCTCAAGGTGACCTATACAACAGCTTGAACTGTTGTGATGGGGAGTTCATTTTTACTTGGGATTTAATTACAGCATTTACATTAATTATTATTCAGTGACAAAGAAAATAAGAATCATTGCAAGAGAAGATATAAGGTAAGAGTCTGAAAGATGGTAAGTGACTTTGGGTTTTTTTGGTTTTTTTGGTTTTTTTTGTTTTTTTGGTTTTTTTGGTTATTGTTTTTAACAACTTTTTGTTTGTTTAAAATAGAGGGTATTGTGTATCTTTTTAAAAAACCCTCTGAAACAAAATATACATTTGATATAAAAGTACCAAAAATGTACTGTCTATGCTATTAGTACATTTGATAGATTCAAGAAAAAAATACTAGGACAGGAGGTGAAATTATTTTGGTCTTAGAAATTACTCTGAGAAACAATAAACAAGTTGTGTACATAAACTTCAATGAATCATCTTAACTAGCCATGGAAGTGTCCTTCCACATGAAACACATTTCAGCTCATATGGCTTGAAAGGGGAGTGCTGGTTCCTCAGCAAAAAGAGAATCATTTTGGAAAAAGAAAGCTTGCAAAAACTTGAAGGCCAAAAATGTATTTTCATGTCTGACATTATAAAAGCTTTATTTAGTTTATGTTTTGTGACCTGCCCTACTCCTGCAGACAACAATATAATAGTATTGTGGAAGAGCCAACAGGAATTAAAAGCCACCTAGAGTCTTATAATTCTGATGCCATTTAATGGTATTTCAGTAAACTCTTATTAGACACTATGAACATATTTACTGCTATCTGAAGACTGTTTCTGAGACCGTTATTGTCCTTTCAAAATGTTATCCTGTAGTAATGCAATTTTCAGATCTCCATGTGGCTTGCTTTGTTCCCCTGCCTTGTATGCTATTGGTTTATTTTAAAATATGCATCCTGCTATACCTTAAAACCTATTGGTGTGTTCCCCCTGCCAATTTTCCCTTCCTCCTCCTGAGACTGGCTCTGGGGGAGACAGTCCCTCCCCTTTCTCTTCCCCTTATAAGCCCGTGTCTGTGTCAGAGAGGAGTCTTCCATCTCTGCGCTGCTAGCCCCTACTACCTGCCCTGTCTCCCTCCCCTTCTCCTCCCCTGTAACCCTCTCTCCCTACTCCAAATAAACCTCCCTGGCAGAACAGAGATGGAGTCCAGTTCATTTCTTCGTACCACTATTATTTCCTGCTGAATTTCTGTGGCTGAGAGACTCATGCCACGCCGTGAGACCCCGGGGGCTGCCCGCCCCGGATCCGGTGGAATTACATGGACCAGGGACCCCGGCCCAGGTGGGAGTCGCCTCGTGCCACCCTCCCAGACCCTGCCGCATCATCATCCTGGTTTCAAGAACCACTGAAAAGCATAAGCAATCTTGTTTTTTCACTTGAATCTTTTGACATTGTCCTCTCACTCTCAGCTGTGCCAGCTTTGAGCTGTTGCCTTTTATAAAATAAGAAATTTTAATCTTATCTCCTCAGAATTCCTACTGACAATCTCTTCCTCACATTTATGAACACTTACTATTTCAGTCAGTTCTGCATCTGCTTGGTTTCTAAGGCAATATACAGTACACCCATTCATTAAATCACAGGAATCACATCAGTATTTAGAAACTGATGCTATCAATGCAGATATCCTATTGTGAGACATTTATTTCTTCCAAGATTGATTATGGTAGTTTTTATTAAATAGGTTTCCTAAAGCTGTCTGGGTCAATTTACGGTCCCTGATGCTTGCATTCTTCTTGTCCTTAAAGCTGCAACACCTTGCTAGGGATTTCTGTTTAATGAAGAGAATGCTCTGCTGAAATGTGAGCGCTTGAAAACCTTACTATCTTTCAACGGTTTCCATACTAGTTTCAATCTTTCACTGTTTTCCAGCTCCTGGTCTGGTTCCTTGTCCCCAGATCTCAGCTCTGCCTTACAGCACTACATTCCTTCGTTCCACTGAAGTGCAGAAAATGCTTTCTGCAGAAAAAGAAAAGCCACCAGGTTCTAACACCATGCTATTTATATGTCAATCCTAAAACCTCCTCTGAATATATCAGCCTTGATGCTGATACTATTACAGTCTAGCAAATATTACTGGGATGCTCCAAAGCCAGTCTGAAACATGACCTGGTGCCTTTGACTAGGTCTGCATTAGAAAGGAGTTTGGTCAATAGAAGCATATTTTTTTGGCAAAACAGCTGCATTGAAGACCTTTTATGGAGGCGTTGAGAGGCCATGGGAAGATACACTTGGAAATGGCTGGATCATTTTCAGCTGGCAACTCTTTTGTTTGCTGATAATAATTCATAGCAAACTCTTGTCCCTGGAAACTCTTCAAAACAGTGCTCTAAGGAAATCTTCCTGATTGTCCCTGTTGCCAGGTGGGGTCTATGAGACTTCCACTTCTGCAGGTCTTGTCATATTTTTCTTGGCTGTTACCTCACATAAAAGTGTCAGCAAAACTTTTTTCTTTGAAAGATGCCAAATAGGACATTAAGCTGGCGTGGAAAGAGGTTCTGTGTTACACACAGCAGGTATCTCTGTCCTTGTAGATCAACATACCAAGTGTTCTAGCTTTTCTCTGTGGAGAGGGCTTCAAACTGCTTTCCTGCGAACCTAATGCTGGTGACTGTGTCAGAATTGTTGCTTTACATTTTTAGTTTTTTACAGCAAATAGCTGTACTTCTGTGAGGCTCTGAGTTGGCTTCATAAATCATAAAGACTGGGAGGATACTTCTCATCCTCCGGAAGCAGGAAGACCAGGTCTCCCCAGGGAGTCTCTTACGGCAAAAGGAACTTGCGTAGAGGAAATACACAGTGAAGGTGCCGTGTTTGGATAGGCAGATGTGAGGCTTTGCTCTCTCATTTGCACCTGGTATTGCAGCCCTGCTATGCTTGTCACCCACTTCTCTTACACTCTTACTGGTGTAAGAGAAGAAACATCTATTTCACTGTTCCGTAATATGCAAATCAGATTGTGTTTATTTGGACCTTTTCTAACACGGGTTAATTTCTGCTTTAGCTCAACTGAGAATAGTACTTACCAGATTAATTTCTGAATTAGAGATGTAACCAATGTAATATCCATGTAATTGTACCAGAAATTAATTTGGCCTATTATATTTAAATATTTACGTGAACATAGTCTCCCATTCCCTCTCATTTAAATATTTCCTTCTCTTGCTTAGACACACAAGATCTGAGGCTGAAAACAACCTGTCATGGTATTGGAGCAGAGTCTCAATAACACTTAGGCCACCACAGAGAGGAAATCAGCCAGTGTAGGGGGTTCTTTTTAAAAAATTAGATTTATTGGAATAGAGAAAATGGAAAAATCCATTATTTCAAACATCTGTCTTCATTAGAAAGCCTCCACCAAAATCACAGGATATGTCATAATTAAATGGTTTGGAAATAATTTTTTGAGAGTAGAAATTTTATATTCAGTCATGCATAGCAGAACAGAGGAGGTTTTCCCCACACAATGCTTCTTTGCAGTAAATTATTATACTCCAAGAAAACAGGATCTGTTATGAATCCAAAACAGAATTAAAATTTTTAAGCATACAAAGGTTTAATTTATGAATATGGAGGTGACTAAGCTACAAATTCCCAGGTTCTGACCCCTGAGAGTTCTTTTTCTCTGCACTAATGTTTCAGCCACTCGTCAGTAAAATGCTTTCTGGTCACCTGAGTAATGGGCCAAAGAGGAGTTTGAGTGATAAGAGTTTGGCACTGCTCAGATGCTCCTGAGCACAGGTTTCTTTGACATTAGGAGCAAGACCATGACTTTCCTTATGTATCCTCACCCCACACTGCCAGAGGCAGCTGCAGAGAAAGTAGATCAAAAAGCATTCCTGATATGAATTTAGATTCAGGGATGTAAGTCAAGAGCAGACATACATGTTTTGCAGGCAAGGCATGAGAACCTGAACATCTGACACTTATGTAAGTGATGGTCTCAGTCATAATCCTACAGTGCACCCTCAAGGAAAACATATTGCAATTCTGTGAATCCCTATGAAAAGCAGTACTTCTTTGCATGATCTAGACCTAAAAACAGAGGTGAAGGAAGCAGGGGGAGCCAGGTGAAATGCCATTTCAAAGAATAATGTATTGAAGTTGAAGTTTACAATGTTTATGGATGGACATTCACTAAGTATCTGGGCAGAACAACATTCAGTCTATTTAAAAGAAGACGCAACCCTTTTGTGGGTAAGTGGGACTATCCTATCACAACTGTGCAACAACATACTTAGACTAAGCATTGAAATTTCCCACTGTTCCGAAGAGATATTAATCACAGCAGGAAAAAGGAATCTATTTGTCTGTCATCCTTAGAGAAAAGTGCTGAAATGTATAGAAGTTCAATAAACAGCTTCACATGACATCAACACTGTTCAGCTGAAATGCCTCAGATCTTTCACTCCTGTATAAAAAGACATCAGCTTTGAAATGTACATATTAAAAGAAATGCAGAGACAAGATGGTTGTGAATACAGAAAACTATTTGTACACAATCAAGTTAGGTAATGGTGCAAAAAATTGCTCTATAAATCAATCAGCCCTCTATACTTGTTTTATTAAGGGATAATATAACTCTGATATCATTTCAGTAAAGTTGGCTAAGCTTCTCATATTTGATTTTCATCCAATTTTTTTAGCAGAACTCAGCATTTTAGAAACAAAGGAAAGAAAAGAATCCAGTGCAGATGTACATTTTCCTGATGTTTAATGCAGAACAGCAAGGTTGCAGTACATTAGTCATCATGGCAAAGAGCCGATATGGAATATTAACTGAACTTTGAAGAAAAGCTGTATTTGTTCTAAATGCCTATACTGGTGTTTGCAGAACATTTGAATATTCCAAAGTGAGTGTGAGATTTATCATTAAGTCAGGGCTTTGCAGGATAACCTCTCCCTAAAGGCAAATTTTGCAGCTCTAACTGATGGTAATGTGTAGCCATACAATCAGACCTTAAGTCAATTTTTGCCTCATATTGCCATCTTGATTTGTACCCATTTATTCTGAAATGCTTTGTACAGAATGAGAAAAACAGCCATTGATATTTCCTGGAAACACTTCATTCCTGATTCACCTCCTGCACATTCTTCACTTGATCCTGTTAACAACCCACAACTCTTAGAAAAGGTGCTAAGCTCTCTCTGTTACCACTTAGTTCAATGGGGTGACAGGAGATTTTGAGCAAAGGTGTGATCATGTCACGTTCAAGATCACTTAGTTTTTGAGTCAGATGAGATCATGTGGCTCCTTGTAATCAGCTTGTATCAAGTTTGAAGGGATCCATATGACATGTCATGCATGCAATCATTAGTCACCTGATATACCAAAAATATACACACCTTAAAAAATACCAGCTTACCCTCACTCCTCTGCTTTGATGATAAATTAAAATTCATCAGATTTGTTACCCTGGAGGTTCTATTCTAAAGGGTAAAGCACAGTATCTGTTCTTGAATGTTCAGAAACCATACTATACCTAATAGATAATTTCCGTCAACTTTTACATACATGAAAAATCATGCAGATAAGCAATTGGCATGATTATGCTTTTAGTGCTGAACAAGTTAACATTGGTAAAACAATTTTTGGCACTGACGTGTTATTTAGTAAGCTGAAGCAATAACATAGGTAAATGCATGGTTTTAAACATTTTTCTGGGTGTGATTATACTTTCACTCTATTACTGATCTTTTATGTCTGTATCTTTATTCCATTTCAACAACACAGTTTTATATACTTTCATTTTGTTCATTCATATACATTTATTCACTTGCGTTTTACTTACCTTTTTTCTCATGCTGTGATGCATTTCTCCCTCTCTACATCATGATGAAGTGTTTCCTCATTGATCTGCTGATCTGGGCATAGGATCTTCTCTATCTTCGCTTACCCTTATTTTAGCCCACAAATAATTGGGTTCCACTTAGTTCTGAGGAAGGTATATCTCACCTCAGAAGGGAGTTCTGCAAGTAGCAAATAGATTACACACAAGTTAGCAAGGTCCACCCTATTTAGCAGAGACTTCTGCGCTGACCTGCAGTACCTTTCTTCCCATGCTTGCCACCCCATGGCAGAGCAAAAGCTACCTTCACTCACCAGAGCCCCATCTCCTACAGAGAAGGACCAATGTTGTTTGTGTTTCTTGTGCTCACCCGTGTGTCAAAAACAAATATCCAGATCCCTGGGTCTGTGTCCACGCTGTCTGGTTCACATGGCACTCTCATACTTACTATCTATCCCATAAATACCTTCAGCTCTTTGAAGTCTATGGCCCTGATCCTCAGACTTCAAAGCATATTCCAATCTGAATAAACACATACTGCCTAAATCGATCTCACTGCACTCTGCAGTTTTACTGTAATGAATTGGTTTGATATTTTTTCTTTCTATTTTTCATTTTTCTTTTTCCCCTTCTCTTAGTGGAAATTGTAGAAGCAGGTGTTTTACTGATGGGAAAAGTGAAAAGACATTCCAGTTTTTCACCCCGTCTACACTAGGTCAATCATCATCAGAGTTCAGCTAGCAAAACCATAACTGCTAATGTAGCTGCAGAACTGCAGTGAGATACGTCTTTCCTTAGCAAGACAGGAGAAGGTTAGTGTGCAGATGTAGACATGGCTTATAGGTAAATATGTCAAAAGAAGTGTGAAGCAGTAGTTGTAAAATAAGGCAACAGAAATGGAACAGCTGACAACAGAACACAGACAATGAAAGTGAAAAAGGACAGGAGGACTGAATCTATAAATCTGTTGAGTTATAACACAATCACTTTTTCTTCATGCCTTAATCAAGTAGAAATATTTTTGAATAGGAGGTACACTGTGCCTTTCTCATAGGAGGAAAAGTGGTAAAACTATAATCTAATCAGCTATTTCATAGCTAAGGTTCTGCCCTATGTTTAGGCAGAAGCAGCTGGAGTGAAGATTAGATTGGTTTGAACCAGAAGAGGGACAGCATGTAATTATTCCAGTCCTCTGAGCCCAGACTTTTACTTTCCATGGGCAGCTGCAGGATAGCTGGACAGCTGCTCTCTACCATTAACAGAGAGATAAGTGATTTTTTAAATCCATTTCCAAAATCAGATTGATCTTGGATTGACAAACATCCAAACCTTTCTATATCACCCTAGCTGTGTCAAAAAGGGAGAGCAATAAAGTTGATTGATAAAAAAAAAGGTATCTGTCATATAGGCAACCCAGACAAATATTAAATATTCTGACTTCCAGCTGATAATTTTACTTCGGGCTGAAGCTATTAGCACCCAGAGAGGACTGACAGCATGGGTGATTGTTTCCAAAGGAAAGAACAAATCATGTGGGTCTACCATTTCAATATTTTTCCAGGGCAACCTGAATCAAGATGGCAACAGACTTATCTTGTAGACCAGCAACTGATAAAAAGGTTTGAAATATTCCATGAAGAGAAGAAATAGTTTAAGCCCTCTTGCTTAAAGAGAACAAACAACCTACTAGGATCAAAAAGGATTGACATGGCAGAAATAGTTGCAGATTGGGACAAAAAGAGTAATTGAAAGAGTCTTAATTTCCTTTTATGGCTCAACAGATGGAGTTCATAGAGACAAAACAGATAAGGACTTTAATGCTTGGAGAAAAAGGTGCTGATTTCGTAAATGAAGTCAGTGTGGAAACCATTTTTTCCTATACATTTTTTAAAAAGTGAACAGACAAAGAACAGGATAAATGTGTTTTACAAATGCTAGAAACATATGTAACAAGATTGTTGTATTAGAAACATATGTTGAGGGAAAATTATGATTATACTGGAATGACAGAGACTTGCTTAAATCAAGCTATCAACTGGGAGATAAAATTACCAACATATAAGTTTGCAGATGGGTGAGGTAAAACAAAAGTAATGAGAGGGGGAGCAATTTGCGCACAGGGAGAATACTGAATAAACAGAAATAAATGACACTAGGATTTTGGCTGACACAACAGGGACTATTTGAAGTAAAATGAAGAATGAGATATGGAAAAAGTAAGTCCTTGGATCTTGCCAGAGAACTTCAGAAGGGAATGGGAAAGCATTATCAGGAAATGTTTTTACAGATGAAGGAAGTCTGTATCAAACTTGGTATAATGATCATGTTGGGAGTTCAATTGCCTTGACATTTCCGAGGAAAATATTGGTGGGGGAAAAGTAGGAAGGAAGCACAATTTTGAAAGTAATACAAGATTGCTTCCTGTACAGGAAAAGGGTAATGTGGATGTGGGGACTTGAAATAAAGCAGATATGATGAATATTGTCAAAGATGGGGAGAATAATGCATTAATTAGTGTAATACCCAGGCTGAAATGCCAGAAAGACTGTAAAAAGGTAAATAGGAATTGTATTTTAGTAAAATCAGACTCTGAACTACTATTAATAAAATAAAAGTAGCCTGAAAGCATCCAGCTATGCCAAAGGAAATTCAGAAACCCATCTGAGATGTATTTCAGGATATATTCAAATTATTAATACTATATCGAGAATGAAGCCATAACAAGCACTGAAGTTGTGTCAGGGAAGAATAATGCAGTATCTTCTTCCAGTCTAAGAACAAGTACAGAATGATTTTGATGCCAATAGTGAAAGTTTCCAACAGCTTAAGCGACCTATGAGCTTGTCCTCATCAATTGTGTTACCTCTGCTGAAAGAAAAGCAGGAAAAGGAAATGCAGTCAAAGAGAAGGGATTAGATGTGAAGAGGGAAATGATAAAAGTCTAAATGTATGCTCACACTTTTTCCTGCTTCTGGGGGATAAGCTTCACAAATGAGCTTGGGTGCCATGAACAGAGCCCAACAGTGATCATCCAGTGCTCATTTCAGATGTGGAGAACCTGGTTTAAGACCATATTTTATCTAATACAGAACAGTTATCCAAGGAAACTCCTTTTGAACGAACAAACAGGTAGCCTGGGGCTAGCTGCTTTTATCTTTTCATTCTGAAGGTGATACAATTGTACCCTCATACAGCATTTGCTGTTTGTTGAGTGTTGGCTATTAAAAGGGTGGTAGATGACTATCTGAGGAGTGCCAGGAAAACATTACAGTGCATGGAATAATTTCACCCAGAACTGTTGAGGCAGTCCTAAATTCCCTGTTCCTCTGCAGCTAATGCCTGTGTTCTGTTCTAGAGACAAGAATATGAGCTCAAGCTACAATTAAAAAAAAAATTAAGTAGTTTGAAGCTGTACCTGCCACACCTTGGTCATGTTCCTCAGCCTTCCACAAAACCTTCTTTTTTCACCTTTATCACTGGCTCAAAAGGACTACTGCTGAACCACCTCCTTTGCTTATAGCTCTGATTTTATTTAAAATAACAAATTAACTGCAAATACCACTGAAACTAGCTTTGTTTTTAAATTACCTGTGTTATGTTAATTTAATACTACAGGAGTCTTTTGTTTCACTTTATCCCAGATTACTTCTTTTCGCTCAGAATTGCCACAAAAGAATAAAATGGACAGAAATTATTTCCACTCTCCTGACTGTCATCACCTTTATGCAAGAAATCTACTTTTTTCCCATTTTTGGAAAATGTTTGGAGCCAGCGTACTCACGCTGATCAGTTCAGCCAAAATCACTTTGCATTCCCGTCTAGACAAAGGACTAGATTCTGTCTGGAGCAACCATTTCTAAAGCCACAAGGAATCCAAAGGAGAATTCCTGGAGTTGCCTAAGAAAGAAGCAGACAGATACTCTGATGATTTCCCCTGTGCAAGGAGTATACTTCTCCCTCCGAAATACAAACAGGACTCCTTGGGGTAAAATTCTCCTACAAATTTGTTAACTTTGTGAAATGTAACCACTTAGTTATTGGGAAGGTTAAGTGCACAAGAATATTCACACTTGCAAAGTACAAAAGTCAGGTTGAACCTTAATTAGGTAGCAGTCTTCGTGTGGAAACCAAGACCATATATCTCAAAATTTTTCATGCGTTTATTCCTATTAACTTTATTCTATGGCTCAGTTGTTACCTATTCTCTAATCCTGTACAATTGGCCACTTGGCAGCTGACCATTTGCACTATTTGTAAAATCGACCATTATACAGACTTTTAACAAAAAAAGCATGTGAAACTTGTATTGGTCTATTAAGTTAATTTCCAGTTTCATCCCCACATCTACCTTGGATCAGTAAATTTTGCATGTCCACTTAACTCCCATCTCAGCACTCTTCAGTCAAAATCTGTTATAAACATTTGGCTTCCAACACAGCTTCCAAAGGACTGGAGCTGATCGTCAGATCAAGTACTAAATACTATACAAAGTCTACACACATAGTACTAAATACTGCAGAAATAGGAGTACACAGTTGCTTCCCTTTAAGAAAAAAATATCTTGGGGAACAACAGAAGGAAGAGATACGCAGATCAGCATCATGGGTCCCAATATGACCACCCAGATTGCTGTATTTGTGCAGTGCAAAGTGTGAGTACATGGGCTCTGTCTTTCTTCACACAGCAAAAGGCTCAGGCTTTCTTTTCCTGGAACAAGTTAAGAAAAAGGAGTATCAGTAATTTTCTTGTACTGAGATGTTTGAACTAATGGTCAAGTTTGAAAGCCCACTGCTCTAAGGATTAAAGCATACTTTTAACATTTTGTATGTTCCTTGACGTTTATGGATCAACGTTATAAGGTTGGTCTCACAGCTGTTTTCCTCTAAGTTTCTGATAATTCCACATATTTCTCCTTTCATTCATAGCAGCCTCACACTACCATCTAACAGACCAGTAGTAGCAAGCACAAGTCCCTATTGTGTAATTATCAACACAGGAAAAATCTGAGAAACATTTTAAATGGATTCAGCTGAGTTTTGTAATTATTGTAAAAGAATACAGATAGACACATTTAAGATTTTACCTGTAAGGGAAAGTGATTAGTCCCTGTTTCAAGCACCTCTTAGCAGTGTGCCAAAGCATTAAGAAAGAAAAAACCACACAACTTGCAGGTATTTTTCTGAGGATCTGAATAACTCATTATGTCTACTCATTTTATCACTATAAGGCAATGTAGTTGTTCACTCACTTGCCTCCAGCAATGAGAAAGAGAAATGGCAAAAATGTTGGAAAATAATATCTGTAAAACATTACTTTTGTCAGGGGTATTTGTCTGGTCTTGTGCCTGAAAACCACCAAATCTCAAAATACAGTCTTTTTTAAAGCTTTATTCCTTACCCCCAAAGAAGTATAAAATAGTGACTCAGGCACTCCTCAGGCTCTGAACACAAGCACATTTAACAGCACTTGAGTCACACCAGCACAACGCAGTCTGACTGATCAGACCTGTTCTCCCCCATGGACCTTAGTAAAATTAACATGACCCCAAACATCTGCAAGAAAGTACATGAGAACATCAAAACCTTGATTATTCCAACCACTGCCATATATTTATATTCTGGAGTCATATTGAGAATGTCATTTTCTGCTTACATTTAACCATGGAAATTAATCATTTGGGATTGTAATTATACATATGATGCTCAGGGAGATTATAATAACATCCAAGGCACCACATCTTTAGCCTGTATTTTGTCTTAGGCATGTTAGAGAATGCTTAATGAAGCATTTTACATCCCATTAAAGCTTTATAGCACACACTACCCCCTACTAAAATTCCTTAGTCAATACCTAAGTGCAGCTTAAAATCAGATACAAAATATTAACCTGCTGCATAAATTTCCTGCATGTTAGAGTTAATGCAACTTATATGGGAAGGATAGAGCTCCATGTATTTGGTGCTGTATTCACAGAAATAACTGCTAGTGATACAAATCAGGTAGCATTTGTGTACTGTTACATTGCAGTTACTGCATTTATTGTATGTTTTGTACTATTACTGTAGTTATTGTATGTGTCTATGCTGCTAGAAGAAACAAAATATAAAAGTTTATTATTATCCTTGTCACAATTGTAATAATAAATGGCAGAAATTCCCACCTAGCCATCACAAAACTCTTGCTAAAACTCTCCAGCCATAGTGATGGAACCTCCTGCCCATGCTAGAAATGAATATACTTAATGAAGTTTAGTAAGTCCAAGTGCCGAGTCCCGCATTTTGGCCACAATAACCTCCTGCAACGCTATAGGCTGGGGACAAAGTGGCTGGACAGTGCCCAGGCAGAGAGAAACTTGGGAGTACTGGTCGACAGCCAACTCAACATGAGCCAGCAGTGTGCCCAGGTGGCCAAAAAGGCCAATGGCATCCTGGTCTGTATCAGAAATAATGTGGCCAGCAGGACCAGGGAAGTCATTCTTCCCCTATACTCGACACTGGTGAGGCCGCACCTTGAGTACTGTGTCCAGTTCTGGGCTCCTCAGCTCAGGAAGGACGTGGAGACACTTGAGCTTGTCCAGAGAGGAGAGCAACAAGGCTGGTGAAGGGCTTGGAACACAAGCCCTATGAGGAACGGCTGAGGGAGCTGGGGTTGTCTGGAGAAAAGGAGACTCAGAGGCGACCTTATCACTCTCTACAACTTCTTGAAAGGTGGTTGTAGTGAGCTGGGGGTTGGTCTCTTTTTCCAGGCAACAACTGGCAGAACAAGAGGACACAGTCTTAAGCTGCGCCAAGGAAAATATAGGTTGGATATTAGGAAAAAGGTTTTTATGGAAAGAGTGATAAAATATTGGAATGGTCTACCCGGGGAGGTGGTGAAATCACCATCCCTGGACATGTTTAAAAAAGAGATTGGATGTGGCACTCAGTGCCATGGTTTGGTTTAGTTGAGGTGTTGGGACATAGGTTGGACTCAATGATCTTGAAGGTCTCTTCCAACCTGGTGATTCTGTGATTCTGTGATCCTGTAATATGGAATGGTTCCAATTAAATCAAGTAGTTTCATGTCTATTTTAAGCATCATTTAAAGCAAATTGTCATTTCTTGTGATAAAGCAGCAAGTGTTCTTAACAAGCTTACTTTTAACCAAATCAAAAAATATTATTTAACTTTTATTTTATCCTTAGTCAAGAAAAACAATTTCTCCTACCTCAAGAAATTCCCCAAACCTGTCTTTCAAGGTTGGTTTTAATTATTCTTTTTTTACTAGAGGGCTTGAAGTGCAATAGAGATGGAGGCAAAGAGCTGGCCCAAGACTGTGTACCGTTTAAGGTCTATACTGAAGTGATAAACTGTGATGCCCTTTTCCTTGTTTTCACCATAGAAGTAAATTCCAGCTTCACCAACAACTTGAACCAGGGTCCTTAAACTGATGATTTGAACCAGTTCTGCTTAGAAATCCTGAAATCCGAACCTTTCTCTTCACAAAAACAATTTATTATGGAATGAAACCTGCAAAAGTAGAGCTCAAAAAGTAGAGTTCTATCTATTTTCTTACTGAAATGTCACCAAAACACTGAAATAAATAGAATTTATGTGCTTCTTGGGCACACTGTGTTTACAAAAATGGGAGTGAGCATCTCCTGGACCTTCAACAGTGAAGGTGTCTCCTGTGCCTTCAAGAGACACATGAAGGCAACTGCAGTGTAGGCACTGCCCTAAAACCACAGTCAAACTGTTGATTCAGTCACATATCCTCTCTCCAGAAAGACCAGCACCTACTGCAGCAGAGGAAGGTAAAAACTTCCAGAATGTTTAATGATGATCCTAATGAGGTTTCATCTGTAACAGCTGGTAGCAGCAGAGTCTCAAACCAAAAAAATTGTTGTAACAGAGGTCTTAATGAAGATAGAAGAGTGGTGTTTTTATGTTTAATATCTTTGTCAAAAATAATTTCTTCTTCAGACTTTCTACTTGTATGAGTCTTTGAGCTCTTAGACTATAGACCTAACTTAATTGTATCTACCACTTGTACTTTTGAACTCCTGTTCCTCTTCATTGTGTTTATCTTTAGTGACACTGCAATCAAATTGAAGAAAAGATGCAATGCAGCACTTTCACGTAAAGTTCAGAATCAAAGCTTCAGGCTGATGGAAACGATTCACATGGCTGCCTCTCATTAAATGCTGAAAAAAGAGAGTGCATTGGGTTTGTGTGGTCATGTTTTGATAGCAGGGACTACTGGGGTATCTTCTGTGAGGAGCTGCTGGAAGCTTCCTCCATGTCCAACAGAGCCAATGCCAGCCAGCTCCAAGATGGACCTGCCACTGGTTAAGGCCAAGTTCACCAGAAAGGGCAATAGTGCCTCTGGGATAATGCATGGAAGTGGAAAAAAGTTACTGTGCAGCAGCAATTCCTGCCAGAGCAGAGCAGAGTGAGAATATGTGAGAGCAAGAAGACCAAGAAGACACCCTGCAGACACCAAGGTCAGTAAAAGGAGAGGGAGGAGGTGCTGCAGGTGCCAGAGCTGAGATTCCCCTACAGCCCGTGGTGAAGACCATGATGAGGCAGCTTGTCACTCTGCAGCCCATGGAGGTCCATGGTTGAGCACCTGCAGCCCCTAGAAGACCCCATGCTGGAGCAGGTGGATGCCTGAGGAAGGCTGTGACCCTGTGGGAAGCCCACGACAGAGCAGCCTGCTCCTGAAGCACTGCACCCCAGGGAAGGGACCCACACTACNCCTGCAGCCCCTAGAAGACCCCATGCTGGAGCAGGTGGATGCCTGAGGAAGGCTGCGACCCTGTGGGAAGCCCACGACAGAGCAGCCTGCTCCTGAAGCACTGCACCCCAGGGAAGGGACCCACATTACAGCAGTTCACAAAGAACTGCAGCCTGGCAGGAGGGACTCACAGTGGAGATCTTCACAGAGAAGTGTCTGCTGCGTGAGGAACACATCCTGGAGCAGGGGCAAGAGAGAGAACTCCTCCCTCTCAGGAGGAGGGAGCAGCAGAGACAGAATGGGATGAATAGACTGCAACGCCCATTCCCCACCCCGTGTGCCTCTGGAGGGGAGGAGGGAGAGAACGAGGAATGAAGGTGAACCTAGGAAGAAGGGAGGGGTGGTGGGAAGGTGACTTTAATATTTGGTTTTATTTCTCATTATCTTGGTCTGATTTGATTGGTAATAAATTAAATTCATTTTTGCCCCAAGCTGAAATTGTCTTGCTCATAACTTATGAGTGAGCTCTCTCTGTCCTTTTCTCAGCCCACAAGACTTGTTGTTACAATCTATTTCCCACATCCAGTTGTGGAGGAAAGGGATGGGGCAAGCTTTGGTGGGCACCTGACATCAAGCCAGAATTAACACACCACAGAAAGTTATGTTTTGTTTATTCTTTCAACAGTACAATTAAAAGAGAAAAAATGCTCTAATCTTAGGCATTTTCTTTCCAAGAAGGAAACACAGCAATTTATGTCATTGCAGAGTCAATCATCATCATAATTGTACATGTCAGCTTGAGCAGATCAGAACTAAAAGATAATATACATATTTTGCTTTGATAGAGGATTTGTTAAAAGATAGGAGTTTTTTTAATACAGAGAACAGGAGGGAAAAGAAATGGAAAAAGATCTCAGTAAGAAAAACTGGTCTTCTGGTCAGAAAGGAGGAAGAGGAAGAACAATGAATTTTGGTTCCCAGTTCTGATGATGCCCTGGTATACACAAGAAATGTTAAGATATATGAAACCTTTTGATCTTCATTGGAATGGGTATAGGCAACTACAACCCTCATAAGGGTACACGCAGTTAGTCCAGTCAATAGGTTATTTTTTTGTCTGCTTACATTACCTGAAATACCTTCCTTATTTAGTCTAAAAGTTTCCCAAGCTCTCATACCAAAAGTGCATTGGGACAATTGGGTGTTCTCTTTTATCTACAACTATTTAAGTAATAGCAAAGAGGGGCTAACATTCAGTCCATTTCCCATGGCAAGGTCTGCAACTAAACCCATCTATAGGAGATTTGAAGATAATGCCCACTTCCATGGGATCATCCTACCAGCAGACAGGTGTCCTGGACTGCATTCTGCATGACCCATATCTGAGGATCCCACACAGGAACTGCAGTTAGAACAAGGGAAGAAGGCTCAGCTGAAGCTGAACCGCTAGGGAAACGGAGTTCTCCCAGGAGAACTGCAAGGGGAAGCTTCAATCCATTGTAACAATTAGTTGTGATTGTCCTGGAAAAAGAAGAGACCAAGGTATTTAGGATCCATGGCATTACAAGAATCTACATTATGTTCACAAAAATGCACTTCATGGCTCTAGTCTCTGGTTTAGGATTGTGCTTTACCAGACCCTCTGATCACATTAGTGATGTTTATCTCATATTAGTTCAAACAGTTGCCAAATTTGTATCAAACTTTTCCCACTTAGCTTCATTGATCAAAAGAACAAGATGTTGATATCAACTAATGTTATGGTATGCTACCTCTCTAAAACTAAATCTGCAGTTGTTTCCTTCATTTTTTTGTGCTAAGTACCCAGTGGATCATTACTTTACCTGGAATAGCCCCCATCTCTACTAGTGATTCCATCATAATACAATAAAATGAAATACAGACTGTTGTTTTGTTGGGTTTTTTATCTATTTATTCTAAGTTTAAAAAATCCTCACAGATTATCACAGTTCCAGCTATGGCTGAATTAAACAAGGCCCAGTTTCCAGCCAATCCCTGACATAAATTGCCACCCTTGACAAAGCTGTAGAATAACGTATAATTCCTGTCAAGTTTTTGCCTACCAAATTATCTCTTATGCAATCATCAGAGTAAGATTAACTAATGAACTACTTTAAATTAAGTGAAATATCACTGATAATTTTGTTTTAGTGTAGTAAAATTAGTGACAAGCATGAGGTTTATGATTTAGACTGTGAAGATGGCATTTGGAGCCAGGGTTTTTGATTCAGATCCTAGTCTTAATTATTCTATTTCATTATTAATCCCTACTCCTAAACGAGTTTACCTTATCATGCTCATCCATATTGTAAAAACTGGTAACATTAACAAATTGCTGCACTATCTGGGAGACATCTGTCAGTTTTGGTGAGAAACACATTATTGCAAGGGAAAAAACACCTTTTCAAAATTGGCAGCAGATGCGTTTTTGCTTGCCTGAGTTGTATATTTAAACCATTTATATTTAATTTTTGAATTGCAAGAGTTGAGCTGCATCATACTTTTCATGGTAGTCTGTAGAGCTGGTTTGATAGACTGGAAATTTTTTTATAAAATTTTTATATATTTTCTAGTGGAAAAATTTTCATAAAAATCAAAATTTCAGAAAAAGAAAGCAAGTTTCTCAAGCGTTATGTTAATGTTCCCATCTCCTCTCCTTTTCTCTGCTCATCTTCTCTCCTATCTCACGGGTCATAATTCACATTTTTGTCAGGAACTGCAATTTTCTATTTTCTGTCTCTTTTGATTGACTGAAGAGTAGAAGCTTTATTAGAAAACATATAATACTTAGAGAAACAAGTTTCACTCACTGCAAATGATCTGTCTGCTCATTTCATTCAGGCCATTTATGCACAACTGCTGTGTAAAAAAATTATATAATCATTTATGGATAGAGAAAAGCATATGTAAGTTATAGGCTTCTGGTCTCTCTCTCTGAAGAGAAGTGATAAGGTAGAATATGTACAGAAAGCCCAAACTGCCCTCAAGCATTTACAAATTAACAACACAATTCATGTTACTTTTGTTGGTCAGATTCCACTCACACTTTTCACAGTGTAAAAAATTGTCTGTAGATGTTCAGAGACAGAAATAAAATGATCCCAAAATAATGGAAATTAAAATCTGGTCAACTCAGCATTTTCCCATCTTCTCAGTGAGTTCTCCCAGGCTAATTGCTCCAACCCAGGTGGAGCACCTTGCACTTGGCCTTTTAAGGTAATCTCATCTTCCTCATTCCATCTCATCACTCTCATCTTCATCCTGTATAGTTGTCAAACCCATCTCTCTGCAATATCTGCTATTCGATGTGCTCTGATTTTAACTGCTATCTTTACTTACATGGGATGGCTTAACAGCTGTGTGCCTTCACAAGAGAACCAGGCAAACCAAACCCAGGCTTTGTTTAATTCAATTAGATCTGCTCATTTGCTTTAGCTATCTCTCTCTTTCCATGGTTTGGTTGCTCCTCTGCAGGCAAATAATGGTTTTGACCTATGTAAATAAAGGCTTGTTAAGCAAAATCTCCACTTCTGTTAGGCCAGAAATTGGGAATCACTGTGAAGAAGTCAAACGGGGTATGCCTGAGAGACCTGAATGTATTTTTGTTCCATCACAGGCCAACAAAATAAAAGGATTAGCAAAAAGCAGATATATCAGGTATGCTGAGAAATTAAGTAATGCATTGCTGACATGGTTTCAATGTCATATATGGCCATTTCTTTAGACCAGATACAGTAGTGACATAATTGGGATAAATTGTTTAACATAGCTGGAAACAAAAGGTCAAGGAGAAATGCATTTTCCTCAATTAAATGGTATGATTAGAAGGAGAAATAGGAAAGAACAGAACTGCCAGTAAAGGGAAGCATTTATAATCATTCTTTTCTGTCTGTGGAAAATTCTCATCTTTTTGCATAGTGATTTTAGACACTTTGACTCTCTATGTCTATGTAATAGCTCTGCTTAACACACGGTTTTATAAAACTATTTTAATAATCATTAAACAAGTTTTACTTTTATTCTGGAAGCTATCTGAACTTTAATTTAGATAGAGTTTTTTGACAAACCAAGAATTTAAATTAACACAGTCAATACCTTTTGAGAAATCAGTGGAAACAATAATTTCATGCTTACAATGCCTTCAGTTATATTTCATGCAGCTATGAATCACAGTTTCTGGTTTATGACTGCTTAAGAACGACATGATCCCAGAACTTCTTTATCATATTAGCAAAATCACATATATTAACGTAAATCATAGGATAATAAAATAATTGAGTTGGGAAAGGACTCCCAGACATTATCTAGACCAACATGTTATTCATGTCTTAACCCACCAACTATTCCAACAGTCTGTATTATTTCTTTCAAGGAGATTGGTTTTAGAATTTATTGGAATTTTTATGAGAGAATAGGAACACAGTGACGCACAGAAGGTTCCCTCTGAACATCAGGAAACACTTTTTAACTGTGAGGGTTGCCAAGCACTGACACAGGTTTTCCTGTGGTTGTGGAATCTTCATCCTTGGAAATACACAAAAACCATTTGCATACAGTGCTGGGCAATGGGTTTTAGGTGACCCTGCTTGAGTGGGGGTTGGACCAGATGAACTCCAGAGATCCCTTCCGTCCTCAGTTGTCCTGGGACTCTGTGACTGTGATTCTGTGATTTTTCAACCCTGGACGAAAAAGACTAGAAAGCAACTCTGCAGACAAAAATTTGGGTATCTTTCTTCTTTAAGCAGAAGATCAGCCCACATGACATCCATGGAGCTGTTTCAAAGTAAATTTTTAAGTGTTTCTATCACAAAACCTTCAAAGAGTTGGCTGAAATATTTCCATTAGTTTTCTACTGTTTTATTGAGGAGTGACAGTTATTACAACTGAAGAATAATTATTGTGTAAGTACCTGAGGTGAAACTTCAAGCAAGGAATTATAGAATGGTAACATGTAAAACAGACAAGAGCCAGGCATCATATTGGTTTGTGAACAGACCTTGGCATGCCTTTGACCTATGCCAACTAGCACATCCCCAGATTATTCCTGGGCATATCAGAGAAAGTGTCATAAGCAGGAGAGCATTCCCAAAGGCGGCCCATGTGAAGCCAACCTGCTATGGAATGTACAGGAATTCAAGAATACAGATGAGGTTTATGATTCATTTGCCCGGCAATGAGTTTTCCTTCTGGGGAAACTAAGCAAAAGTACAAACAGGGGAGGGGCACATACCCACCATGTGGGTGGTGCTACATCAGTTTTGCACTGTCTATTTATCAGGCGTCAGAATGTGATCAGAAAATAACCATGAAGAAAAATCACCTAGAATACAGACATGCATCCATCTGTGTTGTCAGGTCATTGTCCATACAGCTCAGTTTGAGCAAAATGGGAGTGATTTCTTCTCTGTTCCTGGTTCTTCCTGGCAAACATAAGCAGCAACTTTCTACTCCAGTCAATCCTTTTACTGAGAGTGTGCAGATTGCTTTGGATACAAGATTTTACTTTCCTGAAGGGTGACATGATCTAGTAACACCTCAGTCCTGTGCTCAGGGGGGACATTTCCTCCACTCTCCCTTTCCTATGCAAATAGCAATCTATTCCACCCCCTTCTCCCTTCTCAGCTCTGCAGTATTACCCTCTCTTTGACCTGCTCTGGCATCTATCAGGTCCTTTGTAGATCACTTTAATTTATTAACAGGACAAAAAAAAAAAAAAACGGCTTTCTCATTTTGCTTTCTGCAGATTTAGCATGTGGAAGTGGCTCACAGAGGGATCTGGCGTATCTTAAGGTCAGTACAAAATAAGCAGCAGAACTGCATATCTAGAAGTGATGTGGAGAAGAAGAGAGAAGAAACAAAAATGCCCCTTTCAGCAAGATTCTTGTTGCTGGTGTCTGACTTTGTAACACTGAGAAAATTAATTGTGCTTTACTGGTGGCTGTGCAAGTTGCTACAACTGCACAGTCTGTTTCTGGTTTTCAAGTGAAGACGACCTTTGTATAGTGACAATAAAAGAAATATATTTGTCTGCCATCATGTTCCACAGAGAAAGTTGGGAGTTCTAGTTTACCCTCAAAAGAGAATAAAAAATTTAATACATCTCTTCTTGCTTCTGCTGGTTTGCTTTATTTTTTTTGTCCTTTATTTGCTTTTACTCTACCTGGTTTATTTCATTCATTCAGAGCATGCAGTCTGAAAAGTTCCACAAAGTAGACAAACAGATTAAATCTCTCTGTTGATTGAGAAGTTTCAGTGGTTATTCATATTCATTTCCCTTCCTAATTCACCCCTCTGCCTTCAGATACTCTCAGACACAGGGTTTAATTCAGGTACTTTCTATTTTATGCCTTGGAATGCATTATTCATAGTAGTGCCTAGGTGACACTGCTGTATGAGAATTAGTCATCTCTTATGCATTGGTTTGCAGTAATTTGTCTGACTCTTAGACTGATCTAAGAAAGTATCTAATTATCCAAGGAAAATTTCTTTGAAAACACATGAATGGATTTTTCAGTTCATTAAAACTCTAACGTGATTTCTTTACAGATATTTTTTCCAATAGGTATTTGCAATCTATATTTAAACAATGTAAATCTTTACAGTTTGCTAGAACTTCATCCTTCTGCTGGAAATGGCTGAATAGACCCCAGGGATTTTCACAGAAGCTAATTTTGGTGTACTAAGGCTCATCTTTTCCAAGTGTCTTCAAAGTCAGTGGGGAGGTAGGCTTTCAAGGACAAGAGTAGGAGGGTTCCTTAGGTGGTCTGATCCCCCACTACATGAGAAGTCTGTTATGTCTGGTCTTTCTTTGATAATAAGATCAGACAGTTAAGGGGGTTGACTCAGACTTTTATCCTGCAGAGAAGTTTAACTAGAATCTCTTGCAATTTACTCAGTCTGGGCAAGTAGGTATCTTGCATCTGAGGTATCCTATACCATGTGGGGATACATGATCTTATATCTTGTACATGAAAATCACTGGGCAAGTTACTAAACTATAGAGAAATGGCTGGCTCAGTATTTTTTGTCCTCACTATGCCTGAATCCATGTCACTGTCTTCTTACTGTCTGCTGTGGCTGACAAGGTAATGAGACATTGAGACCACCTATGGAACTCTTTGAATCATAAGAAAATTGAGGGAATTCAGAAAGTTCAGAGCCTCACTCTGGAAGGTGATATAACACCAGAGAGTCCTGTCATGTTAGGAATGGGTACCAGCAAAAAGGCAACAAGTATGAAAGTCTGAAAATGTTATCTCTTTGGCAATATACTAGAAAAGTAGTTAAAAATTTGAGGCCATGATCCCAAAAGGTGCAGGTTCAGATAGCATGACATGCTCAGTGTTAAAATAAGAATTGCTGGACAAGAACAGTCCAAACAAGCCCCTAAGAGAATATTCTCTCCCAAACAGGAGAAATAAACTGAAGGTGGGAAAAGAGTTCCCTGCTATTGATATGCAACACATCAGACTTCGAACTGAAGAAAGCAAGGGTAAAACAAGATTCTGGTCTCAATCCTCTGTTTTGGCATGTGTACTGAGAGGAACAAGAAAGTCAGTAAGCAGGGCAAGAAAACATGCCGAAGTATTGTATGCCAATCAATGAACACAGAGCAACTATTTCCAAATAGGAAAGCTGAATCCATGGTGTTCATGGCAGACATACAGCCTCACCATGGGGGAGGAGTGGGGCAAGTCTTAAAGCAGTTAACCAATAAAGGGATAAAACACAGTCTCTTTCCAGGTGGATGAAAACGGATGTTTGCCATGTTTATTCCTGAGGATGAAATGTGGGAAACAGAAATTTAAGCAAGCAAAAAACATTTGCTATCCAAACGGTGCAGAGGCTCCACCGGCTGAAAAATGGGACTCTGCCACCCCTATGGAATGGACATGAGTGGGTTATGTACCTCCACCTGCTTCATCTAGATGTATTGAAGAGCAAACACGTTCCAGTTAGTGCCCTTGTCTGGAATGTTGTCCTCTTCCCCTCTCCTCTTGNAATCTATCTATCTATCTATCTATCTATCTATCTACTTATTTATCATCTATCTATCTATCTATCTATCTATCTATCTGTCTATCTATCTACCATCTATCTATCTCTGTCAGAAAGCCCTACAAGCCATGTGCCACCAGTTGCTTGTCAAACACCTGCTGTCTCAGTAGCTTTGCACAAAGACCAGAGATGGCAAAATACTAAGTTATATACCAGCAATCTCCTCGATGGAGCTCATGGCAGCTGATCACTTAGTGTCAGTAATTCCAAGCCTGTCCAGCAGCCAAATACATGAACGGATGTCAGATCCTTGATCTTCCAGAAAACTTTAAAAATAGCAATTCAGATCAATGCTTCCATGTTAAATTGCACTTAAGAATAAGCAAAGGATATTACAAACCTGTCAGAATGAGACACTTGATATATTCATTCTTGGGGCTCATTTAAATTTCTTTGAAGATCTTGTAAAAATCTATGGGGTTTTTTGTTAGGAAGTATTATTTTTCCTTCAGATCTATCTCGTACATTTTTACTGCTCAGCTGCTTGGAAATAAATCATGTTATTACTGAAAACTGAAAAAAAGGTTTATCTCACTGGGGTATAATAAATCTTGGTTAAAATACAGATTTTTTTTTTTTAATGTAATGATTCTATGTTTGAAAAATGTTAAGGTTGTGACAAAAATCAACAAAAGCCAGGAAATTCAAAGTTAATTTTGAATTGTGTCCATAAAGCACCTCATTAAGCCCACTCATTGTATCCTGTGTGGAATCATACAGTTTCCAGAGACATCTGTAATTGTTCATAATAAAAGGGCATATTAAGGACAGAATTAGTGGATGTCCCTGATCCAGCAATAAAACAATCCTAGTGTTCATATGTTCTGTAATCCATGAAAGATGGTTCCATGTGGATTTAAGCAACAAAACACTCTGTTGAGTGTGGTTTTGGGGGGAAAAAAAAAGGCCCAATGAAAGAAACAAAGCCTTGAGTTAGATTGCAAACAAGGCACATGGGGAATGGGGAGAGAGCTCCATATTCTTCATCCAATCACAATTTTAGAAAATCCCTTGTTGATTTACATCAGAGCTGTTTGCATACTTTTTGCTGAATGAGTTCCTTAATTAAAAATTAAAGTTCATCAAAAATTATCTCTTTTAGTAAGATCTCAGCCATCAATTATTTCACTGATACATAAGCAAGTAAGGACTGAACTCCAAGTTTTCCTGCAAGATCACCATAGGGTTGACAAGAATCACAATGTTTCCAGATTTTTTAGCTTTGAAGCAAGCTCACTGTATGCACTCCCAAGCCATTGCACTTGACTTTAAAAATCTCTTTGAGAGAAAATTGCAAAAATCACCAGGACAAATCTTACACTTTTTATGATTTTTCTGAAAAATCAGATCTTATTTTTTGGGACAAAGAAAATAGGAAAATTTGAAATATGAATGCTCTACAATTTCCTACCATACACCGTGTCTTAAATACATATAATTGGGAATTAAACTTACTTTTTATTTTTGTCCTTGCAAGAGTTAAACGAGGGGGAAAAGTGCCCAGTTTTTCTTTGTTTATGAAACACATGCAAATGTTGCATAGCTCTTCTGATGTCCCTTGGAGCGCAATCCAGTGTGCCAGCTTAGCAGGGAGAGATACATTTTTATTTTGCAAAGGGCAGTATAAAATGGTTTTATTTTCAAAACCTCAATTACCTTGCCATGTGCAATATGTGGGGAGCCTAAAGCTAGAAAAGTGTGCAGTGATCTCAGTAGCAAACAGATGGGTGATGCTCCTGAGTCCTGCTGAGGGACAGACTGTTGAGTGCTGGCTGAGCTGGGAGGGAAGGACTGTGGGGTCATGGGCCAAAGTCACACCCCGGCATGGAAGCCAAGAGGAGCTCTTCTTCCTTGTGGAAATGCAGGGACTTACTGGTCTGAGCCTGAGCAGGCAGAGTAGAAACAATGACCAATTCCATATACTGAGCTGGAGCCGAAGCCCCTTCTGGCAGTCCATCCCTTGAGGGCAAGGCTGCTGGGACATCATCTCAGCTGCCAGAGGGAAGAGAAATCACTGGAGACAGGCCTGGCAGAAATCCCAGGAGAAAAGGAAGTATCAAGGGAAACAGGGTATGCTATTGGCACGAAGGAACTAACTGAATGGCTTCAGGAGGACATGGGCAGGACCGCTGTGGGAGGAGAAATCCTCTGTTCCACCAATAAAGCATGGGCTGGAACTGGCAAAGCATAATTTATATGTACATACCTGAATCCTTGAGAGTGTACCTATATAAAACAAAAAACAGCCAGGCAGAAACAGCTCAGTGTTGTCACTGGAGGAGATGATGCTCATACCATGCTGGGAGAATGTAAGCAACCAAACCACACTTAATGTGCTCTTAAAGGCCAAGGAACTTCAAGCAGAGTGGATTAGAGAGCTTTGAACTGGATGCCTGTTGAAAAAAAAAAATAAAGAAAAAATGTAAGGAAAAATATTTTTATTGCAAGATCTCTGAAAACCTCAGCTCCTACCAATCTCCTTGCATATGGGAACATGCAATATTCCACCTTCCACCAAAATTGTCTCTGTTTTGATCCTACCTTCTTGAACAGGGATTTAGAGATGTTTATAAGACTCTCTGTGGGATTCAAACAGTACGCTGAGCAACTTCACTCTGATTATCAAGATCCTTTAAGCTGTCTCAAATCAGGAGCCCCAAAATTGAAATATCAAAAATCATCAGTCACTTTGAAAATTTAGGTCATTTTTTTTTCCCTGTCTGTTCTCTTTCTCTGCTAGAGCTCTCTTTGATCTATGGCACTTTTACATTTTTTTTCCCAGCTAAGTGAGATTAAGCTACAGGAGAAAAGTCAAATCTGATTTACCTGTCACTCAGAATCAGCAGCTTCGGGGCTACAAAGTGTGGAAAGCTTCTTTGAATTGACTGTTGCAAAGGCATTTTTAGGTGAATAGAACTATGTTTGTTACCTCAATGCTCTCTCAAAGATTACCATCAGGCTTTATTTTGGATCTAGAGTATCTATAAACTAACCTAACCAGCAGAGAAACATCCCAGGTATTTTAATCCTGTTATTTGCCTAATTTTCATTTCAAGAAAATCATTTCGCAGTATTTAGGATTTATTCCACTAAAAGGAGCTGAGAAACACAGTCTCTGGGTACCTGTAAATAGTATGCCTTGGCCAGAATCAAAATAATTCTGCTCTCAATTGGAGTCTGCTGACACAATCTTATAAATTAATTAGTAGTAGCAGGCACATTAACATGTTTAATGCTGAGATCCTGCTTCAATTCAAAGCTCATTTGCCACCACTCTAAATATTTTTTTAGACATGCTATGTCCTCGTATTAAATCTCTCTTGACTTACAGGCATAAAGCAAAATTTAAGCTGAGTTCAGGCACCTAATAAAGCAAATTTGTTCAGCCCTGAAGGTGCTACAGAGCTGTGAGAATTACTAGCTCTTCCTTCTTTAGATTAACTATTTCCTTCTTTTCCCTCAGAACTACATTAGATGCAATTATTTGGTACTTTGGTGTTGTTACTTCTTCACTGAGATCTGGAAGCTCAACACACAAGATCCTCAGGGTTACATCCATAGCATGGCTGCAGAGCAAGCCAGGACCAAACTCCAGTCTTTGGACAAGGTTCATCCACAAACCCAAACTCTTCCCTTCCCTCCCCACAACAGGATGTCAATGTTTAAACTGCCTCTTGGGCTCTGTTTCTGATGAATGCCATTCCTCTGGAAAAGGCAAAAATTAAGCCAAGGAAACATTAATAATTAAACATCTCACTTAACTGCAAGCAAGTGCCTCTGTTATTTAGTGGTATAGATACAGCCTTAGACACTACTGCAAGAGGGTAGATAGGTGTGCAAGTGCTTTGTTTGTCAATGCATATTTTTTATTGAAGGAAACCATTTAACAATTAGTTTCTGAAGAATAAAGCAAAGAATGTACTTTCAAACGTGGTGGACTATGTAAGTCACTTAAACTCACTTGTAACCATCCAGTGTTGTGATTTTCTGGTGGGCTAACTCAACAGGTGGGTCTGCAGAATTTTTTCATATAGGCATACATGTTTATTCCAGTCTGTTATTGGATAGCTCAAGCTCCTTTACTCATTTTTATTATGGTCAGCATGTTTGGAAATAATCTAGTTTTTATTTCAAAACCTAAATTGTTGTTGTGGTTTAACCACAGCCAGCAGCCAAGTCCCAGCCAGCTGCTCACTCAATCCCCCACCACCTGGATCAGGGAGAGAATCAGGAGGACAAAAGAATACAATAGATCATTCATGGATTGAGTAAAAAACAGTTTAATATGGAAAGCAAAAGCCATGCACACAAGTAAAGCAAACTAGGAATTAATTCACTGCTTCCCATTGGCAGGCAGGGGTTCAGCCATCCCCAGGAGAGCAGGGCCCCATCACAGGATGCCATTACTTGGGAAGACAAGAACCATCATTCCAAACATTCCCCCTTGCTCCTTCTTCGCTCTACTCTACATCCTGAGCATGATGCCGTGTGGTCTGAAATATCCCTTTGGTCAGTTGGGGTCAGCTGTCCCAGCTGTGTCTCCTCACAACATCCCATGCACTCCAGCCTCCTCTCCAGAGTGCACTATGAAACGCAGAAAAGGTGTTGGCTCCATGTCAGCCCTGCTCAGTAATACCAAAATCTTCATTATTATAACTGTGTTCAGCACAGTTTGTGATGTAGCCACATACCAGCCACTGTGAAGAAAATTACTTCTTCAGAGCCATCTCAGCAGTGAGCAAACCCCTAACTTCAGCCACTTGGATGTGAATATTTTGATCATTGCTCTCTGTCTTGACAAATTCTTGATAATAACACTATTATTTAATCCTGCAGAGGCAAGAAAATTACAAATAAGCTTCTTTTTTCACGTCAGTGCCAAAATATTGATCCTTTTCTAGGAAGTACTGAGCTAATTATAGCTATGTTTAATTTGTATTAGCTTAATCTGAGATTTAGATTTTATTGTACTTTAAAGAATGTTCCATTGTGCTTTAGCAACATTAGATAACTAAGAGCATATTCTAATTGAATAGAAAGATACTAGAAAAGGCTTTGCAAACATGAGTGATTTGGAAGATTTCAAATGTATAAAAATGTCTTTCTTCTTTTAATGTGATCTCAAATCTCATCACTGCTGTACTATACCTGTGACTACAAAAGCATGTCCAGAGAAAGAGACTATGTTACTCACTTAAAATACCTGTGAATCCAAAATGTTCTAAGTTTTGCAGGTATTGTCATTCCTCCCTTACCTAAACTGCTGTCTAGAGCTCTGCATTCTGAAATTGTATTCCACCTCAAAAGCACAGTCGTATTTTGATGATGGATGAAACAAGTAATTCAAGTTCAAAGTGCTCAAGCTCTATGACACCCTTTGGGAGAAGCTATTATATATATGTACCAGAGGTACTATTTCAAGGCAGAAACTTTGCCAAATGTTAACCTGAGACTGAAGCCTTACAGCTGAGTTATTAACCTCTGGAAACAGGAGTTTAAACTGCAAATGCTAACCTAACTTTACCTCTGGGGGAGCAAATGGAAAGAATGAGAAATTATGCAGCCTTCACCTCCTCTCCAAAGGCAAAACAGGCATTTTAAGCTTTATTTTACAGGCTTTTTTCTCCAGTTAATTTAGACAAGTTTGTTGGAAAAATAATAATTCCTGTGCTCAGTACGCAGTATTTCAACCTTCTTAATCCCATTCAGCAGGAAAATCACAAGGGTAGGTTGCTTCTATCTTTGGTTTGTAAGTAGAATTCTGCTCTCTGCCTTTTCAGTGCCTGTGGTAAGATAGGAAAAGGCTGTGGGCAGCCTAGAACTAAATAAGCTACAGCTGTACCCCTAAACAAGAGAGATAAACAATTTTGTTAGAGAATGAAGCAGAGAATGCAAACATGTATGACTAATTAGAAAAAGCATCTGTGGATAGTTTATTAACTAACTGTAATGTAATAAGAAACACCTGTTATGCATGTAAAGAAAGGGTATAAAAAGGTGTGCCAGGGATAATAAAGGGCTGACGCTTGCCAGCATGTAAAGTGCCAGCCATGAGTCCACTGTCAAGTGCCTCCATCAGAAAATAAAACAAATGTACAAGGTAGATGTGCCAGGTTCTATGTGTGTTCCAATACATAAAACCACAGGAACAAGCAAGTTAAGGGGAAAATGGAGGTGAAAGATGACAGGAAAAGTATTATCACAGTATGATAATATTATCATAGTACTGTCCTGCAAATTACAGGAATACAGGTTATGCCCTGGTTCCAGAAAACAAGTGTGGCACCAATCTACCAAACACCAGTCCTTTGAAATGGGAGTTATAACTCAGTATCACTATATTTGACATGGCTTTTGCTATTTTTGTGTTCACATAACTGAAGGTACACTCAACACCAAATACTAAACTAAGGTTATCTTTCCACTGATTACGAAGTGTATTGGATCCCAGTGCTGTTATTAAACTGTTTCATAATCCAGTTTGATCTACAGGATGAATGGATATTCTTATCCTTCCAGGACAAGGAGACAAAAGGACAAAAATTCTAATGACCTTTCAAGATCTCAGATAAAAAGTTTGAATAAAGTTTAGATTTTTGCAAATATTTTATTCTTCAGTATTTTATACTACTTCAATAAAAGCTGTTTTTCAAATTGTCCATAATTATACTTAAATGATGACATTAGTGTAACATTATGTTAGATTAAACAAATTGTTCATTTATAACCCCGAACCTCAGGCACAGGCTGCCATGGTAAAATTGCCATGTGACAATTGTTCAAAACACTGATAATCTCAGATAAATGCTCTCCATTTTGAGGTAATGATTTAATTAGTTCTTGTCCTTCTAAAATAAAATATTTCTGGGTCGCCTCCAGAATACACAAAACAGTTGATTTGCTCTCATATTTGATTACTTCAAGTAACCAGTAAACAATTTCTAGTCTCCTTTCTGTTTTTTCCTTCTTTTTCCCTGCCAAGTAAAACCCATTTTAAAAATGACATAGTGTTATTCTTTTTTTGTTTTGTTGGTTTTGAACAGATCAAAACTTCAAAGATTCATGAGCACTGAGAATTCTGAATATCTACTTTGTTTTGGGGGGGTTTAGTAAATAATTGTATGGAGCAGAACAATTCACAGACTTCATCACACATGAATGACAGCAAAATCAGTTCTTCCTTTCATGAGAATGAATTCTGTGTAATTCTTGAGGGAAAACTACGATTTTTAGTATCCTCATTGTAATTAAATGCATTTTTTCTGTATTGCCTTCCACTATATTCAGTAGCTCTAGATTTCCTTTTCCCTTGGGGTCCCTGGATGGCCCTGCAGCAGTTGGGATGTGAATCCAGCTGCAGGAGCAGTGGATCATCCTGATGTGCTGCTGACCTCTGGGTTGGTGCTCAGAAGGTCCCCAAGGGTCCCTTGTGTCACCAGCACAGCCCTTTCTCTGCAAACAGCTGCCACCACCTCTTCATGCAGGGTGTAAATTCTGCCACTCCTTGCTGGTACCCATGTGTGCCGGTGGCCTTGTCCACTCTTGGTGTCCCAGCTCTCTCCCTTCTTGCTGATCCAACTGGATTTCTGTCCTCCGAAGCTCATCAGTTCTTGAGAGGCTGGCATGCACTCCTGCTCATTGCCTTCCCACTCCTTGGCCTGCCTTTCCCCAGTAGTTATATTTTTACCCACATGACATAGGTAAGCACAAAAGGGACTGCTTCAGCTCCCAGTTCTCCCAGCCTCTGTGGAACCTCCTCTCTGCAAAAAATGCTCATGCTAATTATAAGATACATATGTAGGAAATAGAGAGCATGATAATATACTATTCAATATGTTAGACTTTTGATTCTGTGTGTTGGTTTTGAGTGGCCCGAAACATCAATAAAGTATTTTTAACATCTAGGAGAAATTTGGACCCCTCAGAAGCTGCTATAGTAGGCCTAGAGAGGTGTCTGAGGGGTGGGGAGTGGCACAAAGATGGCTCCTGTGTGTCCTGAGTCAAAGTTCTAGAAGTTTTACATCAAGTCCAGCAGAGCCAATCTCTGATGGCTCTGAAGGTGATGGACATGCTGCTGGCCAAGTTTGGGCCAATTGAAGGTGCTGGTTACGCCTCTGTGAAAACATATTTAAGAAAAAATTCAAAACAAGGTAGAGGCGCACTTCTTTCACTTCTTTGTAGTTGGAGCAGGAGGAGGTGAAAATATGTAGAGGGAAAACAGCATGGATAACGCCAAGGTCAGTGAAGAAGGTGGGGG